>CM055268.1:6967373-7433531 GCA_029237695.1 Conchocele bisecta | reverse complement strand
GATAGAGGACCATTGGAGCAATGCGTGTGTGAAATGTCAAGCAGATCCGAGCAAGGAAACAGAAATTGGAAGCCATTTACCCGAGCGTTAAGGTTTCGAACGCACCAAGTCTGTGACCTTGACCCTGGGCTTAGCGGGGGTGGGACGAATGTGGATTTGTCACAGGGCGGTAGAGGAGCATTGGAGCAATGCGTGTGTGAAATGTGAAGCAGATCCGAGCAAGGAAACAGAAATCATAAGCCATTTACCCAGCTTTAAGGTTTCGAACGCACCAAGTCTGTGACCTTGACCCTGGGCTTAGCGGGGGCGGGACGAATGTGGATTTGTCACAGGGCGGTAGAGGACCATTGGAGCAATGCGTGTGTGAAATGTGAAGCAGATCCGAGCAAGGAAACAGAAATGATAAGCCATTTACCCAGCGATCAGGTTTCGAACGCACCAAGTCTCTGGCCTTGACCCTGGGCTTAGCGGGGGCGGGACAAATGTGGATTTGTCACGGGGCGGTAGAGGACCATTGGAGCAATGCGTGTGTGAAATGTGAAAGACGGACGAACTTACATTTCGGACCTTAGGGGGTACTTGCTATATAAAAGATCAAAGGAAATACCCTGTAAGACACAATAGGCTTACGGGGTACGGAATAAGTTCCATTGTCTTCTATTGTCTTAGGCCACGCCCCCTACCCCATAAGTACCCTAATGTGTGCCCAGACAGACAGACGGACAGACGGACGGTCCAAACCCTATATGCCACCCGTTTCTTCGAAACCCGGTGGCATAATACAAATCTAGAGATTATGTTTGTAAAACATGGGTATGCCCCCTGGCATACTGGACCATAACTAGAGATTATGTTTGTAAAACTATGGGTATGCCCCAGATATGCGACCATAAATAGGATTATGTTTGTTAAAACATGGGTATGCCCCTGGCTACTGGTCCATAACTAGAGATTATGTTTGTAAACATGGGTATGCACCCTGGCATACTTGGGAACATAATAGAGATGTTTGTTTAAACATGGGTTATCCTGGCTATGGGACCATTAAACTAGAGATTATGTTTGTAAAACATGGGTCACCCCCTGGCATACTGGACCATAACTAGAGATTATGTTTGTAAAACATGGGTATCCTGGCATACTGGAACATAACTAGAGATTATGTTTGTAAAACATGGTTATGCCCCCTGGCATACTGGACCATAACTAGAGATTATGTTTGTAAAACATGGGTATACCCCCTGGCATACTGGACCATAACTAGAGATTATGTTTGTAAAACATGGGTATACCCCCTGGCATACTGGACCATAACTAGAGATGTTTGTAAAATGAAACATGGGTATCCTGGCATACTGGACCATAACTAGAGATTATGTTTGTAAAACATGGGTATACCCCCTGGCAATACTGGGACCATACTAGAGATTTTTGTTTGTAAAACTTGGGTATGCCACTGGCATACAGGACATAACTTGAGATTTTGTTTGTAAAAACATGGGTATACCCTGGCATAAGGACCATAACTAGAGATGTTTGTAAAACTGGGTATCCTGGCATATGGACCATAACTAGAGATTATGTTTGTTAAAACTGGTATACCCCCCTGGCATTACTGGACCATAAATAGGAGTTATGTTGTAAAATCATGGGTATACCCCCTGGCATATGGACCCATAACTAGTGATGTTTGTAAAAAACATGGGTTTACTGGCATACTGGACCATAACTAGAGTTTTATGTTTGTAAAACAGGGTTATAACCCCTGGCATACTGGACCATACTATGAGATTATGTTTGTAAAACATGGGGTCACCCCTGGCATATGGAACCATAATACAGATGTTTGTACAACATGTGTAGCCTGGCATACTGGGACCATAAATAGAAGATTATGTTTGTAAAACATGGGTATACCCCCTGGCCATACTGGACCATTATCTAGAGATTATGGTTTGTAAAAACATGGGTCACCCTGGCAGACTGGACCATACTAGAGATGTTTGTAAAACATGGGTTTCCTGGCATACTGGACCATTATATAAAGAGGGGTTATGTTTGTAAACATGGGTATACCCCTGCATACTGGGACCATATTACTAGAGATTATGTTAGTAAACATGGGTCACCCCTGGCTATGGACCTTAACTAGAGGTGTTTGTAAAACATGGGTATCCTGGCAAACTGGACCATAACTGGAGATTATGTTTGTAAAACATGGGTATACCCCCTGGCATACTGGACCATAACTAGAGATTAAGTTTGTAAAACTGGGTCACCCTGCATTACTGACCATAAATAGAGATGTTTGTAAACATGGGTATCCTGGCATACTGTGGACCATAACTAGAGATTATGTTTGTAAAAACATGGGTCATGCCCTGGGCATAACTGGACCATTACTAGTGATGTTTGGTAAAACATGGGGTATCCAGGCAACTGGACCATACTTGAGATTATGTTTGTTATAATCATGGGTAGACCCACTGGCATATGGACCATAACTAGGAATTATGTTGTAAAACATGGGTATACTCCCGGCATACTGGACCATAAAAACTAGAGATTTAATGTTTGTTAAAAAAATGGGTATGCCCCTGGCATATGACCATAACTAGAGATTATGTTTGTAAAACATGGGTATGCCCCTGGCAATTCGGACCCATAATAGAGATTATGTTGTAAAACATGGGTATGCCCCCTGGCATACTGGACCATAACTAGAGATGTTTGTAAAACATGGGTATCCTGGCATACTGGACCATAACTAGAGTTTATGTTGTTAAAACATGGTTCACCGCCTGGCCATTTACTGGACCATAACTAGAGATTATGTTTGTAAAACATGGGTATGCCCCCTGGCATACTGGACCATAACTAGAGATGTTTGTAAAACATGGGTATCCTGGCATACTGGACCATAACTAGAGATTATGTTTGTAAAACATGGGTATACCCCCTGGCATACTGCCCATAACTAGAAGATTATGTTTGTAAACATGGGTATGCCCCTGGCATACTTGGACCATAAACTAGAGATTTCTGTTTGTAAAACATGGGTCTCCCCTGGCATACTGGGACTATAACTAGGGGTGAGGGATGTTTGTAAAACATGGGTTATCCTGGATACTGGAAACCATAACTAGAGATTATGTTGTAAAACATGGTATACTCCATGGGCATACTGGGACCATACTAGTGATTATGTATGTAAAACATGGGTATGCCCCCTGGCATACTGGACCATAACTAGAGATTATGTTTGTAAAACATGGGTATACCCTGGCATACTGGACCATAACTAGAGATGTGTGTTAGCGTTTGTAAAAAATGAAAATGGGTATCTGGACATATGGGACCATAACTAGAAGATTATGTTTGATAAAACATGGGTCACCACTGCGATATGGACAAAAAATAGAGATTATGTTTGTAACAACATGGGTTATCCTGGCATACTGGTCCATAACTAGGATTATGTTTGTA
This sequence comes from Conchocele bisecta, assembly GCA_029237695.1. Lineage (NCBI taxonomy): Eukaryota > Metazoa > Mollusca > Bivalvia > Lucinida > Thyasiridae > Conchocele > Conchocele bisecta. Next base: position 7,430,045 of record CM055268.1, on the reverse strand, counting down.
AAACTGGTTATGCCCCCAGGCATTACTGGACCTAACTAGAGATTATGCTTTGTAAAAACATGGGTATACCCCTCGCATATGGACATAACTAGAGATGTTTGTAAAAAACATGGGTATCCTGGCTTACTGGACATAACTAGAGATTATGTGGTAAAACATGGGTATACCCCTGCATACTGGACCATAACTAGAGATTATGTTGTAAAAACATGGGTATGGCCCCCTGGATACTGGACAATAACTAGAGATTATGTTGTATACATGGGTATACCCTGGCATACTGGACATAACTAGAGATGTTTGTTAAAACATGTGGGTATCTGGCATACTGGACCATAACTAGAGATTATGTTTGTAAAACCATGGGTTATACCCCTGCATTACTGGACCATAACTGGAGATTATGTTTGTAAAAAATGGGTCACCCCCCCCTGGCCATACTGGACATCCATAAATAGAGATGTTTGGAAAACATGGGTATTTTAGGAGATGGACCTAACTAGGATTATGTTTGTAAAACATGGGTTTATACCCCCTGGCCTACTGGACCTATAACTAGAGATTTATAGTTGTAAAACATGGGTCCACCCCCCTGGCATACTGGACCATAACTAGAGAGTTTGTAAAACATGGGTTATCCTGGAAACTGGACCATAACTGGAGATTATGTTGATAAAAAACATGGGTATACCCCCTGGCTACTGGAACCATAACTAGAGATTATGTTGTTAAAAACATGGGTACACCAGGCATACTGAACCATAAATAGTGATGTTTGTAAAACATGGGTATCCTGGTTACTGGACCATAACTAGAGATTATTGTTGTAATACATGGGTCTTGCCCCCTGGCTACGGGACCATAACTAGAGATGTTTGTTAAAACAAGGGTATCTGGCATACTGGACCATAAACTAGAGATTATGTTTGTAAAAATGGGTAGACCCCTGGCACATTTACTGGACCTTAACTAGAGATTGTATGTTTTGTAAACTTGTGGTATCTACCTGGCAGTACTGGAAACATAACTAGAGATTATGTTTGTTGAAAACATGGGTTTGCCCCTGGCATACTTGGACCATAACTAGGATTATGTTTTGTAAAAACATGGGGTATGCCCCTGGCATACTGGACCATAATAGAGATTATGTTTGTAAAAACAATGGGTATGCCCCCTGGCTACTGGAACCATAAACTAGAGATGTTTGTATAAAACATGAAACATGGGTTATCCTGGATCTGGACCCATAACTAGTGATTATGTTTGTAAAACATGGGTCACCTGGGCATAATGGACATAACTAGAGATTATGTTTTGTAAAACATGGGTATATCCTGGCATACTGGGACAATAATAGTGATTATGTTTGTAAAACATGGTTATGCCCCCTGGCATACTGGACCATAACTAGAGATTATGTTTGTAAAACATGGGTATACCCTGGCATATGGACATAACTAGTGATTATGTTTTGTATAACATGGGTAGACCCCCTGCCATACTGGACATAACTAGAGATGTTTGTAAAACATGGGTATCCTGGCATACTGGACCATAACTAGAGATTATGTTTGTAAAACATGGGTATACCCCCTGGCATACTGGACCATAACTAGAGATTATGTTTGTAAATAACATGGGTATGCCCTGCTTACTGGACCCATAACTAGAGAATTTGTTGGTAAAAACAATGGGTTCCCCCTGGCATACTGGACCATAACTAGAGATGTTTGTAAAACATGGGTATCCTGGCATACTGGACCATAACTAGAGATTATGTTTGTAAAACATGGGTTTACCCCTGGATACTGGGACCATAAACTAGAGATTATGTTTGTAAAAAATGGTTACCCTGGCATTACTGGACCATAATTAGAGATGTTTGTTAAAACATGGGTTCTGGCAAACTGGACATAACTGGAGATTATGTTTTGTAAATAATGGGGTATACCCCTGGGCATAATGACATACTAGAGATTATTGTTTGTTAAAACATTGGGTCACCCCCTGGCATACTGGACCATAACTAGAGATGTTTGTAAAACATGGGTATCCTGGCATACTGGACCATAACTAGAGATTATGTTTGTAAAACATGGGTCTGCCCCCTGGCATACTGGACCATAACTAGAGATGTTTGTAAAACATGGGTATCCTGGCATACTGGACCATAACTAGAGATTATGTTTGTAAAACATGGGTATACCCCCTGGCATACTGGACCATAACTAGAGATTATGTTTGTAAAACATGGGTCACCCCTGGCATATGGACCATAACTAGAGATGTTTGTAAAACATGGGTATCCTGGCAAACTGGACCATAACTGGAGATTATGTTTGTAAAACATGGGTATACCCCCTGGCATACTGGACCATAACTAGAGATTATGTTTGTAAAACATGGGTCACCCCCTGGCATACTGGAACCATAATAGGATAGTTAGTAAAAAATGGGTATTCCTGGCACACATTACTGGACCATAATAGGATTATGTTTGAAAAAACATGGGGTGTCTGCCTGGCATAATGGACCATAACTAGAGATGTTTGTAAACATGGGTTCCTGGCATACTGGACCATAACTAGGATTATGTTTTTTGTAAAACATGGGATACCCCTGGCATAATGGACCCTAACTAGAGAGGTTTGTAAAACATGAAACAATGGGTGTATCCTGGCATACTGGACATAAATAGAGATTATGTTTGTAAAATACAAGGGTCACCCTGGCATATGGACCATAACTTAGAGATTATGTTTGTAAAACATGGGTATCCTGGCATACTGGACCATAACTAGAGATTATGTTTGTAAAACATGGTTATGCCCCCTGGCATACTGGACCATAACTAGAGATTATGTTTGTAAAACATGGGTATACCCCCTGGCATACTGGACCATAACTAGAGATGTTTGTAAAACATGGGTATCCTGGCATAATGGACAATAACTAGTGGATTATGTTTGTAAAACATGGGTATTACCACTGGCATATGGACATAACTTAGAGATTATGTTTGTAAAACATGGGTATGCCCCTGGCGCATACTGGACCATAAACTAGGAGTTGTTTGTTATAAAACATGGGTATACCCCCTGGCATACTGGACTTAACTAGAGATGTTTGTAAACATGGGGTTATCCTGGCCTACTGGACCAGAACTAGAGATTATGTTTGTAAAACATGGGTTTATACCCCTGGCATACTGGAACATAACTAGAGATTTTTATGTTTGTAAACATCGGGTCACCCCCTGGCATACTGGACCATAATCTAGAGATGTTTGTAAAAACCTGGGTTTTTGGGATACTGGACCATAAACTAGAGATTATGTTTGTAAAACATGTTTTTTTGGGGTATACCCCTGGCATAACTGGACATAACTAGAGATTATGTTGTAAAACATGGGTCACCCTGGCATTATGGACCATAACTAGAGAGAGGGTTTGTAAAACATGGGTTATCCTGGCATACTGGACCATAACTGGAGAATTATGTTTGTATTAAACATGGGTATACCCCCTGGCATACTGGACCATAACTAGAGATTATGTTTGTAAAACATGGGTCACCCCCTGGCATACTGAACCATAACTAGAGATGTTTGTAAAACATGGGTATCCTGGCATACTGGACCATAACTAGAGATTATGTTTGTAAAACATGGGTCTGCCCCCTGGCATACTGGACCATAACTAGAGATGTTTGTACAAAACGATGGGTATCCTGGCATACTGGACCATAACTAGAGATTATGTTTGTAAAACATGGGTATACCCCCTGGCATACTGGACCATAACTAGAGATTATGTTTGTAAAACATGGGTATACTACCGGGCATTAATGGACCATAACTAGAGATTATGTTTGTAAAAATGGGTATGCCCCTGGCATTACTGGACATAACTAGAGATGTTTGTAAACATGAAACATGGGTTTATCCTGATACTGGACCATAACTAGAGATTTGTTTGTAAAACATGGTCACCCCCTGGCATATGGACCATAACTAGAGATTATGTTTGTAAAACATGGGTATCCTGGCATACTGGACCATAACTAGCGATTATGTTTGTTAAAATCATGGTTATGCCCCCTGGGCATATGGACCATAATAGAGATTATGTTTGTCAAAAAATGGGTATCCCCTGGCATACTGGGACCATACTAGAGATTTATGTTTGTAAAACATGGGTATACCCCCTTGGCCATACTGGGCCATAACTAGAGATGTTTGTAAAAACATGGTTTTATCCTGGCATACTGGACCATATCTAGAGATTATGTTTGATAAAAACATGGGTATTACACCCTGGCATTAACTGGACATAACTAGAGATTATGTTTGTAAAACGATGGGTTGCCCCTGGCATACTGGACCATAACTCAGAGATTTATTGTTTGTAAAACTGGGTATACCCCCTGGGCATACTGGACCATCATAACTAAGATGTTTGTTAAACATGGGGTATCCTGGCATACTGGACCATAAACTAGAGATTATGTTTGTAAAACTGGTATACCCCTGGCATATGGACAATAACTAGAGTTATGTTGTAAAAACATCGGTCACCCCCTGGCATACTGGACCATAAATAGAGATGTTTGTAAAAACATGGGTTATTTTGGCATACTGGACCATAACTAGAGAATTATCGACTCGATGTTTGTAAAACATGGGTATAACCCTGGCATAACTGGACCATATCTAGAGATTATGTTTGTAAAACATGGGTCACCCCCCCTGGCATACTGGACCATAACTAGAGATGTTTGTAAAACATGGGTATCTTGGCAAAACTGGACCATAACGGAGATTATGTTTGTCAAAAACCTGGGTATACCCCTGGCATACTGGCTTCTTAACTAGAGATTATGTTTGGTAAAACATGGGTCACTGGCATAATGATCCATAACTAGAGATGTTGGAAACTATGGGTTATCCTGGCATACTGGACCATAATAGAGATTATGTTTGTAATACATGGGTCGCCCCCTTGATATGGCATACTAGAGATGTTTGTAAAACATGGGTATCCTGGCATACTGGACCATAACTAGAGATTATGTTTGTAAAACATGGGTATACCCCCTGGCATACTGGACCATAACTAGAGATTATGTTTGTAAAACATGGGTATACCCCCTGGCATACTGGACCATAACTAGAGATTATGTGTCGTAAAACATGGGTATTGCCCTGGCATATGGACATAAACTAGAGATTATGTTTGTTAAACATGGGTTGCCCCATGGCATTACTGGGACCATACCTAGAGATTAGTTGTAAAACATGGGTATGCCCCCTGGCATACGGACCATAATAGAGATGTTGTAAACATGAAAGATGGTGGTTATCTGGCATACTGAACCATAATAGAGATTATGTTTGTAAACATGGGTCACCCCCTGGCATATGGACCATAACTAGAGATTTATGTTTGTTAAAAATGGGTTATCTTGGCATACTGGGACCCATAAACTAGAGATTATGTTAGGTAAAACATGGTTATGCCCCCATGGCATATGGACCATAACTAGAGATATGTTTGTAAAAACATGGTTCCCCCTGGCATACTGACATAACTAGAGATTATGTTTGTAAAACATGGGTATACCATGGCATACTGGACCATAACTAGAGATGTTGTAAAAACATGGGTTATCCTGGCATACTGGACCATAACTAGAGATTATGTTTGTAAAAATACCTGGGTATACCCCCTGCATAACTGGACATAACTAGAGATTATGTTTGTAATAAAACATGGGTATGCCCCATGGCATACTGGACCATCATAGCGATTATGTTGGTAAAAATGGGTTATACCCCCTGGATACTGGGACCATAACTAGAGGATGTTTGTCTATACTGGGTATCCTGGCATACTGGACCATAACTAGAGATTATGTTTGTAAAACATGGGTATGCCCCCTGGCATACTGGACCATAACTAGAGATTATGTTTGTAAAACATGGGTTCACCACCTGGCATATTGGAGACATAACTAGAGATGTTAATGTAAAACATGGGTTATCCTGGCAAACTGGAACCATAACTGGAGTTTATGTTTGTAAAACATGGGTATACCCCCTGGCATTATGACCATTTAACTAGAGATTAGTTTGTAAAACATGGGTCACCCCCTGGCATACTGGACCATAACTAGAGATTATGTTTGTAAAACATGGGTATCCTGGCATACTGGACCATAACTAGAGATTATGTTTGTAAAAACATTGGGTCTGCCCCTGGCATACTGTCCATACTAGAGATTGTTTGTAAACATGGGTATCCTGGCATACTGGACCATAACTGGAGATTATGTTTGTAAAACATGGGTATACCCCCTGGCATACTGGACCATAACTAGAGATTAGTTGTGTTAAAACATGGGTCACCACCTGGCATTACTGGACCATACATAACTGGAGATGTTTGTAAAACATGGGTATTCTGGCAAACTGGACCATACTGGAGATTTGTTTGAAAATTGGGTATACCCCTGGCAGTACTGGACCATAAACTAGAGATTATGTTAGTAAAACATGGGTCACCCTGGCTTATGGAACCATAACTCGAGATGTTTGTTAAACATGGGGTAATTTCTGGCATACTGGACCATAACTAGAGATTATGTTTGTAAAACATGGGTCTGCCCCCTGGCATACTGGACCATAACTAGAGATGTTTGTAAAACATGGGTATCCTGGCATACTGGACCATAACTAGAGATTATGTTTGTAAAACATGGGTATACCCCCTGGCATTATGGACCCCTTACTGAGATGATGTTTGTATAACATGGGTATACTCCCTGGAATACAGGACATACTAGAAGATTATGTTTGTAAAACATGGGTATGCCCCCTGGCATACTGGACCATAACTAGAGATTATGTTTGTAAAACATGGGTATGCCCCCTGGCATACTGGACCATAACTAGAGATTATGTTTGTAAAACATGGGTATGCCCCCTGGCATACTGGACCATAACTAGAGATGTTTGTAAAACATGAAACATGGGTATCCTGGCATACTGGACCATAACTAGAGATTATGTTTGTAAAACATGGGTCACCCCCTGGCATACTGGACCATAACTAGAGATTATGTTTGTAAAACATGGGTATCCTGGCATACTTGGACCATAAACTGAGTTTATGTTTGTAAAACATGGTAATGCCCCTGCATACTGGGACCATAACTAGAGATTATGTTTGTAAAACATGGTTGACCCCTGGCATACTGGACCATAAACGAGAGTGTTTTTGTTAAAACTTGGGTATCCTGGCATACTGGAACATTACTAGAGATTATGTTTGTAAAACATGGGTATCCTGGCATACTGGACCATAACTAGAGATTATGTTTGTAAAACATGGGTATGCCCCCTGGCATACTGGACCATAACTAGAGATTATGTTTGTAAAACATGGGTCACCCCCTGGCATACTGGACCATAACTAGAGATGTTTTGTAAACTATGGGTTATCCTGGCATACTGGACCATAAATCGAGATTATGTTTGTATACATGGGTATACTCCCTGGCATACCTGGACCTATAACTAGAGATTATGTTGTAAAAGGGTTTGCCCTGGCTACTGGACATAACTCGAGATTATGTTGTAAAAACATGGGTTTGCCCCTGGATATGGACCATAAACTAGAGATGTTTGTAAAAACATGGGTATCCTGGCATACTGGACCATAACTAGAGATTATGTTTGTAAAACATGGGTATACCCCCTGGCATACTGGACCATAACTAGAGATTATGTTTGTAAAAACATGGGTTATGCCCCTGGTCATACGTGGACCATATCTAGTGATTATGTTTGTAAAACATGGTTTCCACCCCTGGCATACTGGACCATAACTAGAGATGTTTGTAAAAATGGGTTATCCTGGCATTCTGGTCCATAAACTAGAGTTTATGTTTGTAAAACATGGGTAATTACCATGGCATTACTGTCCATAACTAGAGATTATTAGATTGTAAAAACATGGAGTTCACCCCCTGGAACTGGACCTTAACTAGAGACGTTTGTATAACATGGGTATCCTGGCCTTACTGGACCATAACTAGAGATTATGTTTGTAAAACATGGGTATACCCCCTGGCATACTGGACCATAACTAGAGATTATGTTTGTAAACCATGGGTCACCCCCTGGCATAAGGACCTAACAACGAGATGTTTGTTAAAACATGGGTATCCTGCATACTGGACCATAACTAGAGAATTTTGTTTGTATAAACATGGGAATACCCCCTGGAATACTGGACCATAACTAGAGATTAATGTTTGTGTGTAATAAACATGGGTCACCCACCTGGCATAGCTGGACCTTAACTAGTAGATGTTTGTTAAAAACATGGGTATCCTGCATACTGGACATAAACTAGAGATTATGTTTAAAAACATGGTTCTGCCCCCTGGCATACTGGACCATAACTAGAGATGTTTGTAAAACATGGGTATCCTGGCATACTGGACCATAACTAGAGATTATGTTTGTAAAACATGGGTATGCCCCCTGGCATACTGGACCATAACTAGAGATTATGTTTGTAAAACATGGGTATGCCCCCTGGCATACTGGACCATAATAGAAGATGTTTGTAATACATGGGTATCCTGCATTACTGGACATAACTAGAGATTATGTTTGTAAAACATGGTTCACCCTCTGGCATCCTGGACCATAACTAGAGATTTGTTTGTAAAACATGGGTGTATCCTGGATACCTGGACCATAACTTGAGATTATTGTGTGTAAAACATGGGTATGCCCCCTGGCATACTGGACCATAACTAGAGATTATGTTTGTAAAACATGGGTATACCCCCTGGCATACTGGACCATAACTAGAGATGTTTGTAAAACATGGGTATCCTGGCATACTGGACCATAACTAGAGATTATGTTTGTAAAACATGGGTATACCCCCTGGCATACTGGACCATAACTAGAGATTATGTTTGTAAAACATGGGTATGCCCCCTGGCATACTGGACCATAACTAGAGATTATGTTTGTAAAACATGGGTCACCCCCTGGCATACTGGACCATAACTAGAGATGTTTGTAAAACATGGGTATCCTGGCATACTGGACCATAACTAGAGATTATGTTTGTAAAAAATGGGGTATTTAATTTTAACCCCCTGGCATACTGGACCATAACTAGAGATTATGTTTGTAAAACATGGGTCACCCCCTGGCATACTGGACCATAACTAGAGATGTTTGTAAAACATGGGTATCCTGGCATACTGGACCATAACTAGAGATTATGTTTGTAAAACATGGGTATACCCCCTGGCATACTGGACCATAACTAGAGATTATGTTTGTAAAACATGGGTCACCCACTGGCATACTGGACCTATAATAGAGATTATGTTTGTTAAAACATGGGTATCCTGGCATACTGGACCATAACTAGAGATTATGTTTGTAAATCATGGGTCTGCCCCCTGGCATACTGGACCATAACTAGAGATTATGTTTGTAAAACATGGGTATCCTGGCATACTGGACCATAACTAGAGATGTTTGTAAAACATGGGTATCCTGGCATACTGGACCATAACAAGAGATTATGTTTGTAAATCATGGGTCTGCCCCCTGGCATACTGGACCATAACTAGAGATGTTTGTAAAACATGGGTATCCTGGCATACTGGACCATAACTAGAGATTATGTTTGTAAAACATGGGTATACCCCCTGGCATACTGGACCCATTTGTAGAGATTATGTTATTTGTAAAAACATGGGTATACCCCCTGGGCATTACTGGACCTATTAGAGATTATGTTTGTAAAACATGGGTATGCCCCCTGGCATACTGGACCATATGTAGAGATTATGTTTGTAAAACATGGGTATACCCCCTGGCATACTGGACCATATCTAGAGATTATGTTTGTAAAACATGGGTATGCCCCCTGGCATACTGGACCATAACTAGAGATTATGTTTGTAAAACATGTATGCCCCCTGGCATACTGGACTCTAACAAAGAACAACGAGGCTAATGGTGGCGTGAGTGTGTGTCAAATGTTCAGGTGATTCAAGTGTCCAAGTATTGAAGCAATCCTTCAGGAAATATTGAAGATATTACATTCTGGAGAAACTGTTACAAACTTTTCAAAGTAATAAAATGGCTAAGTGTTTCAGCGACATTTTGAATGTGAAAACAGGGTCATGGTCGCGTTAATGGTGGTGCGAGTGTGTGACAAATGTTCAAGTGATTTAAGTTTCCAAGTATTGAAGTAATCCGTCACATAATATTGAAGATATTACATGTTGGAGAAATCCTTACAAACTTTTTGACGTAACAAACAGAAGTACACGGACAGAAGTACAGACGCAAGGAACCTCAAGAGCAATGCAATATGCTCCCCTTGCTATCACAGAGGGGACATAAAAACTTCATTCAATTTTCAGTTTGGACTTCAGCCAATACAAAGTGTGGCTCTATTAACATATACAGTAATTAACCTTTACTATGTTGAATTAAATGTTGTCGTCTGCTGAAATATTTCTCGACAAAAACCTGTTTTGACAGCACATGAGAATCGTCTGCATTGTCAAAACAGGTTTTTTTGTTAAGAATTAAGGCAAAAATAAGAAACAGCATACAACAATTTCCGTCTCCTGCGTAGTGAGGGTTAATGTTGGTACTCACCAATACATTGGACAGCTTGATGTCTCTATGGAGATACTGGTTGGCATGGATATAAGCTACTCCATCACATATCCCCGTTGCCATGTCAATGTAGAACTGGAATGTCTCTTTTCTTGATTGAATGCTGTTATACGTCCTACACTGCTCAACAAAAACCAGCAAATTGTTAAATGGTCCTGGATCTAAGATTATTTCATTTCGGTCATAATTTTGAGCTACACATTTGCTGCCCATGCAGCTCTATTCTGCATGGCTCTATGGTGAAATATCCATAGTACATGTAGTAATAGACAGGGAATATAAACTTGAAAAATGACATCAGGGGTAAGGTCGTGTTAATGCTTGTCATCTGGGATACTCTTTATATGTGACCTCCACGGGTCACAATAAACCCGGATGACACTCAATATTTTGTTTTGTTGTCATTCTGTGACCTATTTTGTAAAGTAGGTCAATCAACAATTGTCGCTAAATTAGAAACTATACATATATGGCTGTAGCCACAGGCATTCGGCATGTTTCGACTTGCATTGGTATAACTCTATATATATGAACAAGGCTTCTAACTTTGGACGGACACAACCACATATCATAACAAATGCCGCAATTTTATTAACGCTAATGTGAATATTTTGGCAGATGTATATGAAGCTGGAGGTCAATCCGAATTACTGTTGCAGAGATAATGGATACCCAAAAACTACGCAAGTCTTACGTACGCAAATTTCTAAGTAATTAGACCTTGACCTTGGACATGAAAGCCTTATTGGTGTTGTAAGGAATGAAAATATAGATGATGGTAAGGAAGTATATGAAGTTTGAGGTCAATCTCAGTTACAATTACAGAGATAGTGGGTACCCATAAACTTTAACACAAATGAGACGGACGGACAGACGGAATGACGAAAACTATACCCCTCGGGGGTATAACCAGGGTCATTATTATCAAAGTAGGAACTTTCTGTGCATATTGTCCATACTGTACTCAAAATCAAGCCATTTGACTTACCAAACAAATTTCTCGATTTTGAGTACAAGATTGGAGATTGGGATTTTTATAATTGAAGGAGTTTATCTGACAGATTCAATGGTCATAACCTAGTTCTTGGCACAATAAGGATAGGTATCTTTGGCTATTTAACGGATATTTTCACGATTTTCAAAACAAAAATTTGACTGGACCAGCCGACGATCTCAGAGGAAGATATAACAGACCCCAATACAAGATATAACAGACCCCAATACTAGTTAAAGATACATGAATAATCATTAAAACTAGAAATGGACGCTTGTCAACAAGCGCATGTGTATCCCCCTCCCCAGATACACAAGTAGTTTGAAAAAAGGGTGTTCGAGTTATGCTCCGGAGACAAAATCAGTGCGCGGAAAAACAAAGGGAGATAACTAAAAAATTAGCGATGCAAGAGTTGTCATTCTTGCGTGACACACCTTTAGGGTTGTGGTCTATGCATGTGTGAAGTTTCATGAAAATATTCCAAAGGGTGTTCGAGTTATGCTCCGGACACGAAATAAGTGCACGAAACTACAAAGGGAGATAACTAAGAAATTAACGATGCAAGAGTTGTCATTCTTGCACGCGACACACCTTTGGGTCGTCTTCCATGCATGTGTGAAGTTTAATAAAAAATATTCCAAAGGGTGTTCGAGTTATGCTCCGGACACGAACTCAGTGCACAAAACAACAAAGGGAGATAAGTAAAACTAATTAACGATGCAAGAGTTGTCATTCTTGCGCGCGACACACATTTGGGTCGTGGTCTATGCATGTGTGAGGTTTCATGAAACTATTCCAAAGGGTGTTCGAGTTATGCTCCGGACACGAAATCAGTGCATGAAACAACAAAGGGAGATAAGTAAACAAGAATTCCGCGGAGTAAAATGACTCGCCTTGTCCCGCCTTGACCTCGAGACGAAAGCAATTTTCACTGGCCCGAACATATTATACAACTAGAAATGGACGCTTGTCGACAAGCGCATGGGTATCCCCCTCCCCAGATACACAAGTAGTTTGAAAAAAGGGTGATCGAGTTATGCTCCGGAGACAAAATCGGTGACGGACAAAGGGAGATAACTAAACAATTAGTGATGCAAGAGTTGTCATTCTTGCGCGACACACCTTTAGGGTCTATGCATGTGTGAAGCTACTGGAGCGCAGAATTATTTGTTAATAGTCCTATATTTATGTACATATATCTGCACAGGTGCACATAATGCCACAATATTTTCAACACAGTTGACGGAAATGTAATATAGAATGTAAATAAAAAAAATAATGCTCGCTACTGGAGCCGAGAATTTTTTTTAATAGTCCTATATTTATCTATACTGAGCAAAACTAGAAACGTCCCTTCATGTTTAAGGAAAGATTCATCAAAAACCAAAAGGGTTACTTTTAAAAATCAAAATGGAAAAACAAGTTCATTCATTTCTGTATCAAAGCCAATAAATTGCATTTGGATATCTTGTTAAATATTCGAGAGATAACCGGCCAAGGGCGGTAGGGGTCAAAATCAAAAATCACAAAAACTCAGAAATGTGTTACTTAATGTTTAGAGATGGAATTTCAATAAGTAATGTGGCAAATTCAGTAAATCTCGTTAGTACCGAGTGTGGCCACCATTTGCATGAATGCATGCAATGATCCTACGCCGCATCGACGTGACGTAACGCAATACCAGTGCGTTGGGCAAATTCCTCCATTCCCGTTGTAACGCCCGTGTAAGATCGCGAACATTGTCAATCTCATGGTTAGCTCGTGCTTTGCGGCCCAGCTCATCCCATATGTGCTCAATGGGATTGAGATCCGGGGAGACCGCGGGCCATGGCATGACGTCGACGTTGTTTTGCTGTAAGTATTGAGTGGTGACCCTGGCTACGTGCGGGCGGGCATTGTCGTGCATCAATGTCACACCAGGACCATGCTGACGGATAAATGGTAAGGCATGTGCATTTAGCACATCTGCAACATAACGTTGTGCATTGATATTGCCCTGTACAACAACCAAATCTGTCTTCCGGTTTCCCATGATCCCACCCCAGACCATTACGCTCCCTCCCCCAAACCTGTTCTTCTCAACAATGCAACAATCGGTGAATCTTTCATTTTTACGCCTGTATACCCGTAATCTTCCGTCAGCATGACTAACTGTGAACCGAGATTCATCGGTGAACAAAACTCGGTTCCAGTCAGCCCTTCTCCAGTTCAGATGACGTCGCGCCATAACAGTCTGGCAGCACGGTGACGTTGGGTCATTATCTGACCAGTGTACGGCGGCGTGCCCGGATTGGTTGGGGGGTGTTACGACGTAACCGGTTTGCGAATGGTCTGCCCTGAGACACCGTATCACCTAGCAGTGACTGTGGCTGCCAATCGACGTTGACGTAAGTGCGTCAACGTAATGTAACGATCGGCTCTAGCCGTCGTTACACGAGGCCTACCAGCGCTGCCGGTCGTGAACAGCCCCAGTCTGCTGGTACCGGGCTGCAAGACGATCAATCGTCTTCCGACAGCAACTAAACCGAGGCGCGACCGCCCTGGCGGCCATCCCACCCGCAAGCATCCCAATTGCCTGATTTCGCTCGTTTTCGGAAAGCCGTGGCATATCGAAAACAGTGAAAAATTAAAAAAGTTTTTTAATTTTCCGAATAGCCCCTATCGCATGAATGGTACGACATGGACTGAATCACCTTATCGATGACAAGTATAGCGTGCACGTGCAAAAAGTGGAAATCAACGTTCCGGTCACTGGCCGCTATGTAAACCGTGTGTATCGGCTAAACTCTACACGATCGTATTCTGAACATCGCCACGGTTTAAAATACATGTACTTTGAACATGTGGTACATACATAGACAGAGCTACACCGGCTATAAAACAGGGACGTTTCTAGTTTTGTTGAGTATACATATATCTGCACAGGTCCACATACTGCCACAATATTGTCAACACAGTTTAGGTAAATGTAATAATTTAGCTGTATAAATTACCTATAATAAGTTAGTGGTCAGTTAAAAAATTTAAAAACAATGTAAAAAAAAAATAAAAAAAAAATTGAAAAAAAAAGTTGAAAAATAAAAAATAATAATACTTGCTACTGGAGCCCAGAATTTTTTTTTAATAGTCCTATATTTATCTACATATATCTGCACAGGTCCACATAATGCCACAATATTTTCAACACAGTTTACGGAAATGTAATATACAATTTGTTTTTTTTTAAATAATGCTCGCTACTGGAGCCCAGAATTTTTGTTAATAGTCCTATATTTATCTAACATATCTGCACAGGTCCACATACTGCCACAATATTGTCAACACAGTTTACGGAAATGTAATAATGTACCTGTATAAATTACCTGTAATAAGTTAGTGGTCAGTTAAAAAATTGAAAAAGAATGTAAAAAAAAAAAAATGGAAAAAAAATTAAATTAAAAAAAAGAAAAAGAATAATGCTCCCTACTGGAGCCCAGAATGTTTTTTTAATAGTCCTATATTATCTACATATCAAATATACACAGGTCCACATATTCCCACAATATTTTCAACACAGTTTACGGAAATGTAATATAATCATTTACCTGTATAAATTACCTGTAAGTTGTCAGTGGTCAGTTGCACATGCTAGCACATGCACAGGTGAATAGTCTGTATATAGCACTTACCACCTTATGCTACTAGACAAAAATTGAAAAATAATTTGAAAAAAAAAATGAAAAAAAAAAAATGGAAAAAAAAAGTTTAAAAATAATAATGCTTGCTACTGGAGCACAGAATTTTTTTTTAATAGTCCTATATTTATCTATATATATCTGCACAGGTCCACATAATGCCACAATATTTTCAACACAGTTTACGGAAATGTAATATAATCATTTACCTGTATAAATTACCTGTAAGTGGTGAGTTGCACATGCTAGCACATGCACAGGTGAATAGTCTGTATAAAGCACTTACGACCTTATGCTACTAGACAAAAATTGAAAAATAATTTGAAAAAAAAAAATTAAAAAAAAAAAAAAAAAAGAAAAAAAAAAAGAAAAAAGAAAAAAAAAAGAAAAAAAAAAGAAAAAAAAAGAAAAAAAAAAAAAAAAAAAAATGAAAAAAAAAAAAAAAAAAAAATTAAAAAAAAAAGTTTAAAAATAATAATGCTTGCTATTGGAGACCAGATTTTTTTGTACAGTACCCAATGTAGTGATTTACCTGTATAAATTACCTGGTCAGCAGTGGTCAAGCACTGGACATCTGCACATGCTAGCCCATGCTAGCACATGGTTCTCCCAGTTTCTATTGTTCTCTCTACAGGTAAGGTGTACAGAGCACACAAGAAAAGGTGTACAGAGCAGACGAGAAAACAGGTCTTCATGCATTATTGTCCAGTTTGTAGAGTGCGCAAAACAAAAAAGGGAGATAACTCAAAAATTAGCTACGCAAGAGTTGTCATTCTTGTGCGCGACACACCTCCGGGTCGTGGTCTATGCATGTGTGAAGTTTCATGAAAATATTCCAAAGGGTGGTCGAGTTATGCTCCGGACAGGAAATCAGTGAGCGAAAACAAAAAAGGGAGATAACTCAAAAAATTAGCTATGCAAGAGTTGTCATTCTTGTGCACGACACACCTTCGGTTCGTGGTCTAATTGAATGTGTTAAGTTTCATAAAAATATTCCAAAGGGTGGTCAAGTTATGGTCAATCAGTGCGCAAAACAAAAAAGGGAGATAACTAAAAAATTAGCTATGCAAGAGTTGTCATTCTTGTGCGCGACACACCTTCGGGTCGTGGTCTATGCATGTGTAAAGTTTCATGAAAATATTCCAAAGGGTGGTGGAGTTATGCTCCGGACACGAAATCAGTACGAGAAACAAAAAAGGGAGATAACTCAAAAATTAGCTATGCAAGAGTTGTCATTCTTGTGCGCGACACACCTTTGGGTCGTGGTCTATGCATGTGTGAAGTTTCATGAAAATATTCCAAAGGGTGTTCGAGTTATGCTCCGGACAAGAAGTGTCTGCGGCGGACGCGGACGCGGCGCGCTGTCAAATCCATAGTATCCCCGGACTCCTACAATTATTGACTAGTCAGCCATAGAATATCAGATTATATTCTATGGCTCACTAGTCAATAATTGTTTTATTATATGATAATAGTCTGTATATAGCACATACGACCTTATGCTACTAGACAACAAGAGTTGTCAGAAGACAACGAAGAAGACAACGAAGCTCGCCTGTTGGCAGCCTTCATTCAAACTTGTCACAGTTGTATAAAAAACATGAATATTATATAACTTGACCTTGGAATAAGTGGTGTGCGGTGGACCTTGACATTGAGGTCAGTGGTGGAAGGTGGATCGTGGATTTGATATAGCATGATATAGCATATTAAGATGAATGCATGTATGAAATATCAATGCGCTCCCTGAAATGAGAAGGAAAACAAAATTTAACCCAGCGTTAAGTTTATGAACACGACTAAGGTGATTTTCTACAGCATTACAGCTATTCACATGAGGAATGCATGTATAAATGTGCTAAGTTTGTGACCTTGGCCTTGGCAAAAGGGGTGGGGGGTGGGTCATGGAATTGCTGTAGCACAATAGAGTATTATCAGATGAATGCATGTATGAAATATAAAGGTGTTCCCTGTAAAGAAACAGAAGTTATAAAAAGACATTTACTCCAACGTTAAGTTTATGATGTTGATCTTGGGGAAAGGGGTGGGTCATGGATTTGCTGTAGCACAATAGAGGATCATCGGATGAATGCATTTATGAAATATCAAAGCGTTCAAAGTGTAAAGAAACAGACGTTACACAACATTTACCCCAATGTAAAGCTTATGAACATGCTAAGTTTGTGACCTTGACCGTGGGGTAAGGGGTGGGCGGTGGGTCATGGAATTGCTATATCACGATAGAGTATCACCAGATGAATGCGTGTATGAAATATCAAGGCGTTCCATGAAAGGAAACAGATGTTATAAGACATTTACCCCAACCTTAAGTTTATGAATGTGCTAAGTTTGTGACCGTGACCTTGGGGAAAGGGGTGGGGGTTGGTCATGGATTTGCTATAGCATGATAGAGTATCATCAGATGAATGCATGTATGAAATATCAAGGTGTTCAAAGTGTAAAGAAACAGAAGTTACACAACATTTACCCCAACGTTAAGTTTATGAACATGCTATGTTTGTGACCTTGACTTTTGGGTAAGGGTTGGGTGGTGGGTTGTGGATTTGCTACAGCATGATAGAGGGTCATCTGAGGAATGTATAAAATAGCAAGGCGTTCCATAAAAGGAAACAGACATTTACCCCAACGTTAAGTTTATGAATGTGCTAAGATTGTGACCTTGACCTTGGGGAAAGGGGTGGGCGGTGAGTCATGAATTTGCTATAGCACGATAGAGTATCAACAGAATGCATGTATGAAATATGAAGGCGTTCCCTGTAAAGAAACAGAAGTTACACAACATTTACCCCAACGTTAAGTTTATGAACATGCTAAGAGGTGACCTTGACCTTGGGGTAAGTTTATGAATGTGCTAAGTTTGTAACCTTGACCTTGGGCTAAGGGTGGGCGGTGGGTCATGGATTTGCTATAGCACGATAGAGTATCATCAGCTTAATGCATGTATGAAATATCAAGGCGTTCCATGAAAGGAAACAGAAGTTATAAGACATTTACCCAACGTTAAGTTTATGAATGTGCCAAGTTTGTGACGTTGGCCTTGGGGAAAGGGCTGGGTGGTTGGTCATGGATTTGCTACAGCATGATACAGGGTCATCTGAGGAATGCATGTATGAAATAACAAGGTGTTCCATGAAAGGAAACAAAAGTTATAAGACATTTACCCAACGTTAAGTTTATGAATGTGCCAAGTTTGTGACCTTGGCCTTGGGGAAAGGGCTGGGTGGTGGGTCATGGATTTGCTACAGCATGATACAGGGTCATCTGAGGAATGCATGTATGAAATAACAAGGTGTTCCATGAAAGGAAACAGAAGTTATAAGACATTTACCCAACGTTAAGTTTATGAATGTGCCAAGTTTGTGACCTTGACCTTGGGGTAAGGGCTGGGTGGTGGGTCATGGATTTGCTACAGCATGATAGAGGGTCATCTGAGGAATGCATGCATGAAATAACAAGGTGTTCCATGAAAGGAAACAGAAGTTTACCCAACGTTAAGTTTGTGGACGATGCTGACGCCGACACCGACGCCGACGCCGACGCTGACGCCGACGACGCCGGGGGTATGACATAAGCTCTTCTGCACTTCGTGCAGGCGAGCTAAAAACTGAAAAATAATTTGAAAAAAAAATGGAAAAAAAAAGTTTAAAAATTAAAAATAATAATGCTCGCTACTGGAGCTCAGAATTTTGTCCTATATGTATCTACATATCATATCTGCACAGGTCCACAATATTGCCACAATATTGTCAACACAGTTTACGGAAATGTAATATAGTAATTTACCTGCATAAATTACCTGTAATAAGTTAGTGGTCAGTTAGTGGTCAGTCTGGACATTTGCTGCCTTGACCTCGAGCCTGGGCCCTGATAATAGTCTGTATATAGCACTTACGACCTTATGCTACTAGACAAAAATTGAAAAAGAATTTGAAAAAAAAAAAATGGAAAAAAAAAGTTTAAAAATTAAAAATAATAATTCTCGCTACTGGAGCCCAGAATTTTTTTTAATAGTCCTATATTTATCTACATATCATATCTGCACAGGTCCACATATTGCCACAATATTGTCAACACAGTCTACGGAAATGTAATATAATCATTTACCTGTATAAATTAACTGTAATAAGTTAGTGGTCAGTCTGGACAGTTGCACATGCTAGCACATGCACAGGTGAATGGTTCTCCCAGTCACTATTGTTCAACCGGAGAAGGCTTCGGGTCGTGGTCTATGCATGTGTGAAGTTTCATGAAAATATTCCAAAGGGTGGTCGAGTTATGCTCCGGACACGAAATCAGTGTGCGAAACAAAAAAGGGAGATAACTAAAAAATTAGCTATGCAAGAGTTGTCATTCTTGTGCGCGACACACCTTCGGGTCGTGGTCTATGTATGTGTGAAGTTTCATGAAATATTCCAAAGGGTATTCGAGTTATGCTCCGGACAAGAAGTGTCTGCGGCGGATGCGGACGCGGACGATGTTCGGTGTCAAATCCATAGTATCCCCGACGAAGTCCGGGGGATACAATTACTTGTAATAAGTTAGTAGTCAGTCTGGACATGTGCACATGCTAGCACATGCACAGGTAAATGGTTCTCCCAGTCACTATTGTTCAACCGGAGAAGGCTATTGTTCTCTCTACAGGTAAGGTGTACAGAGAGCACACGAGAAAACGGGTCTTCATGCATTATTGTCCAGTTTGTAGAGTGCGCGAAACAAAAAAGGGAAATAACTAAAAAAATTAGCTACGCAAGAGTTGTTATTCTTGTGCGCGACACACCTTCGGGTCGTGGTCTATGCATGTGTGAAGTTTCATGAAAATATTCCAAAGGGTGGTCGAGTTATGCTCCGGACAGGAAATCAGTGCGCGAAAACCAAAAAGGGAGATAACTAAAAACAAGAGGGCCATGATGGCCCTAATTCGCTCACCTGACTCCATGAACACCAGATGAGAATGCGACATTGAGTTCATGTGTTTTAAAAAAATTGTGCTATTTTTAGATGGCGGTCATCTTGGATTAAGCGATGACTGTCATTTTACCAAATCTGAAAATGCTTCACCCAAAGATCTTAACTTACTATGAAGTTTGGCCAGCATCGGCCATGTGGTTCCTGAGAAAAAGACGTTCAAAATCTTGAATAAATGGACCTTTTGGTCGCCTCATCGATACCTTCAATTTGATATATGGCATGAGCATATTTGGTCAAAAATAAAATTTGACCCCAATTTGACCCCACGGGCCATGCCCATTTTTGACCCCGGGGTCACCATTTTCACAACTGTGAAAGAGCATAGTAAATCGATCATTCCGACCAAGTTTAGTCGAAATCCGGCCAGCGGTTCATGAGAAGAAGATTTTTTAAGAATTTATGCTATTTTTAGATGGCGGCCATCTTGGATTAGCGATGACCTCCATTTTAACAAATCTGAAAAGGCTTCACCCATGGACCATAACTTTTAAGTTTGGCTACCATGGGCCAAGCGGTTCATGTGAAGAAGAATTTTGAAATCTCTAATAAAAGAACGACCATTTGACATTTCGGCGGCCATCTTGGATGACATAACAATCCGATTTCGACAAAAAATGTACCAGAGTGATCGCCTCATTGATACCTTCGATTTGATATATAACCTGACCATATTCGGTTCAAAATAAAATTTGACCCCAATTTGACCCCACGGGCCAGGCCCATTTTTGACCCCGGGGTCACCATTTTCACAACTTTGAAAGAGCAATGTACATCAATCATTCCTACCAAGTTTCGTCGAAATCCGGCTTGCGGTTCATGTGAAGAAGAATTTTGAAATCTCTAATACCTTTTGACCTTTCGGCGGCCATCTTGGATGACATAACAATCCGATTTCGACAAAAAATGCACCAAAGTGATCGCCTCATTGTTACCTTCAATTTGATATATGACATGAGCATATTCGGTCAAAAATAAAATTTGACCCCAATTTGACCCCACCGGCCACGCCCATTTTTGACCCCAGGGTCACCATTTTAACAACTTTGAAAGAGCATTGTACGTCGATCATTCCTACCAAGTTTTGTCGAAGGACGGTTGGCGGTTCTTGAGAAGAAGATTTTTGAAGAATTTGTGCTATTTTTAGATGGCGGCCATCTTGGATTACTTGATGACGTCATTTTAACAATTTTGTAATCCCCCTACCTAAGGATCATGACCATGAAGTTTGGTGACTATAGGCCCAATGGTTACCGAGGAGAAGACGTTTGAAAATGTTCACGGACGACGACGGACGACGGACACATTGCGGTAACAATAGCTCACATGAGCTTCGCTCAGGTGAGCTAAAAATAGCTATGCAAGAGTTGTCATTCTTGTGCACGACACACCTTCGGGTCGTGGTCTATGCATGTGTGAAGTTTCATGAAAATATTCCAAAGACTTTCGTCCGGGGGATACAATAACTAGCAAAACATCAGAAAATGCCACTTTTTGTGTCAATCAAATTATCGCAAATTGCGGTAAATAGGATGATGATATGTTTAAAGATTTTGCGTGTTTTGCCGCAGTTAACTTGGGTCACGATTGCAACAATTTTTTGTTATTGCGGAATACAATGTTTTGCAGCAAACCTGCAATTTGCCGTGACAGTTAGAAATTATTGCATTAGCAAACAAGAGTGCCGAAGGTCACATTATACGCTCGTCGAGGCAAGGCCAGTCAACAAGGGGAGATAAGTTACTGAAAATCAATTGGGTTCTTCGTCTTGCCTTGATAAACAATGTACACAGTGTTTGGTTTTGATCCATCAAGTAAAACTTGAGTTATTGCGTATTTCTATTTTATCTATTGGTGTTTAACGGCCTATCAATAGCTAAGGTCATTTAAAGCCGGGCCAACCGGTTTGATCCCGTATATAACCTGTTGCATTGGGGGGAAAATCCCAAAATCCGAACGGAATATTTACATTGAGAAAAAATATATTCAGCCCTGAAATTAGAATAACCTGACCTGGTGCCAGGTCCATACCACACCAAAGTCACTTGGCGCCTTCCCCTAAAATAGGATTACGTATAATAGCAATACTCACATAAGGGTTATAACCAGATTCAACTGTCACATACAATAATGTCACCGATGTATGTGATGGGAAAACCAGGTCTCCGGTCGGGATTCCGGTAAGAATGAATCCCAATCGTTAAATTACCCATCGCATGCTCCCACATGCCACCAACGAGTTATTGAGTGAAAATAGATACAAAGCGCAACAATTAAAAATGGCCGACAATCATTAGGCTTCTTCGTCTTGTCGTGATAAAGGTGTATACCAAATTGTGTTACAATTGGTCAAGTAGACTTGAGTTATTGCGTGGACAAGGATACAAAGTGCGAAAATTAAAAATGGCCGCCAAGTGGAGATAAGTCTTCAGACATTTTTGAAAATGGATAACCTTTTTCGTCTTTCAGTGATAAACATGTATATTGTATTTGGTTATGTTGCTAACTCTAGTATTGCGTGGACAAGCTGTGACCGACTGCCCACCCGCTGCCCCGCCCGCTCAGCCCGACCCACCCGCCCCGCCCGCCCGTACAAGTTAAATACATATGTCCCGTTTTTTCAAACGGGATTATAAAAACGACGCAAATAGAACTAGACAATATGTTTGTAAAACATGGTATACTTCAGTTTAAACAAGAGTTGTCAGAAGACAACGAAGCTCGCCTGTTGGCAGCCTTCACTCAAACCTGGCACAGTTGTATAAACAAGAGGGCCATGATGGCCCTAATTCGCTCACCTCCATGAATACCAGAGGAGAATGTGACATTAAGTTCATATGTGTTTTAATAAAATTGTGCTATTTTTAGATGGCGGTCATCTTGGATTAAGCGATGACTGTCATTTTACCAAATCTGAAAATGCTTCACCCAAAGATCGTAACTTCCTATGAAGTTTGGCCAGCATCGGCCATGTGGTTCCTGAGAAAAAGACGTTCAAAATCTTGAATAAATGGACCTTTTGGCGGCCATCATGAATGACATAATCATCCGATTCCGACAAATATTGCACCAGAGCAAGCGCCTCATCGACACCTTCAACTTGATATATGACATGAGCATATTTGGTCAAAAATAAAATTTGACCCCACGGTTCAACGCCAATTTTTCACCCCGGGGTCACCATTTTAACACCTTTGAAAGAGCATTCTACATCGATCATTCCTACCAAGTTTCGTCGAAATCCGGCTGGCGGTTCATGAGAAGATTTTTTAAGAATTTGTGCTATTTTTAGATTAGCAACGACTCCATTTTAACAAATCTTAAAAGGCTTCACCCATGGACCATAACTGTGAAGTTTGGCCACCATTGTCCAAGCAGTTCGTGTTAAGAAGAATTTTGAAATCTGTAATAAAAGAACCTTTTGACAAAAAATGTACCAGAGCGATCGCCTCGTTGATACCTTCGATATGATATATAACATGATTATATTCGGCCCACGCCCATTTATTACCCCGGGGTCACCATTTTAACAACTTTGAAAGAGCATTGTACATCGATTATTCCTAGCAAGTTTCGTTGAAATCCGGCTAGCGGTTCATGAGAAGAAGATTTTAATTTATGTTATTTTTAGACGGCGGCCATCTTGGATTAGCGATGACCTGCATTTTAACAAATCTGAAAAGGCTTCACCCATGGACCATAACTTTTAAGTTTGGCTACCATGGGCCAAGCGGTTCATGTGAAGATGAATTTTGAAATCTCTAATAAAAGAACGACCTTATGACATTTCGGCGGCCATCTTGGATGACGTAACCATCCGATTTCGACAAACAATGCACCAGAATGATCGCCTCGTTGATACCTTCGGTTTGATATATGACATGACCATATTCGGTCAAAAATAAAATTTGACCCCAATTTGACCCCACGGGCCACGCCCATTTTTTACCCCGGGGTTACCATTTTAAGAAATTTGAAAGAGCATTGTACATCGATCATTCCTACCAAGTCCTACCAAGTTTTGTCGAAATCCGGTTGGCGGTTCTTGAGAAGAAGATGTTTGAAGAATTTGTGCTATTTTTAGACGGCGGCCATCTTGGATAATAATTTTGTAATCCCCCTACCTAAGGACCATGACCATGAAGTTTAGTGACTATAGGCCCAATGGTTACCGAGGAGAAGACGTTTGAAAATATTCACGGACGACGGACACGACGACGGACGACGGACGACGACGGACGACGGACACATTGCGGTAACAATAGCTCACATAAGCTTCGCTCAGGTGAGCTAAATACTTATAGCATTGTAATGATTTTCACTAACTTACTGACTATTTGAATTTAAATCTGATGTCTTTTAATCCGCATTTTGAAAACCTCCGAAAACCAGACACCTCTAGAGCGGACTTTTTAGCTGGTCCGGAGCCAGGTCGGTTTAGTGAGGTTACAACACTGTAATTAGCCACAAATTACTCCAGCGCTCCAGATAAGCTGCGTCGTATTTGCTTAAATACCCAATTAAAAGTGCCAAAAACCCAATTGAAATTAGAAGTAGCGAGTATCAAAAAGCAATTAAAAATTTGTGTTACCTTTATCGTGCTGCAGAAAACAGACCATAGCATATAGCATACTTTTCTTATTTTCCATGAAAACACATCTTGGTATTTCGTTAGAATTGTCTCCAAGGAGACAATTCTAATGAAATGCCAAGACATATTTTCATTTCCAAGCAAACTATTCAATAATTGCTGTCTGTTGATGTGTAAACAGTAGTGGAAATACACAATTGCTTCAGAAAAGATAGAGTGACAATACTCAATTACTAATTCCTTATCTGGAGCCCTGTTACTCAATTAAAGTACACATAACTTTTGTTGACGAGTATCACAGGGGTGATCATAATACCCATACAAACATCGCTTTGACAAATGATTGAGTTTACTATCGGAAAGAGGTATATGTAATGTCATGCCCATTTTTGACATTTGACCTCTAAGTGTGACCTTCACTTCGGATATAGAAACGTGGGTATCTCATCATGGAAACTGTTTGTGGCAATCATTTGAAAATCTATTTATAGGTATAGAAGATATATGGCGGATACAAAATCTCATGAGCCTTTTTAACCTTTGACCTCTAGGTGTGACCTCGACCTTGGATGTACACACATGGGTATTGAACGACATACATAGACTCATTATGGGAAATGTTTGTTGCAAATTATTTGAAATCCATTTATCGGTTTAGAAGATATAGAGCGGAAACAAAAATTTCCAACAGACAGACAGAACAACTGACCGACAGAGCGGCCAACCAACCAACATACTTATATATGACTCATATATACCCTGTTAAACTTCATTTGTAGGGGTATAAGAAGTAACATGTGATTATGGAACCATACAAACCTGTAGATGTGGTTTGTTGAAGACCATCATCTCAAGACTTGTATCACAGTACTCGAGCAGCAGCATGAGGTTGCCTCCATCGGGGGACATTGATCGGGGCGACTCATCCACCCCACCCACAGGCTCGTGTGTAGCCTGTTCTGACTGTGACGTATAGGTCACTCCATAAAACTCCACTATGTTTTGGTGCTTCAGTTTTCTGCAGAAAACAACAGTCGAGTATAGAATATAAGGTTCGACAATGTCCAGGCATGGGTAAACGTTTGCCGTGACATGAGGGAACTGTTTGAACCCCAAGGCCGTGGGTTCAAACAGTTCCCGAGTGCAAACGTTTACCCATGGCTGGACATTGTCGAACGTTATTGTTACATTTCCGTTGGAAATAGCATGCAATTTGAGCAAACATTATATGCAGTACTTTTGATACTTTGATAACCTGTTTCAATCAAACAGCTGTAATTTACACATACCTATTCCGGGGCCGCAGTACCATGAGTACACGTCGAGTGATTCAGTTGCGCCAATTTCAAAAGTTTAGTGAGTCCGTTGTGAACGGGTCTGGTGATGTAATGGAACGTTCTAGTAATGTGATGAGTGACATGCATTACGTAGGTGTTGGCTTGGCACCAGAATGAGCATTGTCTACAGCCGCCATGGTCAAACAGCACGTGCTGTATGTTTGAACATGGCTGTCACCGGTGTCAAACAACGACAGTCAAGTAACAATACTCAATACAATGGAGTGAAAATTGTCGTCTGCTGTTATTTGATATTTTCTCTGAATACAAGGCAATCGCCGGGGAGTGTCTCACCCACTACCAATGGGTCAAGGTTACTCGAATGACCCAGGGTGGTTAGCTATCAATGTGAGGAAGATACTAATGAACTTTGGTGAACACCCGACTAGCATACAGTGAAACCTCTCTAAACCCAACACCCTGAGAGGTTTCACTGTACATCAGGCATTTGATCATTCTGAGACATAGGTGTGTGCTACGCGATCACGAACAGACATTATCACCGGAGATAAATGACCAAGAAACCCATCAAAAATAAGATGACAGGTGTTTCCTTGGTGTCCGGTTTCGAGAGGTTCCACTGCATCAGAATATATGTGATATCGAAATGTGGACGCATGTCCAAAGTTTGACGGACATTACAGTCGTTTCTGTCAAAATGTTCCGGGTTTATACGTGTACAAAGTGTTGTGCGTTGAGTATCCGTGGAGTTTCCGTTA
This sequence comes from Conchocele bisecta, assembly GCA_029237695.1. Classification (NCBI taxonomy): domain Eukaryota; kingdom Metazoa; phylum Mollusca; class Bivalvia; order Lucinida; family Thyasiridae; genus Conchocele; species Conchocele bisecta. The sequence goes on along the minus strand of CM055268.1, from coordinate 7,403,015 downwards.
GTTGCGTTTCAAACCGTGTGTCGTCTACGTGTAATACGTTTTCGGCCATGCGTTGCGTTTCCCCACTCTTGCGCATGCGCGAAAGTCGAACAAACCGTGTTCAACGCATTGAGTTTCAAAAGCGTGTAATCCGTGTACAACGGTTGTAAACGTATACAACGGTTGTAAACAACGCATTGAGTTTCAAAAGCGTGTAATCCGTGTACAACGGTTGTAAACGTATACAACGGTTGTAAACGTATACAACGCTAAGGTAAACCGTTTAAACGATTTAACGCTTTTTTTGACGAACGGTTACACGCTTCTACATGTACACAGCACCGTACAGATGAAACCGTGTTATACGTATAACACGTTTCCACGGGCTTTAACGCATTACACGTGTTGGTATGCCAACCGTGTATCGCGTAGAATGCGCATGCTCAGATCGTTCTTCGTGTGTGCATATATACTTCTAGACTCACTGCAGGGCTTCTACAATTTTCAGTTTTCCGGTTCTAGACCGATTTTTGAACTCTCAGACCGATTGAGATTTGAAAACTAGTCTTAAAAATCGGTCAGAGAAAAAAATTGCCAGTCGGCTGCTATTTTGCTATAAACCTTGTAAAGTTACCGGTTTTGACCACCAAGTAATTTATGACACATATCCGCGGGCCATATCCGTGTTAAACCAGTGTGCAGCTCGCTGTGTATTCAGTTTCTCTAAATATCGATTTTTCTTAACACACGCGTGGGACAGGTGCATAGCGGATTAGTGACTGAAATAGACTGGCTTCAGCGTAAAGATACGAGAGTTCCTAGACTCGCCATTTCTGATAATGTTAAAATAAAATAAAGAAAACCATGCACTGTGTTTATCTGTGTTCGTAATATTTAACCCCAAGTAACTGACACGGACTATCGGCCCGGGCTATTCCATATTAAGTTAGGAACTGTTACATTACGCTGTATTAGGGGCCATTTTTGTGTATATAAAATGTACATGTACGTAGGAATGCCGCAGATCCTGATGAGCCGGCTCACGTGATCTACAATTCGCAAACATTTGATAAACGACAAGGTACATCTGTCGTGTTAAAAGCGTGACTCATTAGGCAGCAGGGATTAGGGATCAATTGAAGTGCTAAATCACACCGCCGATGTACTTTGAACTCGATCTGAGGGTATGTATTCGCGATATTTTAAAAGGGACGAAACAATGACGCCTCGAAGTGATCGGGGCCGAACAGGTATTCGCGTTAAAACGTGTAACCGTTGTACACGTTTCAACATTTTCATATAGCTACACGCTTCCAGGTAAAGCGTTGTACACGTTTCAACTCTTTCACCTCACCTCGCTACATATGTATACGCCAAAGCGTGTTATACACATTGAAGCTAAACGTATTACACGCTTTACAACTAAACGGTTTGACAATGTGTATTACACGTATACGAACCGTATTATACGTTTAAACAACGTATACAACGCTTTTAAACTAAACGGTTTGACAATGTGTATTACACGTGTACGAACCGTATTATACGTTGAAGCAACGTATACAACGCTTTTAAACTAAACGCTTTGACAATGTGTATTACACGTGTATGAACCGTATTATACGTTTAAACAACGTATACAACGCTACAGCAAACCGTTGCGTTCGCGTTACGTTCGCGTTGAGTTTGCAAGTGTTGTCTACGGTGGAACAAAAACGGAGACTGCACTGTAATTGTACCTACGTAAGGAAGCTACTCATGAAGTTTGGTGAACATCTAACTACTGTATCAGGAGATACACAAAATTGGACTTACATCCAAGTTTTGACGGACGTGACCTACATTTTGAGAAAAGTTGGTCAACATCACCCGAATGACCTAGGGTGATTATATATAACTACATGTATAACAAAAGTTTTGATGAAGTTTGGTGCACATCCAACAAATAAATCAGGAGATATGTGAATTTAGACATACGTCAAAAATGCATGCCCACTCAGTAGGTTATAAACAAGAGCTGTAGGAGAACGGCATAGCTCGACTATGAGGGTTGTCGATGTACACATAGCTTGACAAACAAGGTGGCCGCGGCCTGCATAAAAACCTTAACCAAGGTTGACTAAAAACCTTAACCAAGGGAAATTAAGTAAGTAATTCAAGGCTAAATGTAAGTCAATGTCAGATATAGGTCAGGGGTTATTGATGTACATCACTAGGAGATGAAGTTGTCCAGGTATGGTTGCTGTAGGCCCAGGAGTATTCCATATACAAGCTTGACTAAAAATATTAACCAAGGGGAAATAACTAAGTAATCCAAGGACAAAAGTAGGTCAAGGTCAAATATAGGTCAGGGATTATTGATGTACATCACTAGGAGATGAAGTTGTCCAAGTATGGTTGCTGTAGGCCCAGGAGTATTTCATATACAAGCTTGACTATAAACATTAACCAAGTTTGAGTACAAACCTTAACCAAGGGGAAATAAGTAAGTAATTCAAGGTTAAATGTAGGTGAAGGTAAAATATAGGTTAGGGGTTATTGATGTACATCCCTATGAGAATAATTTATCCAAGTATGGTGTCTGTATGCACAATAGTATTCCATCTACAAGCTTGACTAAAAACGTTAACTAAGGTTGACTAAAAACCTTAACCAAGGGAAATTAACTAAGTAATTCAAGGTTAAATGTAGGTGAAGGTCAAATATAGGTCAGGGGTTGTTGATGTACATCACTAGGAAATGAAGTTGTCCAAGTATGGTGGGTGTAGGGCCAGGAGTATTCCATATACAAGCTTGACTAAAAACCTTAACAAAGGGGAATTAACTAAGTAATTCAAGAGGAAATGTAGGTCAAGGTCAAACATAGACCAGGGGTTATTGATATACATCTCTATGAGAAAAAGTTGTCCAAGTATGGTGTCTGTATGCACAATAGTATTCCATGTACAAGCTTGACTAAAAACCTTAACCAAGGTTGACTAAAAACCTTAACCAAGGGGAATTAACAAAGTAATTCAAGAGGAAATGTAGGTGAATGTCAAATATAGGTCAGGGGTTATTGATGTACATCACTAGGCGATGAAGTTGTCCAAGTATGGTGGGTGTAGGGCCAGGAGTATTCCATATACAAGCTTGACTAAAAACCTTAACCAAGGGGAATTAACTAAGTAATTCAAGAGGAAAAGTAGGTCAAGGTCAAATACAGATCATGGGTTATTGATGTACATGCCTATGAGAAAAGGTTGACTAAAAACCTTAACCAAGGTTGACTACAAACCTTAACCAAGGGGAATTAACTAAGTAATTCAAGAGCAAATGTAGGTCAAGGTCAAATATAGATCAGGGGTTATTGATGTATTTCACTAGGAGATGAAGTTGCCCAAGTATGGTGGGTGTAGGGCCAGTAGTATTGCATATACAAGCTTGACTAAAAACCTTAACCAAGGCGTGACGACGGTGACGCCTACGCCAACGCCGACGCCGGGGTGACAAGATAAGCTCTAACTATTCTCTGAATATTCGAGCTAAAAAGGGAGACAGATAGTTTTGGCAAAGTAAACATTCATTCACCATTACGCCAGGTATTGATTGGCATTATTATACATTTTATATCAGACATAAATTTCCACATTGATATCATGGGCGATAACCGTGTTTCCTTAAAATGTTAACGGACATTACTATTTTGCTCTGTATTTATTTTTCGGTGTGCAATGATCATACTTTATAATCTGTTACAAATATTATTTGTTCAGGTGATGCATTTAATTAGGATAAATAATTAAAAAAGATCATGCCTCATTTGCATATGAAAATAGCCTTATACCAATGCGAGTCACTATCATTAAAATAAATATTACTAAATTATTATATCTGTATAGTGGGCACTTGTAATTTTTAGAACTAGTGGAATAGTGACACAATTATACACTTATTTAATTCCTATAAAGAACATTTTGTGCCTACTGAATGGGCATATACCTTTAAGATCACCAAGGTGAAGGTCAAGACCAAGGATGCTATAGATGAAGTTTGGTAATGTTCCAACTAACGTATCAAGAGGTATGTGATATTTGGTCTAATTTAAGTCCTACATTGTTAACGTCGACGGCCACGACGACACTGGAATTGTGACCGATATGTCCCACTTTCTACTATCGTGGGTGAGACAAAAACTAGCAATTGACACTTGTACACAAGTGCATGTGTATCCCCCTCCCCGCCCACATGCAGATAACAACAAAATAGAGAGACAAAAAACGAGGCAAAGCCACGAAGGCAAGGTTTTTTCCAAGCATAGACACTTGGATAACATAATTATACCCACTTTTTGTAGACTAGATGGCCATGGCCTGCATGTCGCGCCTTTGGGCGAGGCATGGACACTAAAAAAAGAGATATAGTAGATGGAAAAAGTTTAACCAAAAAACTTTAACCGGACACACGGACGTACGGACGTACGGACGGACGTATGCCAAAATGCCGACTATATCGCGCTTTCCGCAAAAAAATCAAAGTAATTTGACCTTGACATTTGGCACAGGGGCCGCACGGTTGGGGGGTAGAATAAAAATATGGATGATGATAAAAACCCATGTAAAGTTTCAAGGTAATGGGCGAAGCAGTTGCAGAGATATAGTATAACGAAAAACTTTAACCAAAAAACTTTAACCAGACGTACGTTAAAAAGTTAATGTTGAAAATGGCTAAGTCAATTACGTAGAAATAATAGGTCAAGGTAAAAAAAAATGGTCACATGTTGGATAGTTGTATGTGGTGGGCACCCCTTGGTTATGAAGCTGTGAAGGTGTGGTGGTCCTAGGTGGTACAGTACCAAAGAAATGGACTTAAACACGAAAACTTAACATTGTAAACGCGAAAAGTTAACATTGAAAATGGCTAAGTCGACTGCGCTGAAAAAATGGGTTAAGTTCATAAAAATGTAACATGTTGAATAGTGATATGTGGTGGGCACCCCTTGGTTATGAAGCTGTGAAAGTTTGTTGGTCCTATGTGGTACAGTACCAAAGAAATGGACTTAAACACGAAAACTTAACATTGTAAACGCGAAAAGTTAACATTGAAAATTGCTAAGTCGACTGCGCAGAAAAAATGGGTCAAGTTAAAAAAAAGGTAACATGTTGGATAGTGATATGTGGTGGGTACCCCTTGGTTATGAAGCTGTGGTCCTATGTGGTACAGTAACAAAGAAATGGACACACGGACGTACGGACGTACGGACGGACGGACGTATGCCAAAATTCCGACTATATCGCGCTTTCCGCAAAAAATCAAAGTAATTTGACCTTGACATTTGGCACAGGGGCCGCACGGTTGGGGGGTAGAATAAAAATATGGATGATGATAAAAACCCATGTAAAGTTTCAAGGTAATGGGCGAAGCAGTTGCAGAGATATAGTATAACGAAAAACTTTAACCAAAAAACTTTAACCAGACGTACGTTAAAAAGTTAACGTTGAAAATGGCTAAGTCAATTACGTAGAAATAATAGGTCAAGGTAAAAGAAAATGGTCACATGTTGGATAGTTGTATGTGGTGGGCACCCCTTGGTTATGAAGCTGTGAAGGTGTGGTGGTCCTAGGTGGTACAGTACCAAAGAAATGGACTTAAACACGAAAACTTAACATTGTAAACGCGAAAAGTTAACATTGAAAATGGCTAAGTCGACTGCGCTGAAAAAATGGGTTAAGTTCATAAAAAGGTAACATGTTGAATAGTGATATGTGGTGGGCACCCCTTGGTTATGAAGCTGTGAAAGTTTGTTGGTCCTATGTGGTACAGTACCAAAGAAATGGACTTAAACACGAAAACTTAACATTGTAAACGCGAAAAGTTAACATTGAAAATGGATAGTGATATGTGGTGGGTACCCCTTGGTTATGAAGGTGTGGTCCTATGTGGTACAGTAACAAAGAAATGGACAAAAACACGAAAACTTAAGATTGATTGTGGACGCCGCCCGCCAGCCCGCCGGCCCGCCGGCCCGCCGGCCCGCCAGCCCGCCAGCCCGCCCACCCGCCTGGCTTTCGCCAATCCAATAGCCTGGGTTTTTTGTTTTTTTTTAAAAACCCTGGCTAAAAACTAATATTTTAGTAAGGTGAGATTTTTTGGGCATGAACAACTTTTGGGTCGTGGTCTATGTATGTGTGAAGTTTCATGAAAATATTCCAAGTGTACTCAAGTTATGCTCTGGACATTAGTGTGTTAACTAGACATTATGTTTGCAAAACCCGCATGGCATACTGGACTCTAACTAGAGATTGGATTGTGTATAAAAAAAGAAAACTTTAAATTTACACAAATTTCAAAGTCATTTGGGAAAGACTGATAAACGTTTTGACATAAGAAAATGGCAAAGTATTTCAGCACCATTTTGAAAGTCACAAAGGTCAAGGTCATGTAATTGGTGTCCCATTGTGTCACACATGCTCAAGTGAATGAACTGTCAAAATATTAAGGCAATCCTTCAAGTAATATGGAAGATATTGCATGATGGAGAAACTCTTACAAACTTTTTGACGTAAATGTACATGAACGGATGGACGGACGAGCAAGGCAAAATGTCCCCCTTGCTATTGCATAGGGGGAATAAAAACAAAGGGAGATAACCCCAAAATTAGTGAAACAAGCGTTGTCATTCTTGCATGAGACACACCTTTGTGTAGTGGTCTATAAATGTGTGAAGTTTCACGAAAATATTCCAAATTCAGTGTGCAAAAAAACGAAGTGAGATACACAGTCATGTAATTCGAAATTTAGTTAGGCAAGAGCTGTCATTCTTGTACATGACACACCTTCAGGTTGTGGTCTATGCATGTGTGCAGTTGCATGAAATATTCAAAAGGGCATGAGAGGTATACCCCGGACATGAAATTGTGTGCAAAATAAAAATAACAAAGGGAGATAGATAACTCGAAAACTAGTGAAGGAAGAGTTGTCATTCTTACGTGTGACACACCCATGGATTGTGGTATATGCATGTGTGAAGTTTCATGCAAATATACCAAACGGTATTTGAGTTATGGTTCGGACAAGAAATCAATCCGAAAAAAAACAAAAAAAACAAGAGGGCCATGATGGCCCTATATCGCTCACCTGTGCAATGTCGCAAAAATCAAGCAAATACTGGTATGTAAAGTTGTCACTACATATACATCAAAATAAGCCCATGACAGGCACAAAATCTCAATGCGACAAACTTGAGAAGTCACCAGGGTAGGAGTTGTCCCGCGATATGTACAGATATATCTTACACAACTTTCAGATGTTTGGAGACCACAACAGGATGCTTCCAGCCTACTTTTTATTGCAATCCTTAGATTTTATGTATTATATAACCATATTCCGTAAACAAAAGGCCCAAATGGGCCTGTATCGCTCACCTAAAAGCCTCCATAGTGGTCATCTTGATTTCACAAAGACTCTTCACTTACAACTTCAAATGTTCCACAGAATTTGTTGGTACCTTCTGATCTAACATATATTGCGAATGTGCATGTGATTTACTGCTATACCTTCGATTTGATATATAAAATGACCTATTCGGTCAAAAATAAAATTTGACCCCTATTTGACCCCTCGGGCCATGACCATTTTTGACCCAGAGGCCACCATATGAACAAATCTGAATCAGCGTTAACTATCCATCATTCACACCAAGTTTCGTCGAAAGCGGCCTGGAGGTTTGTGAGAAGAAGATTTTTTGACAATTTGACCTACTTTTCAACGGCGGACATCTTGGATTTGGTGATGACCTCCATTTTAACAAAAACAGGCTTCACCCACAGACCATTACAGTTAAGTTTGGCCAATATCGGCCAAGCAGTTCACAAGAAGAATACGTTTGAAATCTTTAGTAAAAGAACAACTTTTTTACCTTTCGGTGGCCATCTTGGATGACAAAATCATCTGATTTAGACAAAAAATGGTCCAGAGTGATCAACTAGTCGATACCTTCGATTTGATATATTATATGACCATATTCGGTTAAAAATAAAATTTGACCCCTATTTGACCCCTCGGGCGACGCCCATTTTTGACCGACGGGCCACCATATGAACAAATCTGAAACAGCGCTAACTATCAATCATTCATACCAAGTATCGTCGAAATCGGCCTGGCGGTTCGTGAGAAGAAGATTTTTTAAGAATTTGACCTACTTTTCCATGGCGGCCATCTTGGATTGTCGATGACCTCCATTTTAACAAATCTGAAATGGCATCACCCATATATCATCCCTGTGAAGTTTAACCAATATCGGCTAAGCAGTTCGGGAGAAGAAGATGATTGAAAATGTTCACGGACGGACGACGGACGACGGACACTTTGCCATAACAATAGCTCACGAGCTTTGCTCAGGTGAGCTAAAAATTTGACCCCTATTTGACCCCGGGCCATGCCCATTTTTAACCCAGAGGTCACCATTTTAACAGCTTTGAAAAAGCATTACATCGATCATTCCTGTCAAGTTTAGTCAAAATCGGTCTGGTGGTTCGTGAAAAGATTTTTTAATAAGTTATGATATTTTTAGACGGCGGCCATCTTGGATTAACGACGACCGCCATTTTAACAAAACTGAAAAGGCTTTACCAATGAACCATAACTGCGAAGTTTGGCCACCAATGGCTAAGCGGTTAGTATGAAGAAAACGTTTGAAATCTCTAATAGAATAACGACCGTTTGACCTTTCGGCGGCCATCTTGAATGATGTAATCATCTGATTTCGACAAAAAATGTGATCGTTTCGTCCATACCTTCGAATTGATATATGACATGACCATATTGGGTCAAATGTGAAATTTGACCCCTACTTGACACCCTCCTGCCCCACCCATTTTTGACCCGGGGGCCACCATTTGAAGGAATCTGAAACGTCGTTAACTATCGATCATTCTTATCAAGCTTCGTCGAAATCGGCCTGGCGGTTCGTGAGAAGAATATTTTTTGAGAATTTGACCTACTTTTCAATGGTGGCCATCTTGGATTTCACGATGACCATCATTTTAACTAAAAATGAAAAGGCTTGACCCACTGACCATTACTGTAAAGTTTGGCCAATATTGGCCAAGTGGTTCACGAGAAGAAGATGTTTGAAATATATATTGAAAGAACGACCTTTTGACCTTTCAGTGGCCATCTACGATGACGTAATTACCTGATTTCGACAAAAAACAGCTCCATAGTGACCGTCTCGTCAATACCTTCGATTTGATATATGACATGACCATATTCGGTCAAATGTGGCATTTGACCCCTACTTGACCCCTCCTGCCCGCCCATTTTTGACCCGGGGTCCACCATTTGAAGGAATCTGAACCAGCGTTAAAGGTACATGCCCACACAGTAGGCACAACATGTTCTGTATATCAGAGACATCATCAGAGACATTTCCTGGCAAAATAAACATTCATTCACCATTTTCCCACGTAATGATTGGCATTATTATACATTTTCTATCAGTAAATATCCACACTGATATCAGGGGCGATAACCGTGTTTCCTGAAAATGTTAACGGACATTACTAATTATTCTCTGTATTTATATTTTGATGTGCAATGATCATACTGTATAATCTGTCGAAAATACTATTTTTTCAGGTGAGGCATTTAATTTGTATAAATAATTAAAAAATATCATGTCTCATTTGCATATGAAAAATGCATGATACCACCGCGCGTCACTATCATAAAATAAATATTACTAAATGATTATATCTGTCATTCATACCAACTTTCGTAAAAATCGGCCTGGTAGTTCGCGAGAAGATTTTTTAAGAATTTTACTTACTTTTCAACAGTGGCCATCTTTGATTTCGAGATGACCACCATTTAAACGCAAATGAAAAGGCTTGACCCAATAACCATTACCGTGAAGTTTGGCCAATATCGGACAAGCGGTTCACGCGAACAAGACGTTTGAAATCTTTATTAAAAGAACGACCTGTTGACCTTTCAGCGGCCATCTTGGATGACATTGCGGTAACAATAGCTCACATGAGCTTCGCTCAGGTGAGTTAAAAAACAAACGGAGATAACCCGAAAACTAGACATTATGTTTGTAAAACATGGATATGCCCCCATGACATACTGGACTGTAACTGGAGAAACTCTTACAAATGTTTTGACTTAACAAAATGGCTAAGTGTTTCAGTGACATTTCGAAGGTGACAAAGGACAAGGTAGTGTTAATGGCGGCGCGAGTGTGTGACAAATGTTTAGGTGATTCAAGTGTCTAAGTCTCGAAGCAATCCTTCGCGTAATATTGAAGATATTATATGTTGGAGAAACTCTTACAAACGTTTTGACGTAAATGTACATAGACAGACGTACAGACGTATAGACGGACAAAACCTTAAGAACAACACAATATGCCACCCTTACTATCGCATAGGGGGCATAATTAGTTAGGCAACAGTTGTAATTATTGCATGTGACACACCCTTGGGTCGTGGTCTATGCATGTGTGAAGGCTAATGAAAATATTCCAAAGGGTATTCGAATTATGCTCCGGACAAGAAATTGATGCGCGAAAAAAACAAAGGGAGATAAATTTAAATCAGAGGTGCAAGAGTTGTCATTCTGGCGCATGACAAACGGTTAGGTCGTGGTCTATGCATGTGTGAAGTTTCATGAAAATATGCCAAAGAGTATTTGAGTTATGCTCCAGACAATGAATGTCTGCGACGCGGACGATGTTCGGTGTCAAATCCATAGTAATTTCGTCTGGGGGATACAAATATGGGTTTGACAGTACTATGGATTCATTTCCATCGGAACCGATTGTGATGTGCTGACTGTCAAGTCATGTTTTGATGGGAAAATTAGAAAGACAACATTTAATTTAGCAGTGTCGGGATTAAACAACAAGAGTGCCGAAAGTCACAATATACGCCCGTCGAGGCAAGGCCAGTCAACAAGGGTCGATAAGTCACTGAATGCCAATAGGGTTCTTCATCTTGCATTGATAAACATGTATACTTAATTTGGTTACGATCCGTCAAGTAGAACTTGAGGAGTTAATGCGTGAACAATTATACAGAGTCAGAAAATTAACAAGAGTTGTCAGAAGACAACGAAGCTCGCATGTTGGCAGCCTTCACTCAAACGTGGCAAAGTTCTATAAAAAACATGAATATTATATAACTTGACATTGGGCTAAGGGGTGTGCGGTGGACCTTGACATTGGGGTCAGTGGTGGAAGGTGGGTTGTGGATTTGCTATAGCATGATATAGCATATTAAGATGAATGCATGTATGAAATATCAATGCGCTCCCTGAAAACAGAAGTAAACTAGATTGGTCAGTAAGCGAGACTAACGGAATACCCCCCGCGTGGGCCCAGGTACCACTAAAAAATATGTAAAAATGGAGCAATACGTGTGTGAAATGTGAAGCAGATCCGAGCAAGGAAATAGAAGATATAACCGATTTCTCTGATGTTAAGTTGTAAAGAGACTAACTATGTGACCTTGACCTCGAGATCAGCGGGAATTTGTAACAGCATGATAATAGAGCCTTAGAGAAATGCATGTATGAAATATTAAGAATTTTTGATGAAAGAAATAGAAGTTATAACATATTTCTCTGATGTTAAGTTTTGTAAAGAAGAGACTAATTATGAGACCTTGACCTTGGGATCAGCGTGGGTTGGACGGTCGTAGATTTGTCACAGCATGATAGTACGTACAACCTTAGAGGAATGCACGAGTGAAATATTAAGAATTTTCAAAGAAGGAAATAGAAGTTATAACTTATTTCTCTGATGTTAGTTTTGTAAAGAGACCAAGTATGTGACCTTGGAATCAGTGGGGGTTGGACGGTCGTGGATTTGGCACAGCATGGTGGTGGAGCCTTACAGGAATGCATGTGTGAAATATTAAGCATTTTAGATGAAGGAAATAGACATTATAACAATATTTCTCTGATGATAAGTTTTGTAAAGAGACTAAGTTTTGTTTGTTTGTTTATTGGTGTTTAACGGCCTATCAACAGCTAAGGTCATGTAAGGCCGGGCAAACAGGTTCGATCCCGTTTTAACCTGCTGCCTTGGGGGAAAAATCCAAAAATCAGAACGGAATATTTACATCGAGATACAACATATTCAGCCCTAAAATTAGAATAACCTGACCTGGTGCCAGGTCCATACCGCACCAAAGTCACTTGGCCCCTTCCCCTATTTAAAAGTAATACCGGTAGGATTACTCTTATAAGGGGTATAACCAGATTCAACTGTCACATACAAAATGCCAAAGACGTATGTGAGGGCCAAACCAGGTCTCCAGTCGGGATTCCGGTAAGGATGAACCCCGATCGTTAAATTACCCATCGCGTGCTCCCACCTGCCACCCACCAAAGAGACTAAATATGTGACCTTGACCTTTGGCTAAGCGGGGGTTGGACGGTCATGGATTTGGCACAGCATGGTAGTAGAGCCTTACAGGAATGCATGTGCGAAATATTAAGCATTTTAGCTGAAGGAAATAGAAGTTACAATATACAATATTTCTCTGATGTTAAGTTTACGGACGCACGGATGCACCGACGCACTGACGGACGGACAACCTGACTCCAGTATTACCCCCCCCTCGTTGCAGGGAGTATAAACAAAATTTAACAAAACGTTAAGTTTATGAATGCACTAGTTGGTGATTTTCAGCATGATAGCTATTCACAAGATGAATGCATGTATGAATGTGCTAAGTTTGTGACCTTGACCTTGGTGAAAGGGGTGGGGGCTCATGGATTTGTTGTAGCCCAATAGAGGATCATCAGATGAATGCATGTATGAAATATCAAAGCGTTCCCTGTAAAGAAACAGAAATTACACAACATTTACCCCAACGTTAAGTTTATGAACATGCTAAGTTTGTGACCTTGACCTTGGTGTAAGGGTTGGGTGGTGGGTTGTGGATGTGCTACAGCATGATAGAGGGTCATCTAAGGAATGCATAGATTTCCTGTAGCCCAATAGAAGATCATCAGATGAATGCATGTATGAAATATCAAAGCGTTCCCTGTAAAGAAACAGAAGTTACATAACATTTACCCCAACGTTAAGTTTATGAACATGCAAAGTTTGTGACCTTGACATTGGAGTAAGGGTTGGGTGGTGGGTTGTGGATGTGCTACAGCATGATAGAGGGTCATTTAAGGAATGCATGTATGAAATATCAAGGCGTTCCATGAAAGGAAACAGATATTATATGACATTTACCCCAACGCTCAGTTTATGAATGTGCTAAGTTTGTGACCTTGACCTTGGGGTAAGGGGTGGGTGCTGGGTCATGGATTTGGTATAGCACGATAGGGTATCATCAGATGAATGCATGTATGAAATATCAAGGCGTTCCATGGAAGGAAACAGATGTTATAAGACATTTACACCAACGTTAAATTTATGAATGTGCTAGGTTTGTGACCTTGACCTTGGGTAAGAGTTGGGTGGTGGGTCATGGATTTGCAACATCATGATAGAGGGTCATCTGAGGAATGCATGTATGAAATATCAAGGCGTTCCATGAAAGGAAACAGATGTTATAAGACATTTACCCGAACGTTAAGCTTATGAATCTGCAAAGTTTGTGACCTTGACCTTGGGGAAAGGGTGGGTCGTGGATTTGCTATAACACCATAGAGTATCATCAGATGAATGCATGTATGAAATATCAAGGCGTTCCCTGTAAAGAAACAGAAGTTATCACTAGAAATGTGGCCTGTCGGCACACGAATGCCCCGGTTGCAGCCAAAGAAAACAAGGCATATCTGAATGTGGATTTGTCACAGGGTGGCAGAGGACCAGCGGAGCAATGCGTGTGTGAAATGTGAAGCAGATCCGAGCAAGGAAACAGAAATTATAAGCCATTTACCCGAGAGTTAAGGTTTCGAACGCACCAAGTCTGTGACATTGACCCTGGGCTTGGCGGGGGCGGGACGAATGTGGATTTGTCACAGCGTGGTAGAGGACCATTGGAGCAATGCGTGTGTGAAATGTGAAGCAGATCCGAGGAAGGAAACATAAATTATAAGCCATTTACCCGAGCCTTAAGGTTTCGAACGCACCAAGTCTGTGACCTTGCCCTGGGCTTAGCGGGGGCAGGACGAATGTGTATTTGTCACAGGGAGGCAGAGCACCATTGGAGCAATGCGTGTGTGAAATGTGCAGCAGATCCGAGCAAGGACACAGAAATTATAAGCCATTTACCCGAGCGTTAAAGTTTCGAACGCACCAAGTCTGTGACCTTGACCCTGGGCTTAGCGGGGGCGGGACGAATGTGAATTTGTCACAGGGTGGTAGAGGACCATTGGAGAAATATGTGTGTGAAATGTGAAGCAGATCCGAGCAAGGAAACAGAAATTATAAGGCATTTACCCGAGCGTTAAGGTTTCGAACGCACCAAGTATGTGACCTTGACCATGGGCTTAGCGGAGGCGGGACGAATGTGGATTTGTCACAGGGCGGTAGAGGAACATTGGAGCATGCGTGTGTGAAATGTCAAGCAGATCCGAGCAAGGGAACAGAAATTATAAGCCATTTACCCAGCGTTAAGGTTTCGAACGCACCAAGTCTGTGACCTTGACCCTGGGCTTAGCGGGGGCGGGACGAATGTGTATTTGTCACAGGGCAGTAGAGGACCATTGGAGCAATGCGTGTGTGAAATTTCAAGCAGATCCGAGCAAGGAAACAGAAATGATAAGCCATTTACCCGAGCGCTAAGGTTTCGGGACGTACGTACGTACGGACGCCGGTAACACTATATGCCCCCCTCACCATTCGGTGGCGGGGACATAATAAGCCATTTACCCGAGCGTTAAGGTTTCGAACGCACCAAGTCTGTGACCTTGACCCTGGGCTTAGCGGGGGCGGGACGAATGTGGATTTGTCACAGGGAGGCAGAGGACCATTGGAGCAATACGTGTGTGAAATGTGCAGCAGATCCGAGCAAGGAAACATAAATTATAAGGCATTTACCCAGCGTTAAGGTTTCGAATGCACCAAGTCTGTGACCTTGACGCTGGACTTAGCGGGGGCGGCACGAATGTGGATTTGTCACAGGGTGGCAGAGGACCATTGGAGCAATGCGTGTGTGAAATGTGAAGCAGATCCGAGCAAGGAAACAGAAATTATAAGCCATTTACCCGAGCGTTAAGGTTTCGAACGCACCAAGTATGTGACCTTGACCCTGGGCTTAGCGGGGGCGGGACGAATGTGGATTTGTCACAGGGAGGCAGAGGACCATTGCAGCAATGCGTGTGTGAAATGTGCAGCAGATCCGAGCAAGTAAACAGAAATTATAAGCCATTTACCCGAGCGTTAAGGTTTCGAACGCACCAAGTATGTGACCTTGACCCTGGGCTTAGGGGGGTGGGAGGAATGTGGATTTGTCACAGGGTGGCAGAGGACCATTGGAGCAATGCGTGTGTGAAATGTGAAGCAGATCCGAGCAAGGAAACATAAATTACTAGAAATGTGGCCTGTCGGCACACGAATGCCCCCGATGGCAGCCAAATAAAACGGGGCATATTTGATTATAAGCCATTTACCCGAGCGTTAAGGTTTTGACACAGCGCGGTAGAGGACCATTGTAGCAATGTGTGTGTGAAATGTGAAGCAGATCTGAGCAAGGAAACACAAATTATAAGCCATTTAACTGAATGTTAAGGTTTCAAACGCACCAAGTCTGTGACCTTGACCCTGTGCTTAGCGGGGGCAGGACGAATCTGGATTTGTCTCAGGGCGGTAGAGGACCATTGGAGCAATGCGTGTGTGAAATGTGAAGCAGATCCGAGCAAAGACACAGAAATTACAAGCCATTTACCCGAGAGTTAAGGTTTCAAACGCACCAAGTATGTGACCTTAACCCTAGGCTTAGCGGTGGTGGGACGAATGTGGATTTGTCACAGAGCAGTAGAGGACCATTGGAGCAATGCATATGTGAAATGTGAAGCAGATCTAAGCAAGGAAACAGAAATTATAAGCCATTTACCCGAACGTTAAGGTTTCGAACGCACCAAGTCTGTGACCTTGACCCTGAGCTTAGCGGGGGTGGGACGAATGTGGATTTATCACCGGACGGTAGAGGACCATTGGAGCACTGTCTGTGTGAAATGTGAAGCAGATCCGAGCAAAGAAACAGAAATTATAAGCTATTTACCCGAGCGTTAAGGTTTCGAACGTACTAATTATTTGACCTTGACCCTGGGCTTACCGGGGGCGGGACGAATGTGTATTTGTCACAGGGTGGTAGAGGACCATTGGAGCAATGTGTGTGTGAAATATGAAGCAGATCCGAGCAAGGAAAGAGAAATTACAAGCCATTTACCCAGCATTAAGGTTTCGAACGCACCAAGTCTGTGACCTTGACCCTGGGCTTAGCAGGGGCGGAACAAATGTGGATTTGTCACAGGGCGGTAGAGGACCATTGGAGCAATGCGTGTGTGAAATGTGAAGCAGATCCAAGCAAGGAAACAGAAATTATAAGCCATTTACCCAGCGTTAAGGTTTCGAACGCACCAAGTCTGTGACCTTGACCCTGGGCTTAGCGGGGGCGGGACGAATGTGGATTTGTCACAGGGCGGTAGAGGACAATTGGAGCAATGCGTGTGTGAAATGTGAAGCAGATCCGAGAAAGGATACAGAAATTATAAGCCATTTACCCAGCGTTAAGGTTTCAAACGCACCAAGTCTGTGACCTTGACACTGGGCTTAGCAGGGGCCGGGACGAATGTGGATTTTTATGTCCACAGGGCGGTAGAGGAACCAGTTGGAGCAATGCGTGCGTTGTGAAATGTGAAGCAAGATCCGAGCAAGGTAAACAGAAATTGCCTAGAAATGTGGCCTGTCGGCACAACTAATGCCCCCGCTGGCATCCAAAAAAAGAAACCGAGGCATATTTGATTACAAAATGCCATTTACCCGAGTAACGGACGGACGCCCGCCCGTAAACACTAATATGCCCGCAACTCACCATTCGGTTGCGGGGCATAATAAGCCATTTTACCCGAGGTGTTTTGTGACCTTCGACCCACTTGGGCTTAGCGGGAGCGGACAATGAATTGGATTTTGTCACAGGGTGGCAGAGGTCTATTTGGGAGCAATGCGTGTGTGTGAAATGTGAAGTCAAGATCCGAGCAAGGGAAAACAGAAATTATAAAAGCATTTTTGTACCCCAGCTTTCAGGTTTCGAAACGCACCAACAAGTCTGTGACCTTGACCCTGTGCTTAGCCAGGGGACGGGACGAATGGTGGATTTGTCACAGGGTGGCATAGGACCCATTGGTAGCTAATGCGGGTGTGAAATGAAAGTGAAGCAGCTCCGGAGCAAGGAAACAGAAAGTATAAGGCATTTACCCAGGGTTTTAAGGTTTACGAACGCACCAAGTTCTGTGACCTTGACCATGGGCTTTAGCGGGGGCCGGCACGAATGTGGATTTGAGTCACAGGGTGGCAAGGAGGAACCCTTGGTGAGCATGCCATGTTGTAAAATGTGAAGCCAGATTTCGAGCAATGGAAACAGAAATTATAAGGGCATTTACCCAGCGTTAATGTTTCGAAATAGCACCCAAGTCCTGTGACCTTAGAACCCCTCCTGGGCTTAGCGGAGGTGCGGGACGAATTGTGGATTTGGTCCACAAAAGGGTGGCAGAGTACCCATTGGAGGAATGCGTGGTGGTGAAATGGTGAAGCAGATCCGAGCTAAGGAAACAGAAATTAAAATAGAGCCATTTACCCCAGCTTTGGAAGGAAGGTTTGTTTCGAAACGCACCAAGTCTGTGAACCTTTGACCCTGGGCTAAGCGGGGGTGGGTGGACCTAATGTGTTAATTTTAGGTCCCCCCCCCCACAGGGCGGTAGAGGACCCATTGGAGCAATTGCGTGTAGTGGAAATGTGAAGCAAGATTCCGAGCAATGGAAAGAACAGAAATTATTAAGCCAATTACCCAGAGTTAAGGTTTTGAACGCGACCAAGTCCTGTGACCTTGACCCCTCGGCTTACAGGGGGCGGGGGTGGGACGAAATGTGGATTTTGTCCACAAGGGCGGTAGAGGAACAATTGGAGCAATGCGTGTGTGAAAATGTAAAGCAGATCCGAGAAAGGATACAGAAATTATAAAGCCATTTACCCAGCGTAAGGGTTTTGTCAAATGCAACCCAATACTGTTGACCTTGACACGTGGCTTAGCGGGGGGCGGGACAATGAATTGTGAATTTGTCACGGGGCAGTAGAGGAAACCATTCTGGGAGCAATGCGTTGTGTGAAATGTGAACGCAGATCCGAGCAAGGAAACAGAAATTAACTCGAAATGTGTGGCCTGTCGGCACACTATTGCCCCCGCTGGCAGCCAAATAAACAACGAGGCATAATTTGATATACAAGCCATTTAACCCGAGTAATACGGAACCGGACCGCCCGTAACACTATATGCCCAACTCACCATTCGGTTTTTGCGGGGGCATAATAATAAGCCATTTACCCGAGTGTTTTGTGACCTTGACCCTTGGGCTTAGCGGGCGACGGGACGAATGTTGGATTTGTCACAGGTGGCAAGAGGTCTATTGGAGCAATGCCGTGGTGTGGAAATGTGAAGCAGATCCGAAGCAAGGAAACAGAAATTATAAATCATTTACCCAGCTTTCCATGGTTTGTCAGCAACGGCACCAAGTCCTGTGACCTTGACCCTGTGCTTAGGCGGGGGCGGGACGAATGTGGAATTTGGTCCACAAGGGTGGCAGAGGACCATTGGAGCAATGCGTGTGTGAAATGTGAAAGCAGCATCCTAGCAAGGAAACAAGAAAAGTATAAGGCGCATTTTAACCCAGGTTGTTTAAGGTTTCGAACGCACCAAGTCTGTGACCTTGACCATGGGCTTAGCGGGGGCGGCACGAATGGTGGATTTATTGTCACAGGGTGGCAGGAGGACCATTGGAGGCAACTGCCGTTGTGAAATGTTGAAGCAAGATTCGAGCAAGGAAACAGAAATTTAAAAACCATTTACCCAAGGCGTTTAAGGTTTCGAACGCTATCCAAGTCCTGTGGACCTTGAGCCATGGTGCTTAAGTCAAGCGGTGGGACGAATTGGTGGATTTGTCACAGGTGGCAGAGGACCATTGGAGCAATACGTGTGTGAAACTGTGAAGCAGAATCCGAGCAAGGCAAACAGATATTATCAATCAATTTAACCAAGAGTTAATTTTGTTTTTCGAACTCACCAAGTCTGTGACCTTTGAACCCTTGGCTTTAAGCGTGGCGGGACTGAAATGAATGTTATTTGTTCACAGGGGTGGCAAGAGTACCATTAGGGAGCAAATTGGCGTGTGTGGAAATGTGAAGCAGAATCCGAGCAAGGTAAACAGAAATTACTAGAAATTGGTGGCCTGTCCGGCACAAACACACGAAATAGCCCCAGCTGGCAGCCAAAGAAAAACGATGCATATTTGATTACTCAAGCCATTTACCCCGAGTAACGGACGGACCCCGCCCGTAACAGCTATATGCCCAACAACCTCACCATTCGGTTTGCGGGGCATAATAAGTCCATTTACCCCGAGTGTTTTTTGTGACCTTGACCCTGGGCATTAGCGGGAGCATGACAATGAATTGGAATTTGGTCACACAAAACGGGTGGCAGAGGTCTATTGGAGTCAATGCGTGTGGTGAAATGTGAAAGCAGATTCCGAGCAAGGAAACAGAAATTATAAGAAGGCAATTTACCCAGGGTTTTGGGTTAAGGTTTCGAACCGCACCTAGTCTGGTGACCTTGACCATGGGGGCCGTTAGCGGGGGCGGCTACGAATGGTGGGGGGAGGGGGTTTGGGTTCCTACAGGGGTAGGGGGGGGGGGGGGGGGGGGGGGGGGGGGGGGGGGGGGCAGAGGACCATTGGGAAGCAAATGCATGTGTTGAAATTTTGAAGCAGATTCGAGCAAGGAAATAAGTAAAATTAATAAGGCAATTTTACCCAGCGTTTAATGTTTCGAAACGCACCAAGTCCTTGTGACCTTTGACCCTGGGGCTTAGCGGAGGCTGGGACGAATGTGGATTTGTCACAGGGTGGCAGAGTACCATTGGAGGAATGCGTGTGTGAAATGTGAAGCAAAGATCCGAGCAAGGAAACAGAAATTATAAGCCATTTACCCAGCGTTAAGGTTTTCGAAGCCCACCAAGTCTGTGACCTTGAACCTGTGGCTTAGCGGGGGTTGGGACGAATGTGGATTTGTCACAAAGGGCGGTAGGGAGGTCCATTGGATCAATGCGTGATGTGAAACTGTGCAAGCAGTATCCCGAGCAAGGTAAACAAGAAATTATAAGCCATTTACCCAGAGTTTAAGGTTTGAACAGCTACCAAGTCTGTGACCTTGACCCTCGGCATTAGCGGGGTGGCGGGACCGAATAAGTGGATTTGTACACAGGGCGGTAATAGGAACAATTGGAGCAATGCGTGGTGTGAAATGTAAAGCAAAGATCCGAGAAAGGATAGCAGAAATTTAATAAGCCATTTAATTACCCAGCGTTAAGGTTTCAAATGGCCACCAAGTCCTGTGACCTTTGACACTGGGCTTAGCGGGGAGGGCCGGGAACGAATGTGGATTTGTCACGGGGCAGTAGAGGACCATTGGAGCAATGCCGTGTGTGAAATGGTGAAGCAGATCCTACAAGGAAAACAGAAATTAACTAAAAAGAAATGTATGGCCCTGTCCGGCACACGAATGCCCCCCCGCTGGCATCCAAAGAAAACGAGGCAATAATTTAGATTACAAGCCATTTTACCTCGAGTACGGACAGGACGCCCGTAACACTAATAAATGCCCGAACTCGACCAAGTTCGGTTGCGGGGCATAATAAGCCATTTACCCGAGTGTTTGTGACCATTGACCCTTGGGGCTTAGCGGGAGCGGGTGACGAATGTGGTGATTTGTCACAGGGTTGGCATAGGGGTCTATTGGTAGCAATGCGTGTGTGAAATGTGAAGCATATCCGAGCAAGGAAAACAGGAAATTATAAAGCATTTTAACCCTAGCTTTTACAGGTTTCGAACGCACCAAGTCTGTGACCTTTGACCCTGTGCTTATCGGGGGTAGGGCGGGACGAATTGTTGGATTTGTCACAGGGTGGCAGAGGACCCATTGGAGCCAATGCCGTGTAGTGGAAATGTTGAAGCAGATCCGAGCAAAGCAAACCAGAAAGTAATAAGGCCCATTTACCCAGTTGTTAAGGGTTTCGAACGCACTCACTAGCAACCAAGCAACTAATAAACCCACAAAAAAAAAAAAACACCAAGTCTGTGACCATTGAACCAATGGGCGTTAGCTGGGGCGGCAACGAATTTGGTGGAATTTGTCCACACAGGGTGGCAGAGGACCATTGGAGCAATGCGTGTGTAAATGTGAATCAGATTCGTAGCAAGGAAACAGAAATTTAAAACCCTCTTTACCCCAGCGATTAAGGTTTCGAACGCACCAAGTCTGTGACCCTTGACCTCATGTGCTTAGCAGAGGCGGTACGAATTGGTTGATTTTGTCACAGGGGGTAGCTGAGGACCCAATGGGAGCAATACGTGTTGTGAAATGTGAATCAGATCCGAGCAATTAAAACAGATATTAAAATAAGGCATTTAAACCAGCAGTTAATGTTTCGAACGCACCAAGTCTGTGACCTTGACCCCTGGGCTTAGCGGAAGGCGGGACGAATGTGTATTTGTCCCACAGGGTGGCTGAGTAACCATTGGTAGCAATGCGTGTGTGAAAATGTGAAGCAGATCCGAGCAAGGAAACAGAAATTACTAGAAATGTGGCCTGTCGGCACACGAAATGGCCCCACCGCTGGCAGCCAAAGAAAACGCGGCATAATTTGATTTACAAGCCATTTACCCGCGTACGGACGGACGCCCGTAAACACTATATGCCCAACTCACCAGCGGCGTTCGGGTTGTCGGGGGCATAATAACGTCCATTTACCAGAGTGTTTTGTGACCTTGACCCTGGCTTAGCGGGAAAGCAGGACGAATAGTGAGATTTTGTCCACAGGGTGGCAGAGGTCTTATTGGAGCCAATGCGTGTGTGAAATGTGAAGCATGATCCGACGCAAGGGCAAACAGAAATTATAACAGGCATTTACCCAGCGTTCCAGGGTTTTTGAACGCACCAAATTCTTGTGACCTTGACCATGGGCTTGCGGGGGCGGCGCACGAATGTCGATTTGTCCACAGGGTGGCAGAGGACCATTGGAGCAATACGTGTGTGAAATGTGAAGCAGATCCGAGGAAGGAAACATAAAAGTCCGATGGCCGCGCCATCGCAATAATACCCACTTTCCCCAAAACCCAAATGCTCAAGGTCCGAAAGGGGGTGAGGTAATATCCCATGATGGAGGGTCGGATAAAAAATCCGAATTCACTTTGCGCATCAGCACATCAAAACGAAGCTACAAACCAAATATCAGACGCGTAGGTATTAAGGTGAAAAAGTTTTTTCTTTCGACCTACAAGGAAAAATAGTGAAATTACTAAAGTGCGAAAGGGGAAGATAACTCCCATGATGGAAGGTTTCCGATCAAAAATCCGAATTCACTTTGCTGTGCGCATCATAACGTAAGCTATCATATCAAAAATATCAGAAATTGTAGGTAGTTAAGGTGAGAAATGTTTTTTTTCCGACATTACAATGAAAAATAGGGAAATTCCTGAGTTCCGAAAGGGGGAGATAATCCATGATGGAGGGTCGGTCTAAAAATCCGAATTCACTATGCCGCATACCGCGACCATCAAATAATGAAGCTACATACCAAATATCAGGCACGTAGGTAATGAAGATGAAAAAAGTTTTTTTCGAGTTACAACGGAAAAATAGGGAAATTCTGAGTCTGAAAGGGGGAGATAATCCCCATGATGGAGGGTCGGAATGAAAAATCCGAATTCCACTTTGCGCCTCTGCCCACATCATAACGATTGCTACATACTAAAATATCCAGGCGCCGTAGGTAATGAAGGTGAAAAAGTTTTTTCGAGTTACAAGGAAAAGTTAGGGAATTCTGAGATCCTAAAAAGGGGAGATAATCCATGATGGAGGGTTGGAATCAAAAATCCGTGTTTCACTTTTGCGCATACCGCAACATCGATAAACGAAGCTAACATTATACAAATATCAATGGCGCTAAGGTAATGAAGGGTGAAAAAGAGTTTTAGTTCGAGTTTACAAGGAAAAAACTGGGAAATTCTGTGAGTCGGGTAAAAGGGGAGGTAATCGAATGATGGGAAGGGTCGGATCAAAAATCCCGAATTCCACTTTGCGCAGCCGCACTATGATAACGAAGCTCAATACCAAATATGCAGGCGTGTAGGTCTGAAGGAGAAAAAGTTTTTTCAAGTTACAAGAAAACGTGACGGAACAGTACGCATGGACGGACCGTACTGACGTACCAGACGGACACATCGTGACTAAAACAATCTACCCAGTTTTTTCCCAAAAAAGTGGGTTAATAATTAAATAAGGCATTTACCCACCGTTAAGGTTTCCGAACGCACCAAGTCTGTGAACCATTGACCCTGGGCTTAGCGGGGTGGGACGAATGGTGGATTTGTCACAGGGTGCGGTAGAGTGACCATTCTTGGCGCAAAGTGCGTGTGTGAAATATGGTGAATCAAGATCCCGAGCAAGGAAACAGAAAGTTATCAAGTCCATTTAACCCAGCGTTAAAGGTTTCGAACGCACCAAGTCTGTGACCTTGACCCTGGGCTTAAGCGGGGGTGGCGGGACGAATGTGGATTTGTCACAGGGTGCGGTTAGAGGACAAATTGGAAGCAATGCGTGTGTGAAATGTGAAGCAGATATCCGGAGAAAGGATACAGAAATAATTAAAAGCCATGTTACCCAGCGTTAACTGGGTTTCAAACCGCACCAAGTCTGTGACCTTGACAACTGGGCTTAGCGGGGCGGGAACAGAATGTGTATTTGGTCACAAGGGCGGGTAAAGAGGACCAGTTGGAGGCAATGCGTGTGTGGAAATGTGTAAGCAGATCCCGAGCCAAGGAAAACTGAAATTTGCTAGAAATGTGGCCTGTCGGCTCAAACGAATGCCCCCAGCTGGCGAGCCCAAAGAAAAACGAGGCACTATTTTGATATCCAATCCATTTACCCGCCGAAGTACGGATCGGACGCCCGTAAACACTATATGGCCCAACTCACCATTCGGTTTGCGGGGGTGGCATAATTAAGTCCTAAATTTACCCTAGTGTTTTTTGTGCCTTGACCCCTTGGTGGCTTAGCGGGTGAGCGGGACGAATGTGGATTTGGTTCACAGGGTGGCAGAGGTCTATTGGAGGCAAATGCGGTTTGGTGGAAATGTTGAAGCAGATCCGAGCAATGGAAATACAGAAATTAATAAAGCATTTACCCAGCTTTCAAGGTTTTAGAACGCACCAAGTTCTGTGACCATTAGAACCCTGTGCTTAGCATGGGGCGGGACGAATGTGGATTTGTCACAGGGTTGGCAGCGGACCATTGGAGCAATGCGTGTGTGAAATGTTGAAGCAGAATTCCGAGCAAGGAAAACAGAAAGTTATAATGGCATTTACCCAGGGTTTAAAGGTTTCTGAACGCACCAAGTTCTGTGAACCTTGACCATGGGCCTTAGCGGGGGCGGCACGAATGGTGGATTTGTCACAGGGTGGCAGAGGACTCATTGGAGCAATTGCATGTGTGAAATGTGAAGCAGATTGCGAGCAATGGGAAACAGAAATTTAAAAGCCATTTACCCAGCTTAAGGTTTCGAACGCAACCAAGTCTGTGACCTTTGACACTGGTGCTTAGCAGAGGCTGGGTACGAATTGGTGGATTTTTCACTAGGGTGGCCAGAGGACCATTTGAGCAATACGTGTGTTGAAAAATGTGAAGCAGATCCGAGCAAGGAAACAAAAGAAATTATAATGGCATTTACCCAGCGATTAACTGTTTCCGAACGCACCAAGGTCTGTGACCTTGACCCCTAGGCTTAGCGGAGGCGGACGCAATGTGGATTTGTCACAGGGTGGCAGAGTACCATTGGAGGGAATGCGTGTTGTGAAATGGTGAAGCAGATGCCGAGCAAGGAAACAGAAATTTTAATAAGCCTTTATTTACCCAGCGTTAAGGTTTCGAAACGCACCAAGTCTTGTGACCTTGACCCTGGGCCTTAGCGGGGGGGGTGGGACGAAATGTGGATTTGTCACAGGGTCGGTAGAGGACCATTGGAGCAAATGCGTGTGTGAAATGTGGAAGCATATCCTAGCAAAGGAAACAGGAAATTAAACAGCCATTTACCCTGAGGTTTAATGTTTTGAACGCACCAAGTCTGTGACCTTTGAAGACCCTAGGCTTAGCGGGGTCCCTGGAACGAATGTGGATTTGTCACAGGGCGGTAAGAGACAATTGGAGCAAGATGCGTGGTGTGAAATTTGGTTGAAAAGGCAGATCCGAAGAAAGGATAACCAGAAAATTAAATAAGCCATTTACCCGCGTTAAGGTTTCAAACGGTCGACCAAGTCTGTGACCTTGAATACTGGGCATTAAGCAGGGGGCGGGACTGAAATTGTGGATTTGTCACAGGGCGGTATGAGGAACCATTAGGAGCAATGCGTGGGTGTGAAATGTGAAGGCAGATCCGAGCAAGGAAAGCATGAAATTTACTAAGAAATTGGCCTGTTCGGCACCACAAAGAATGCCCCCGCTGGCAGCCAAAGAAAAACGAGGCATATTTGATTACAAGCCATTTAACCCTACCCGAGTACGGACGGACGCCCGCCGTAACCACTACTTATGGCCCCAAACTCACCAATTCGGGCATTTTGCGGGGGCATAAAATAATCCATTTTAAACCCGAGTGTTTTGTGAACCTTAGAACCCTTGGGCTTAGGCGGGACGGCGGGAACGAATGTGGAATTTAGTCACAGGGTGGCCAGAGGGTCTAATTGAGGCAATGCGTGTGTGAAATGTGGAAGCAGATCCGAGCAAGGAAAGCAGAAAATTAATAAAGCAATTTACCCAGCTTTTCCAGGGTTTCGAAGCGCCACCAAGGTCCTGGTGACCCTTGACCCTGTGCTTGAGCGGGGGCGGGTGGACGAATGTGGGATTTGTCCACAGGTGGCAGAGGAACCATTGGAGCCAATGCCGTGTGTGAAATGGAAACTGTTGAAGCAGCTCCGAGCAAGGAAACACAGAAAGTATAAGGCATTTACCCACCAGTGATTAAGGGTTTCGAACGTACCTCCAAGCCTGTTGGACCTTGACCATCGGGCTTTAGCGGGGGTGCGGCACCGAATGTGGATTTGTTGTCACAGGGTGGCAGAGGACCATTGGATCAATGCGAGTGAAATTGTGAAGCAGAATTCTCGCAAGGAAACAAAAGAAATTTAAAACCATTTAACCCTACGTTAAGGTTTTCGAACGCACCAAGTCTGTGGACCTTTGACCCAATGTGGCTTTTAGCATAGGCGGGGACGAATGTGGATTGTCACAGGGTGGCAGAGGACCCAATTGGAGCAATAACGGGTGTGTGAAATGTGAAGCCAGATCCTGAGCAAGGAAACAAGATTATTATAAAGGCATTTAATAACCAGAAGTTAATGTTTCCGAACCGCACCAAGTCTGTGGACCATTGACCCTGGGCTTTAGCGGATGCGGGTAGCGAATGTGTATTTGTCACAGGTGGCAGAGTACCATTTGGAGGCAATGCGGTTGTGTGAAATGTGAAGCAGATCCGAGCAAGGAAACAAAAGAAATTACTAAGAAAATTGGTGGCCTGCTCGGCACAACGAAATGCCCCATCTGGCAGCCAAAGAAAAGACGAGGCAATTTGTTATTACAAGCCATTTACCCGGTTATTACGGACGGACCGCCCGTTAAACACTAAAATATGCCCAACTCAACCATTAGGTTCGGGTTGCGGGGGCATAATAAGCCATTTACCCGAGTGTTTGTGACCCTTGACCCTGGGCTTTAGCTTAGTGGATGCATGGACGAAATGGGGTGGAATTTGTCACAGGGTGGCAGAGGGTCTATTTGGAGCAATGCTTGTGTGAAATGTGAAGCAAGCAATCCGAGCAAGGCAAACAGAAATTAATAAGGCATTTAACCGCAGCGTTCAGGTTTTGAACGCATCCAATGTTCTGTGACCCATTGACCATTGGGACTTAGCGGGGGTCGGCACCGCAATGTTCGATTTATGTCACAGGGTGGCAGATAGACCATTGGGGGTAGGCAATGAGCCGTGGTGTGAAATGTGAAGCAAGATCCGATGGAAGGAAAAATAAAAGTTAAAAACGATGGCCGCTCCATCGCCAATATACCCACTTTCCCCAAATGCTCAACGTCCGAAACGGTGGGGAGGTAATCCAATGAATGGAGGGGTCGGATAAAAAATCCCGAATTTCACATTTGCCGCATCAGCCACATCAAAAACGAAGCTACAAACCAAATAATCAAGACGCGTAAGGTAATTAAGGTGAAAAACAAAGATTTTTGTTCCCGACCTACAAGGAAAAAATAGTGAAAATTCTAAGTGCGAAAGGGGAAGATAATACCATGATTGGAAGGTCGGATCAAAAATCCGAATTCACTTTGGCGCATCATAACGAAGCTACATATCAAAAAATATCGAGAAATTGTAGGTATTAAGGTGAGAAAGTTTTTTCGACTTACAATGAAAAATAGGGAAATTCTTAGATCCGAAAGGGGGTAGATAATCCATGATCGGAGGGTCCGGGGTTCAAAAAATCCGAAATTCGCTATGGCGCAATACCGCAGCATCCATAATGAAAGCTACATAACCAAATATCAGGCACGTAGGTGTATGAAGATGAAAAAGTTTTATTTCAGATTTGACAAAGGAAAAATATGGGAAATTCTGAGTCTGAAAAGGGGGAGATAATCCATGATGGAGGGTCCGGATGAAAAAATCCGAATTCACCTTTGCGCCTCTGCACATCAAATAACGATGCTAAAACATACTAAATATCAGGCGGCTAAGGGTATGAAGGTGAAAAAGTTTTTCAGAGTTACAAGGAAAAGTAGGGTAAATTCTGAAGTCCCCGAAAGGGGAGGATAATCCAATGAATGGAGGGTTGGAATCAAAATATCCGAGTTCACTTTGGCGCATTCCGCACATCATAAACGAAGCTACATAGCAAATATCAAGGCGCGTAATTAGGTCTGAAGGGTAAAAAGTTTTTCGAGTTACAAGGAAAAAAATGGGAAATTCTGAGTCGGAAAAGGGAGGTAAAATCCTGATGGATGGGGGTCGGATCAAAAATAATCCGCAATTCCACTTTTGCGCAGCCCCCGCAATGATAACGAACAAGCCTTTAACATACCAAATATCAGGCGTGTAGGTATGAATAGAAAAAAGTTTTAAAAATTTTTCAAGTTTACAAAGAAACGTCGAAACGGACACGTACGCATGTACGGACGTACTGGACGTACAGACGGACACTCGTGACGAAAACAATATACCCATTTTTTTATCCCAAAAAAGTGGGTTATAATTTATAAGGCATTTGTACCCAGCCGTTTAATGGTTTCGAACGCACCAAGTCTGTGAACCTTGAATCCCTGGGCTTAGCGGGGGTGGGGATAAAAAAAAAAAAAAAAAAAAAAAAAAAAAAAAAAAAAAAAAAAAAAAAAAAAAAAAACGAATGTGGATTTGTCACTAGGGCGGATAGAAGGACCGATTGGAGCAATTGCGTGTGTGAAATGTGAAAGCAGATCCGGAGCAAAGGAAACAGAAATTAATAAGGCCATTTACCCAGCGTTAAGGTTTCGAACCGCACCAAGTCTGTGACCCTTTGACCCTTGGCTTAGCGGGTGCGGGACGAAATGTGGATTTGTCGACAATCAGGGCGGTAGAGGAACAATTGGAGCAATGCGTGGGTGTGAAATGTGAAGCAAGATCCGAGAAAGGAAAGGATACAGAAATTATAAGCCATTTACCCACCGTCGTTAAGGTTTCAAACAACGCCACCAAGTCCTGTGACCTTGACCACTGGGCTTAGCGGGGGCGGGACGAATGTTGGATTTGTCCACAGGGTGGGCGGTAGAGGACCATTGGGAGCAAATGCGTTGTGTGAAAATGTGAAGCAGATCCGAGCGAACGGAAACAGAAATTGCTAGAAATGTGGCCTGTCGGCACACAACGAATGCCCCCCGCTGGGCAGCCAAATAAAACAAACGAGGCATATTTGATTAACAAGCCATTTACCCCCACCGAGTACGGGACGGACCCCGTCCCTAACACTATAATGCCCAACTCACCAATTCACCATTCGGAGGTTGCCGGGGAGGCAAATAATAAGCCATATTAACCCCAGTGGTTTTGTGTCCTTGACCCTTGGGCATTTAGCGGGTCGAGCGGGAACGAATGTGGATTTGTCCCACAGGGTGGCAGAGGTCTAATTAGGAGCAATGCGTGTGTGAAATGTAAGTCAGATCCGAGCAAGGTAAACACAGAAATTATAAAAGCAATTTACCCAGCATTTCAGGTTTTTGAAACGCACCAAAGTTCTGTGACCTTGAACCCCTGTGCTTAGCAGGGGCGGGACGAATTGGTGGATTTGTCACATGGGTTGCAAGGGAGGACCATTGGAGCAATATGCTGTGTGAATGTGGGAATCAAGTCCTCCGAGCAAGGAAACAAAGAATAGATAAAGGCATTTACCCAGGGTTAAGGTTTTCCGAAACGCACCAAGTCTTGTGACCTTGACCCATGGGCTTAGCGGGGGCGGCAAACGAAATGTGGATTTGTCACAGGGTGGCAAGAGGACCATTGGAAGCAAATGCAATGTTGTAAAGCTGTGAAGCAGATTCGAGCAAGGAAACGAGAAATTTTAAAGCCATTTACCCAGCGTTTAATGGTTTTCCGAACGCACCAAGTCTGGGTGACCTTGACACTGTGCCTTAGCAGAGGCGGGACGAATGTGGATTTTTTCACAAGGGGGAGGCAGAGGACCCATTGGAGCAATACGTGTATGGTGAAATGTGAAGGCAGGAATCCGAGCAAGGAAAACAGAAATTATAAGGCATTTACCAGCGTTAAATGTTTGCGAACCGCACCAATGTCTGTGACCTTTGACCCACCCTGGGGCTTAGCGGAGGCGGGACTAATTGTGGAATTTGTCACAGGGTGGCAGAGTAACCATTGGAGGAATGCGGTGTGGAAATGTGGAAAAGCAGATCCGAGCAAGGAAACAGAAAATTATAAGCCATTTACCCAGCCGTTAAGGTTTTCGAAACGCACAAGTCTGTGACCTTGACCCTGGGCTTAGCGGGGGTGGTGGACGAATGTGGATTTGTCACAGGGCGGTAGAGGACCATTGGAGCAATGCGTGGTGTGAAATGTGAATCAAGATCCGAGCAAGGAAACGATAAATTATAAGCCCATTTACCCGCCAGAGTTAAGGTTTTGAACGCACCAAGTCTGTGACCATTGGACCCTAGGCATTAAGCGGGGTCCTGGGAAACGAATGTGGATTTTGTCACAGGGCGGTAGAGGACAATTGGAGCAATGCGTGTGTGAAATGTGAAGCAGAGTCCGGAGAAAGGATACAGAAATTATAAGCCATTTTTTTTTTTATACCCAGCGTTAAGGTTTCAAATCAAACGCACCAATGGTCTGTGACCTTGAAACACTGGGCTTTTAGCGGGGGCGGGACGAATGTGGATGATTTGTCAACAGGGCGGTAGAGGACCATTGGAGCAATTGTCGTGTGTGAAATGTGAAGCATGAATCCCGAGCAAGTGGAAACAGAAATTACTAGAAATGGGTGGCCTGTCGGCACAAACCTAAATGGCCCCCACCCCGCTGGCAGCCAAAGAAAAACGTGGCATATTTGAGTTACAAGCCATTTAACCCCGAGTACGGACGGACGGCCCGTAACACTATAATGCCCAACTCAACCATTCGGTATTGCGGGTGGCATAATAAGCCATTTAACCCCGAGTGTTTTTTTTTTTTTTGTGACCTTGACCCCTTGGGCTTAGCGGGAGCGGGACCGAATGTGGAATTTTGTTCACAGGGTGGCAGAGGTCTAATTGGCGCAATGCGTGTGTGAAAATTTGTGAAGCAGATCCGAGCAAGGAAACAGAAATTAAAAATAAAGCATTTAACCCACCCAGCTTTCAGGTTTCCGAACGCACCAAGTACTGGTGACCTTGACCCTTGTGCTTAGCGGGGGCAGGTACGAAATTGGGTTTGGATTTGTCACAGGGTTGGCAGAGGACCATTGGAGCCAATTGCGTGTGTGAAATGTGAAGCAGATTCGAGCAAGGAAACAGAAATTTAAAACCATTTACCCAGCGTTTAAAGGAGGTTTCGAACGCCCCAACCAAGTCCTGTGACCTTGACCATGGCTTCTAGCGGGGGCGGCAACGAATGTGGCTTTGTCAAACAGGGTGGCAGGGACGGACCATTGGAGCAAGATGCGGTGTGTTGAAATGTGAAGCAGATTCGAGCAATGGAAACAGAAAATTTTAAAACCATTTAACCCAGCTATTAAGGTTCGAACCGCAACCAAAGTACCCTGTGACCTTGACCATGGTGCTTTAATCATAGCGGGACGAATGTGGATTTGTCACAGGGTGGCAGAGGACCAATTGGAAGCAAATACGTGTGTGAAAATGTGAAGCCAAGATCCAAGCCAAGGAAAACAGAAACAATTATAAAGGCAATTTAACCAAGAGTTCAATGGTTTCGAAACGCACCAAGAGTCTGTGAACCTTGACCCTGGGCTTTAGCGAGGCGGGAACGAATGTTGTATTTGTCAGCCAGGGTGGCAGAGTTACCCCAGTGGAGCTAATGCTGTGTGAAATGTGAAATCAGATTCCGAGCAAGGAAACAGAAATTTAACTAGAAATGTGGCCTGTCCGGCACCCACATCTAACACATTGACCCCACGAATGCCCCAGCGCTGGCAGCCAAAGAAAACGAGGCATATTTGATTACAAGCCATTTACCCGAGTACGGACGGACGCCCGTAACACTATATGCCCAACTCACCATTCGGTTGCGGGGGCATAATAAGCCATTTACCCGAGTGTTTGTGACCTTGACCCTGGGCTTAGCGGGAGCAGGACGAATGTGGATTTGTCACAGGGTGGCAGAGGTCTATTGGAGCAATGCGTGTGTGAAATGTGAAGCAGATCCGAGCAAGGAAACAGAAATTATAAGGCATTTACCCAGCGTTCAGGTTTTGAACGCACCAAGTCTGTGACCTTGACCATGGGCTTAGCGGGGGCGGCACGAATGTCGATTTGTCACAGGGTGGCAGAGGACCATTGGAGCAATGCGTGTGTGAAATGTGAAGCAGATCCGAGGAAGGAAACATAAACTAGGAAAAGTCGATGGCGCGCCATCGCAATATACCCACTTTCCCCAAATGCTAAGTCCGAAAGGGGGAGGTAATCCATGATGGAGGGTCGGATAAAAAATCCGAATTCACTTTGCGCATCAGCACATCAAAACGAAGCTACAAACCAAATATCAGACGCGTAGGTATTAAGGTGAAAAAGTTTTTCGACCTACAAGGAAAAATAGTGAAATTCTAAGTGCGAAAGGGGAAGATAATCCATGATGGAAGGTCGGATCAAAAATCCGAATTCACTTTGCGCATCATAACGAAGCTACATATCAAAAATATCAGAAATGTAGGTATTAAGGTGAGAAAGTTTTTCGACTTACAATGAAAAATAGGGAAATTCTGAGTCCGAAAGGGGGAGATAATCCATGATGGAGGGTCGGATCAAAAATCCGAATTCACTATGCGCATCCGCACATCATAACGAAGCTACATACCAAATATCAGGCGCGTAGGTATGAAGATGAAAAAGTTTTTCGAGTTACAAGGAAAAATAGGGAAATTCTGAGTCTGAAAGGGGGAGATAATCCATGATGGAGGGTCGGATGAAAAATCCGAATTCACTTTGCGCCTCTGCACATCATAACGATGCTACATACTAAATATCAGGCGCGTAGGTATGAAGGTGAAAAAGTTTTTCGAGTTACAAGGAAAAGTAGGGAAATTCTGAGTCCAAAAGGGGGAGATAATCCATGATGGAGGGTTGGATCAAAAATCCGAGTTCACTTTGCGCATCCGCACATCATAACGAAGCTACATAGCAAATATCAGGCGCGTAGGTATGAAGGTGAAAAAGTTTTTCGAGTTACAAGGAAAAAATGGGAAATTCTGAGTCGGAAAAGGGGAGGTAATCGATGATGGAGGGTCGGATCAAAAATCCGAATTCACTTTGCGCAGCCGCACATGATAACGAAGCTACATACCAAATATCAGGCGTGTAGGTATGAAGGAGAAAAAGTTTTTCAAGTTACAAGAAACGTGACGGACGTACGGATGGACGGACGTACGGACGTACAGACGGACACTCGTGACGAAAACAATATACCCATTTTTTCCCAAAAAAGTGGGTATAATTTTAAGGCATTTACCCAGCGTTAAGGTTTCGAACGCACCAAGTCTGTGACCTTGACCCTGGGCTTAGCGGGGGTGGAACGAATGTGGATTTGTCACACGGTGGCAGAGGACAATTGGAGCAATGCGTGTGTGAAATGTGAAGCAGATCCGAGCAAGGAAACAGAAAGTATAAGGCATTTACCCAGCGTTAAGGTTTCGAACGCACCAAGTCTGTGACCTTGACCATGGGCTTAGCGGGGGCGGCACGAATGTGGATTTGTCACAGGGTGGCAGAGGACCATTGGAGCAATGCGTGTGTGAAATGTGAAGCAGATTCGAGCAAGGAAACAGAAATTATAAGCCATTTATCCGAGCGTTCAGGTTTCGGGACGTACGTACGTTACGTACGTTACGTACGTTACGACGTACGTTACGTACGTTACGTACGTTACGTACGTATGGACGCCGGTAACACTATATGCCCCCCTCACCATTCGGTGGCGGGGGCATAATAAGGCATTTACCCAGCGTTAAGGTTTCGAACGCACCAAGTCTGTGACCTTGACCCTGGGCTTAGCGGTGGCGGCACGAATGTGGATTTGCCACAGGGTCACAGAGGACCATTGGAGCAATGTGTGTGTGAAATGTGAAGCAGATCCGAGCAAGGAAACATAAATGATAAGCCATTTACCCGAGCGTTACGTACGTACGTTACGTACGTACGGACGCCGGTAACACTATATGCCCCCCTAACTATTCGATGGCGGGGGCATAAAAAGAAATTTACTCCAACGTTAAGTTTATGATGTTGATCTTGGGGAAAGGGATGTGGGGTGGGTCATGGATTTGCTGTAGCCCAATAGAGGATCATCAGATGAAAGGAAACAGATGTTATAAGACATTTACCCCAACGTTAAGTTTATGAATGTGCTAAGTTTGTGACCTTGACCTTAGGGTAAGGCGAGGGGTGCATCATGATAGAGGGTCATCTGAGGAATGCATGTATGAAATAACAAGGTGCGACGCCGCCGCAGACGCCGCCGACGCCGCCGCCGACGCCGCCGACGCCGCCGACGACGCCGCCGACGCCGCCGACGCCGCCAACGCCGCCGACGCCGCCGACGCTGCCGACGACGGGGGTATGTCATAAGCTTTTCTGCACTTCGTGCAGGCGAGCTAAAAATGAATTCCAAGGGGTGTAAGTGATTGGAAATTTTTTGAAAACCAATAGCGTTCTTCATGTTGCAGCGATAAACATGTATACCGAATTTGGTTTACAATCGGTGAGTTATTGTGTGGACAAGGATACAGACTGCGAAATAAAAAATGGCAGCGAAGGGGTGATAACACATAGAATTTTTTTCAAAATCAATAGGCTTCTTCGTCTTGCCGTGATAAACATGTATACTGAATTTGGTTATGAGCGGTGAAGTAGAACTCGAGTTATTGCGTGGACAAGGATACAGAGTGCGAAAAATAAAAATGGCCACCAAGGGGAGATAAGTCATCGGAAATTTTTCAAAATCAATAGGTTTCTTCGTCTTGCCGTGATAAACAAGGCTACCGTGGTTACAATCCGTCAAGTAGAACTCTAGTTATTGTGTGGACAAGCTGTGCACTCAAACGGGCGTATAAAAAGACTTGAAAATCTTATACAAAATTAGTTGTAGACTACTGTCTGCTTCACGAAACCTGCCCAAAGTTTACGACCATATAAACAATGCAAAAACAATAAAAACAAGAGGGCCATGATGGCCCTAATTCGCTCACCTGACTCCATGAACACCAGAGGAGAATGTGACATTGAGTTCATGTGTTTTAAAACAAATTGTGCTATTTTTAGAAGGCGGTCATCTTGGATTAAGCGAGGACTCTCATTTTACCAAATCTGAAAATGGTGACCATTTTCACAACTTTGAAAGAGCATTGTACATTGATCATTCCTACCAAGTTTAGTCGAAATCCGGCCAGCGGTTCATGAGAAGAAGATTTTTCAAGAATTTATGCTATTTTTAGACGGCGGCCATCTTGGATTAGCGATAACCTCCATTTTAACAAATCGGAAAAGGCTTCACCCATGGACCATAACTTTTAAGTTTGGCTACCATGGGCCAAGCAATTCATGTGAAGAAGAATTTTGAAATCTCTAATAAAAGAACGACCTTTTGACCTTTCGGCGGCCATCTTGGATGACATAACCATCCGATTTCGACAAAAAATGCACCAGAGTGATCGCCTCATTGATACCTTCAATTTGATATATGACATGACCATATTCGGTCAAAAATAAAATGTTACCCCAATTTGACACCACGGGCCACGCCCATTTTTGACCCCGGGGTCACCATTTTAACAAACTTTGAAAGAGCATTGTACATCGATCATTCCTACCAAGTTTTGTCGAAATCCGGTTGGCGGTTCTTGAGAAGAAGATTTTTGAAGAATTTGTGCTATTTTTAGATGACGGCCATCTTGGATTACGTAATGATGTCATTTTAACAATTTTGTAATCCCCCTACCTAAGAACCATGACCATGAAGTTTGGTGACTATAGGCCCAATGTTTACCGAGGAGAAGACGTTTGAAAATGTTCACGGATGACGGACTACGACGGACACATTGCGGTAACAATAGCTCATATGAGCTTTGCTCAGGTGAGCAGCTAAAAATATATTATCTTAAATTTTATCCAAATTTAAGAATGAGCCTTCTTTTTATTTCATGAAATTTGGTCAAATATTGATTTTATTACGAAAAATTGATTTGTCTATGGGAATTTAACATGGGGAATGAGGTGGAGGAGCTGTGGGACGAGTAAAAAAAAATGTCCCCATGTTAAATCACTCTGTGAATATGTCTATGGGGATTTAACATGGGGAAAATGTTTTTTCACAATAAAATCAATATTCGACCAAATTTCACGAAATAAAAAGAAGGCTCATTCTTAAATTTTCCTTTAATTCAATATTATCCAAAAAAATATTGTTTTTGCATTGTTTATGTAGTCGTAACATTTGGGCAGCTTTCGTGAAACAGACAGTAGCTATTTTGTGTGTGAATATTCATCAGCCAGCCTGATGTGTTCTGATGGAATAAACTCATGTCAGTAATGTAACTAAACGAGGCACAATTGCAAAAGCTCAAACAGAAATTTTAACCAAGGGAAATAAATAAGTAAATATTGCAATTGTGTGTCAAGGACACATAAAGGTCGTGTGTTTCACAGTGGGTTGATATGTGCACCTCACTGGTGGAGCATACAAAATATTAGTGTTTGCCCTAGTTTCTCGACCAATGAAAGCAGAAAATTTTGTCTCAATTAATCGCATATTGCGACGCTTTCGCCAATATCTATTAAATTAATCATTGAATGTTCAAAATTTAGAACCACATGCCCCGCCTTGTTGACGCGCACCTATGACGTGCACCATGTGTACGATGGATTCAGTGTGACACCGCCAATCATGTAATAGTATCATTGTTGAAACAGGTTTATGGGCAGCGCTCCATTCTAATAATAGCTCGCTACGAAATTAATTTATTAAAATTCAATATCTGAACAATAACTATTACGTATGGTACTACCTCTGACACTCCACTTCTGTGAGCTGTGAATAAATATTGTCGCCTTTCAACGGGCGGCGCAGTTCTTTAAGGGCAGCTTGCATGGCCTTGTCTTCTTTCTGCCATGTGACAAGGAAAACATCGGAGAAATTCCCTTTTCCGATAAGCTTCTCCTTCTGAATGTTGCACAGAGGAATTAGTTCTTCTGAAATGAATCTGAGACGAAAGTACAACAACTTTGACATCACACCCTTCAAACCTCGTTGTAATGGAAGGTATTGTTGCAAAATTTCCTTTGATTGCCGTCGATCATTTGCTATCATATGCACTTGTTTTTCGTCGGCAGCAATCTGATTTGGAATGAATTTATCACACACATCATGTATTTTAAGCTTAAACTCTGCAAAATATGTATTGAATATAAATGTTTTAATGGTCTCTTTTTTGCAAATGGCATCAAGTAACAATTGTGTCCATTTTTTCATGTATACAGCCTTTTTTTCTGTATATTTCTTCTTGTCCTGAACACCCTTTATGCTCTCCTTTATCAGCATCCCAATGCCTACTGGCAGAAACAAGATGGATGCCGCAGTTACTAGGGGCAACCATAATGGAGCAGCCACTACCAAAACTGCTTTCTCGCTGGCCGTAAATATCGGGAAGTTTCTGACTGGCTTTGTGCCTGCCGTTTGCCTGGTGTCTGCTTCATTTAGCGAGGCAGTGGAATCATCAATCACAAGGTCAATCTCGGAGCATGCTTGTCCCAGCAAGTCACATTCAATGCAGAACCTGCGTGTCAACCTCTCAGAGAGATCCTTTATCATGTGACTGCTTCTTTCCCAGGCCACAATCTCAACGTTAATGCGATCCAGGATGATTTTATCAGCATTGAACTTCGTAACTTCCAAATCCCCGCTGCCCATATTTGGAGCTTCTGAATCTCTCCAGGTTAGCATCCGTACCTTGAAATCATCTTGCTTGAGGTATTCATACAGCGACTCCGCTATCTTGTTGCATTCAATCTCGGCTTCTTTTATCAAGTTTGTCTGGACCTGCAACCGATGACACAAATTTTTATACGAGAATAGCCACGTGATTTTGTATCTAAGAAGATTTGCGTAAAAAAAATTAAACAAAATTTTTCATAAATGACATCGAAAGTTGATGAAATTTTCACAGTAATTCTTTGGACATCATTTAGAGAAACTATCACAGTTTCTGTAAATATGTTTCAAGATATCTGCTTACTGTCTGTTTCACGAAACCTGCCCAAATTTTACGTCCATATAAACAATGCAAAAACACTATTTTTTGGATAATATTAATCAAAATTTAAGAATGAACCTTCTTTTTATTTCGTGAAATTTTGTCAAATATTGATTTTATTACAAAAAATATATTTCTCTATGGGAAAAATGCTTCCGAAACCTGGCTAGATAGCTTGGAAATGATTTAACTAAGAAAACAAAACATAAATTTTGAAAATGGAATGGTGAACAGTGCAGATCCTGATCAGACTGTGTGGATGTACAGTCTGATCTGGACCTACACTGGACACAAAACCCATAAGCACCATTTTCCCATTCACAGCCACAAATCTGACCAAAATAGGCCGAACAGATGTCTAGTAGTTTAAATGCTGGATAGTTCATGGATTTCACGGTGAATGCTGTTGTGTCTTGAATTGACTTTGTGGATGCAAGGGCTGATTTGGAACACATGTGACCCAGTGCGAAAACAAGATGTTCTTGGTGTTATCTTTAACCCCTAAATAACTGGAATGGATATTGAAATGTTCAGTTTGCAACCAATCCAATTGTCACAAGATGCTTTTCAGACTAGTCCATTTATGAAAAGAGTGTGTTTTTACTCTCAAAAATATGAAAATTGCTTGCAAAAAGTGCAGGTCCTGATGAGACGACTCGGTACGAGCCGGCTCCTCTGGATCTGTACTGTTTGCATAAACCGCTATAGCGGTATTTCGGGTTCAAAGGGTTAAACAGTTACAAATAATGTTAATAGAAAGATATTGCACATTAAAATTTATGAATGTTCCAAAGACATCTTGAAGAGATGTATTACAAGTATTTGGAAATTTGAAGACAGTATGAGGCTGAAAAACAAAGCAATTCTTGTAACATCATATCAATATCCCTAGACCACTCACGAAAATATTGAATGCTATCTTTTGCAGTATTTCATCTGAGGTCCGTT
Source organism: Conchocele bisecta (assembly GCA_029237695.1). Taxonomy (NCBI): domain Eukaryota; kingdom Metazoa; phylum Mollusca; class Bivalvia; order Lucinida; family Thyasiridae; genus Conchocele; species Conchocele bisecta. The sequence continues at coordinate 7,363,814 of CM055268.1, read as the reverse complement.
TCACTAAACATCGTACGACTAAAATGTTTGTAAGTGCAAATTTAGGATCGGCTGGAAACTTCAATTGATGGATTTACATTTATTGAGCATAGGCTGCATTTACCGGCCCGTACAGCTTACAGTACAGTGACTATGGTTAGTCTTAACATCTCCACATGTAGCATTGTCTATTTATTTTGTATACTATGATTATTCTAATGAACGCCCAGGGGCTATGAAATTTTCTGAAACACTTTTGGTAATATAATTGCATAACAAGATATCCGCCGTGGAAGCGGCGTTGCGCCGGCCGAGGCATTTGACCATAACATGATCATGGGAATGTGCTAAAGTTAGTGCATGATTTAACCCCTTCAACCCCACAGGCCTGTATAGAGGCCTGGGCAAACATTGTAGATCCAGATGAGCCGGCTCATGACGACTCGTCGAGCCATCTCATCAGGATCTGCACTTTTTGCAAGTAATTTTCATATTTTTGAGACCAAAAACACCCCATAAATGGACAAGTCTGAAAACCATTTTGTGACAATTGGATTGGTTGCAAAATTAACATATCACTAGTCCATTCTAGTTATTTAGGGGTGAAAGGGTTAACAAAACAAATTTGAGCATGGCGCAGAGCCTTGCTCAGATAGGCTGGGGGAACACTAGATGGTACCCGGTCCGAGTCCATGCGGAGCTTGTTGAGACGTTGGAGGACGTTCTGCTGGAGCTTCAGCTTCTCCTCCTCAGTGGCATGGGCGTTATTGACGCGCGATGAGATCGTCAGCTGCAACTTGAACATGAACTTCTCCAGCCACCTACAATGGTGATCAACAACAACAACAACATCTCCAGCCACCTACAATGGTGATCAACAACAACAACAACATCTCCAGCCACCTACAATGGCGATCAACAACAACAACAACATCTCCAGCCACCTACAATGGCAATCAACAACAACAACAACATCTCCAGCCACCTACAATGGTGATCAACAACAACAACAACATCTCCAGCCACCTATAATGGTGATCAACAACAACAACATCTCCAGCTACCTACAATGGTGATCAACAACAAAAACAACATCTCCAGCCACCTACAATGACAATCAACAACAACAACAACATATCCAGCCACCTACAATGGTGATCAACAACAACAACAACATCTCCAGCCACCTATAATGGTGATCAACAACAACAGCATCTCCAGCTACCTACAATGGTGATCAACAACAACAACAACATCTCCAGCCACCTACAATGGCGATCAACAACAACAACTTCTCTAGGCACCTACAATGGCGATCAACAACAACAACAACAACAACAACATCTCCAGCCACCTACAATGGCATCATGGGGCGGTTGAAAATAGACAAAATTGACCACTTTTCTGACGAGGCTGGTGACTTATAAAAATCACTGCCACTCGCATTCATTTATGGAGGCTCTTGCGACAAATATTGAAAATACTCGCAAATGAAGTACGAATCGTGTGCAACAATAACAAGAATTCCGCCACGTAAGCGGTGTCGCACCAGCCGAGGCATTTGACCGTAACATGAGCATGGGCATGTGCTAAAGTAAGCATCACAAAAAAATGGCGGAGAAGTGCACTTTTAAAATAAGAAAACGATCTCAAGCTTGAAGAAACTTTTGACATAAACAAATGGATAAGCGTTTCCACAATCATGTGAGTGTCAAAATGGTCAATGTCATGTTAATGGCGGCATCAGTGTGTTCCAAATTCTTACATCTATCAAGTGTCCAAATATTGAAGCAATCCATCAAGTAATTTTAAGGTACATGCCCACTCATTAGGCACAATCTGTTCTTTATATCATCAGACATCATCTGAGAAATTTTGCTGGCAAAATAAACATTAATTTACCATTACCCAACATACTGATTGGCATTATTATACATTTTATATCAGACCTAAATTTACACACTGATATCAGGGGGACTAACCGTTTTTACTTAAAATGTTAACGGACATTACTATTTATTCTCTGTATTTATATTTTGGTTCGCAATGATCATACTTGTTCAGGTGACACATTTAAATAGTATAAATAATTAAAGAATATCATGCCTCATTTGCATATGAAAATTGCCTGATACCACAGCGAGTCACTATCAGTAAAATATATAGTACTAAATGATTATATCTGTATAGCGGGCTCTCGTAGTTTTTAGAACTGGTGGAATAGTGACACAATTATAGACTTGTTTAATTCCTATAAAGATCATTTTCTGCCTACTGAGTGGGCATGTACCTTTAATATTATACAATGATTAAGAAACTTGTAGAAACTTATTGACGGAAACAATGGCTACGTGTTTTCGCAAAAATGTGAAGGTACAAGAGAAGAGGTCAAGGTCATGTTAATGGGGGCATGAGAGTGTTCCAAATGCTCACATGTATCAAGTGTGCAAATATTAAAGCAATCCGTCCAGTAATATTAAAGTTATACCATGATGACTAATCTAGTACAAACTGTTGACATTTTGGACGACAATGATGATGAAGCAGACGACAACGCCGCCGCCGACAACTGAAAAAGTGGCGATATTGTCGCGACTTCTGCTAAAGCAGGTGTGACAAAAAATGCAGTAATCACCTCAGATGTATATATTTAGTGTTTTACAAAGTTACACCACTCACCTATTTTTGGCCAAATTGTTTTCATGAAAATATGACGCACACAGGCTTTGTTATGACTTGTTCTATTACTTGTCAAACATCATTTTACGAAAATTCTTCAAATAGTCAAGGTAAAACTAGAAAATGTATTCATAGACTACGGATGCAAGGCAAAATTTCAAGTTCAAAAGGGGGAGATAATCCATGGCTCAGTGTCAAAGCAAAAACAGAAATTCATTTTGTGCATCTACACACCATAAAGAAGCTACATACCAACCTCCAGGTATTACGGTTTGTAACTTTTACACATTACGAGGCAAAATGGTGAAATTCTAATCCATGACCCGGAGATCAAATAAAAAATCAAAAGAAATTTTGCGCATCTACTAATCACAAGGAAGCTACATACCAAGTTTCAGGTCTGTAGCTATTATGGTTTAAAAGTTTTACGAGTTACCAGGCAAAATTGCCAAATTCTAAGTCGAAAAGGGGAAATAATACATTACCCGGGGGTCGAATCAAAAATCGAAATAAACTCTTCATAAGGAAGCTACATACAAAGTTACAGGTGTGTAGCTAGTATGGTTGAAAACTACGAGTTACAAGGCAAAATTGCCAAATTCTAAGTAAACAAGAGGGCCATGATGGCCCTAATTCGCTCACCTGACTCCATGAACACCAGAGGAGAATGTGAAATTGAGTTCATGTGTTTTAAAAAAATTGTGCTATTTTTAGATGGCGGTCATCTTGGATTAAGCGATGACTCTCATTTTATCAAATTTGAAAATGCTTCACCCAAGGATCTCAACTTCCTATGAAGTTTGTCCAGCATCGGCCATGTGGTTCCTGAGAAAAAGACGTTAAAAATCTTGAATAAATGGACCTTTTGGTGGCCATCATGGATGACATAATCATCCGATTCCGACAAATATTGCCCCAGAGCAATCGCCTCATCGATACCTTCAATTTGATATATGACATGAGCATATTCAGTCAAAAATAAAATTTGACCCCAATTTCACACCACGGGCCACGCCCATTTTTGACCCCAGGGTCACCATTTTAACAACTTTGAAAGAGCATTGTAAATCGATCATTCCTACCAAGTTTCGTCGAAATCCGGCCAGCAGTTCATGAGAAGATTTTTTAAGAATATATGCTATTTTTAGATGGCGGCCATCTTGGATTAGCGATGACCTACATTTTAACAAATCTGAAAAGGCTTCACCCATGGATCATAACTTTTAAGTTTGGCTACCATGGGCCAAGCGGTTCATGTGAAGAAGAATTTCGAAATCTCTAATAAAAGAACGACCTTTTGACATTTCAGCGGCCATCTTGGATGACATAACAATCCGATTTCGACAAATAATGTACCAGAGTGATCGCCTCATTGATACCTTCGATTTGATATATAACGTGACCATATTCGGTCAAAAATAAAATTTCACCCTACGGGGGCCACGCCCATTTTTGACCCCGGCGTCACCATTTTAACAACTTTGAAAGAGCATTGTACTTCAATCATTCCTACCAAGTTTCGTCAAAATCTGGCTAGCGGTTCATGAGAAGAAGATTTTTTAAGAATTTATGCTATTTTTAGACGACGGCCATCTTGGATTAGCGATGACCTCCATTTTAACAAATCTGAAAAGGCTTCACCCATGGACCATAACTTTTAAGTTTGGCAACCATGGGCCAAGCGGTTTATGTGAAGAAGAATTTTGAAATCTCTAATAAAAGAACTACCTTTTGACATTTGAAAAGGGGGAGATAATCCATGACCATGGGTCGAATCAAAATCAAAATAAACTTTGTGCATCTACTGATCATAAGAAAGCTACATACCCAGCTCTGGTCTGTAGCTAAATGTAGTACGTTATAATCTTTTTACGAGTTACAAGGTTGGTGACGGACGGACAGAAGGACAGACGGACGGGATGGGATGGGGCGGACGGACAAGGGTAACACTAAATGCCCCCTCCACTATCGTGGTGGGGCATAAAACTGGGGAGGTGAAAGGAAAGTATTTGCCAAGCTATACGTCTGGGACTATACTAGAACATACCTGTAGTGGAGCTTGATCTTGGCCTCGAGACTGGCGGGCACGAGTCGCTTGATGCCGTCAAGTAGAGCCTGAAACTCTTCCGTGTGGCGCATACCAGACTTCATGTACCGTGCAGCCTGGCAAACACAGTATAGTCATGTCATTGCAGAACCTATTGATGTCATGTTGCACGGTATAGTCACAGCAGATGTGACATGATTATCTTCTGTTAGAAACACAGTACATTTGACATGAATACCATTCCCCCATTCCGGCATTAGACAGAAAGACGGTGGGCTTTAAGGTACCAGCAACACCTAAGGTTATATAGATATAGGATCTTGTTTTAAAGTCTAAACCGAAAGACCAGTTGGATGGAAATACTATGAAAGTTTTTGTACACGCCTAGGCTGGGGATTAAAGCCACAACCTCCGGTTTAAATTGCAATGCTATACTACGAGAAGATCTCCCGATCCATGCCATTAAACAAGTCCAACTGGCCCAGCTATTCCCCTATGCCACCATTAGACAGGTGCAACTGGCCCAGATGTTCCCCTATGCCACCATTAGACAGGTGAAACTGGCCCAGATATTTCACTATTACACCATTATACAGGTGCAACTGGCCCAGTTCTTCCCCTATTCGACTATTCGCCAGGTGCAACTGGCCCAGCTGTTCCCCTATTCCACCATTAGACAGGTGCAACTGGCCCAGCTATTCCCCTATTCGACTATTCGACAGGTGCAACTGGCCCAGCTGTTCCTCAATTCCACCATTAGACAGGTACAACTGGCCCAGCTGTTCCCTATATTCCACCATTATACAGGTGCAACTGGCCCACCTATTCCCCTATTTCACCATTAGACAGGTGCAACTGGCCCAGCTGTTCCCCATTTCACCATTATACAGGTACAACTGGCACAGCTGTTCCCCTATGCCAACATTAGACAGGTGCAACAGGCCCACCTATTCCCATATTTCACCATTAGACAGGTGCAACTGGCCCAGCTGTTCCCCATTTCACCATTAGACAGGTACAACTGGCACAGCTGTTCCCCTATGCCAACATTAGACAGGGGCAACAGGCCCACCTATTTCCCATATTTCACCATTAGACAGGTGCAACTGGCCCAGCTGTTCCCCATTTCACCATTAGACAGGTACAACTGGCACAGCTGTTTCCCTATGCCAACATTAGACAGGTGCAACAGGCCCACCTATTCCCATATTTCACCATTAGACAGGTGCAACTGGCCCAGCTATTCCCCTATTTCACCATTTGACAGGTGCAACTGGGCCAGCTGTTCACCTATTCCACCATTAGACAGGTGTAACTGGCCCAGCTATTCCCCTATTCCACCACTAGACAGGTGCAACTGGCCCAGCTATTCCCCTATTCCACCATTACAGGTGCAACTGGCCCAGCTGTTCCCCTATTCCACCATTATACAGGTGCAATTGGCCCAGCTGTTCCCCTATTCCACTATTAGACAGGTGCAACTGGCCCAGCTGTTCCCCTATTCCACCATTAGACAGGTGTAACTGGCACAGTTGTTCCCCTATTCCACCATTATACTGGAGAAACTGGCCCAGCTATTCCCCTATTACACCATTATACAGGTGCAACTGGCCCAGCTGTTCCCCTATTACCTTCCATGAAAAGGAAGGGTGCCACCTGAGACAGGTGCAACTGGCCCAGTTGTTCCTCTATTCGACTATTCGACAGGTGCAACTGGCCCAGCTGTTCCCCTATTCCACAATTAGACAGGTGCAACTGGCCCACCTATTCCCCTATTTCACTATTAGACAGGTGCAACTGGCACAGCTGTTCCCCACATTAGACAGGTGCAACAGGCCCACGTATTCCCATATTTCACCATTAGACAGGTGCAACTGGCCCAGCCGTTCCCCTATTTCACCATTATACAGGTGTAACTGGCTCAGCTGTTGCCGTATTCCACCATTAGACAGGTGCAACAGGCCAACCTATTCCCATATTTCACCATTAGACATGTGCAACTAGCTCAGCTGTTCCCCTATTCCACCATTAGACAGGTGCAACAGGCCCACCTATTCCCACATTCACCATTAGACAGGTGGAACTGGCCCAGCTGTTCTCCTATTTCACCATTAGACAGGTGCAACTGGCCCAACTGTTCGCCTATTTCACCATTAGACAGGTGCAACTGGCTCAGCTGTTGCCATATTCCACCATTAGATAGGTGCAACTGGAACAGCTGTCCCCCTATTCCACCATTAGACATGTGCAACTGGCCCAGCTGTTCCCCTATTCCACCATTAGATAGGTGCAACTGGAACAGCAGTCCCCCTATTCCACCATGTCGTAGGCTGAAATAAAATTACTTTTGTATCGACCCTCGTTTGTTATTATTTACATCCCGTGTATATAACGGTACTGCAATAATGGGCCCTTGTACACGTTCAGGTCATGTGATCACTAATATGCACAATGCATGCTGCGCGCTATGCCCCGTTGCACTTTTCCATAGACCTGTGTGATTGAAGTTGTGTTTTCACAACTTCGGATGCCTATATTATTACATTCACTTAAATATATTTCATATATATTTACAGGTATGTTCTATTACTCTATTTGGTAAACTCATTTATTCTTTCAGGGATGTGTATATTTCATGCTTCCTTATTTGATAATATTGGTTTAATTCATGAAACTGCAAAACAACTAGGTTCTAAACTGGTTAGACACAGCCCTGCTCCGCCATTTTGTATGTGTTGTTTACATAATCATAACTTGCTTTGTTAAATACTTTTACTTATTATTGTACGATCTGTAACCATGTAACGCATGTACTCTTTGGGCACTTTTCCATAGACCTGTGTGATTGAAGTTGTGTTTTCACAACTTCAGATGCCTATATTATTACATTGACTTAAATATATTTCATATATATTTACAGATCGTATAATTACAGAGATTGAAGACAGTGGGCGTTTACTTGTAATTTGGTCCATTAGAACCCGCGTGGGGAATTTATGTGTAGAGCCAACTCTACATTATTGACCACTGCCATATGAGAGCGTGTGAGCCCCAGTCGGTGATAAATGGTGGCCAGTGTGGGGGACAGCGATTTCGTCTTGGACGCTGGACGGCTTCTGGCGATTCTGGTGGAGAGACCGTACGTGGTTGCAGTCCATGTTCTCCTGGCGACCTCTGCATTGGTATCTTGTACTTAGCAGATTCCACTCGGTCAGTCTCCTCTACAGTGCTACAAGAAGAGTCCAACTCGTCATCCACCCCAGAGCTTTCCGGTGGTGCCGGATGTTTCTCTCGATCAATCATCGTCGTCGGTGCAGGCAAAGACATGAATGGGAGCAGCTGATTGCGGTGCAGTCCGCAGTCTTCCAGATGAATTTTCCTTCTTCACTTGATATACCGGTATATCACTATCTGGTTGACTGATGACAATATATGGGTCCTCTTCCCAACGGTCAGCAAGCTTGTGCTTCCCCTTCAATCCAATATTGCGGACAAGCACTCGGTCTCCAGGCTGCAGATGGTTCTCCCGGACACGCTTATCGTATTGTGTCTTGTGCCTGCCGGCCTGGCGAACACACTCCTCATTTGCCTCGTTGTATGCGACCTGCAGACGACTATCCAACTGCTGGGCATAGTCTTCATGACTCTTTCTGTTCCTTGGTTCATGCTTGATTCCCAGAAATGCATCTATGGCGAGACAGGGCTACCTGCCGAACATGAGGTAGAAGGGGGAGAAGCCAGTGCTCTCGTGTCTTGTTGCATTATATGCATGAACCATCGTTGGCACATGATCCTTCCAATCCACCTTCTTGTCATTTTCCAGTGAACCTAGCATCCGGATGAGTGTCAGGTTGAATCGCTCAGCCTGACCATTTCCAATAAGATGGTATGGGGTGGTCCTTGTTTTCTTGATCTTGGCAATCTTGCAAAGGAGACGGATAGTCTTTGATTCAAAGTTCTCTCCCCTGTCACTATGTAACTTCGAGGGAAATCCATAGTGGAGGAAAAAACGTTCAAACAAAGCCCTAACCGTCGTCCGTGCTGTCTGGTTCCTCGTCGGAATGGCCATGGAGTAGCGCGTGAAATGATCTGTAATGACTAGCACGTTCTCGTAACCTCCCTTTGAGGTTTCGAGAGACAGATAGTCAATGCAGACAATTTCCATCGGAGCGGTCGACTTGACCGGGACCAATTCAGCTGCCCTTTGTGCTGGAACCTTCTGCCTAATACAGCGATCGCATGTCTGCACCTTCCGCTTGATGTCGCCATCCATCCCTGGCCAGAAATATCGCTCCTTGACGAGAGATGTTGTGCGATCCTGGCCCTGGTGTCCCAGGTCGTCATGTAGGGCACTTAGTATGGTGTCTTTAGCAGATTCCGGAAGAACGGTCTGGGTGATATCTTGTCCTCAAATGTTAGTTGTCCTGAACAGGATGCCATCCCGGAGTAGCAGCTTATCCCACTCGCGAAGATACCTTCTAACTGCTGGGTCTTCGTTCGCGGCTTGCCTGGCAGTAGGTCGCTGATTGGACTTCTTAAGTCTCACTACTCTCGAAATTGCTCTGTCTGTATCCTGTCCATTTCGCCAATCATTCGATGACAAGGCGCATGCCGCCAGTAGGAATGTGGCATTTGAATGACGTGTCATGGTCTGTAGTCTGGCATTCCTCTGCGGGTGCGTCCTCAGAAGTTGTCTGTGTCATGCTAAATATGGCCTTCATGTTATCTGTTAAGAGTGTCCGCTCCTCTGTTTCCATTGGCATTTGCCTTGATAAACCATCGGCGTCATTGTTCTTCTTCCCACTTCTATAGGTGATATGGAAGTTGTAGTTGGAGAGAGCAGCTATCCATCATTGACCAGTAGCATCAAGCTTAGCTGTAGTTAACACGTATGTAGGAGGGTTATTGTCAGACATAGCTTCAAAGGTGGCACCATACAGATAGTCATGAAATTTGTCTGTGATGGCCCACTTCAAAGCTAAGAATTCCAACTTGTGGGCCGGATAATTCTTCTCTGACGGCTTAAGACTCCTGCTTGCATACGCGATAACCCGGTCAATGTCGTTCTGCTTCTGGTATAGCACGGCTCCCAATCCATTCAACGAGGCATCCGTGTGTAGGATAAATGGCTTATCATATTCGGCGTATGCGAGGATTGGCGGCGATGACAGCTTCTCGATGATCGCATCGAAGGCCTGCTGCTGTTCGTTGTCCCAGCGGAAGGGTGATTGACGTGTCTTCTGCTTTGACTTCTTAGTGGACTGACCTACGAGGAGATCGTTAAGAGGATGCACAATACTAGCGTAGTCCTTAACAAATCTCCTGTAGTAGCCACTGAATCCGATGAAGCGCCTAACGTCTTTTGTCAATGTGGGAACGGGCCAAGTTTTGATGGCAGATATTTTCTCTGGATCTGTCTTGATTCCGTCTTCGGATACAATGTGACCGAGGTATGGGACCTGTCGCTTGAAAAATTCACATTTAGATGTCTTGAGCTTCAAATTGTGTTCATGTAATCTCTCGAAGACAGCTTCCAATCCATCCAGTTGTTCCTCAAATGTAGTTGAGAAGATGATTATATCATCGAGATATATCAAACACTGTTGTAGGTTGAGGTCACCCATGCAGCGTTCCATGAGTCGCTGGAATGTAGCCGGAGCGTTACATAGTCCGAATGGCATGCGGTTGCACTAAAAGAATCCCAAGTTTCTGACCTGGAACGCGGTTTTCCTTTTGTCCTCTTCTTTCAGTTCAACCTGCCAATATCCGGCTTTCAAGTCCAGTCTTCAATCCTTGGAATGTCGTACGCGTCCTTGATCGTGTGGAGATTTAGCTTCCTGTAGTCGATGCAGAAACGGATTGTGCCGTCCTTTTTCCTGACTATCACGACATTGGACGAGTACGGGCTCTCCGATGGACGTATTGCATCAGCTGCCACCATCTCGAATCTCTTGGATCAGTGTTGATGCTATTCCTCGTTAGGGCTCCTTGAATGGTTTTTCTTCCGTCAAGTGAATCTCATGTTTCACTAGGTCGGTATGTCCCAAATCTGTCGGGCCCTTCGAGAATATGGACTGCCACTTACAGAATAGGCGAGTAACCTTGTCTTGTTGAATCTCTGAAAGATCGGAATTGGCTAAATCAACGCCTAGCTTGTTGGTGATGGGCTCGTTTTCTGCGGCCTTGGCTGGTATATTGACGTTGGATCTCAATTCTGCGATTAGTTTACATTACTTTGCCGACACATCCATGGTGTACTGCTTGGAAAGCATCTATCCATTCAGTCGGTACAACACTGTCCTCTCCAGCCGCTTCCTCACACAGCCGAATGACATTGGTTCCGACGATAATTAACATGAACATTTAAGTTGTATTCTGTTGCAGGGACTATGAGGACGGGGAAAACACTATCGTTGATGAATGCTATCTCAATTGTAGCCTCAACATATCCGATGTACGGAACTTGTCCTCCGTCCGGTCCTCTCAAATCAAAGTCGTTCAATGCCTTCATTTCAGGTCGCGGCTGGAGGGAATTATAAAAATCCTCGGATACAGTGGTCACCATAGACCCACTGTCAACTAATGCAGGTGTGTCACTACCACAAAATGTTATCGTGGTTTCATTAGCGTGACCAACCAATTTGGTGAACAATGTTTTCTTCTGTGGGCGCTTTTCTGTGCTGTCTCCAGTTCGCGCTTCAACGGAGACACCTGTCAGTTTAAAGGCTTCTTATGTTCGTTCACTCTCCTTCTTCTCGGTCTGCAATTTGTCTACTCTTTGGTTTGTCTGTGATTCTGCTTGTGGTGCTCTCCAAGGTGTTCGTCTTCTCGGTCTTTTTCGCATCTCTTGCATTTGTTTTTCCAGTGATGTTATCTCTTTCATCATCTCGTATACCTTTGTCCCTTCCGGTGTTTCTGTTCTTATTTGTTGGTGTTGTACTCCCGTTGTCAATTTCATGTCGTATTCCTCTGCTCTAACTGCTCTCTGTAGTTGTTCAAATGTTCTGATATTTTCATAGTGTATCCTTGACGCCATCTTCAGCTTCTCACTCCTCAAGGACCTCCAGAATTTGGTTCTCAGCATGTCGTTCCTGTCTTCTTCACGAACATGTCCTTTATCCATGGCTCTCTGAACTATCTCCTCTAATCCCCATGCTGCTATCGATTCTCCTTGTTTCTGTGTGGTGGTGTATAATTCCTGTAACACGCTTTCGCCAGCGACAACATTTCCGAATACTCCTTCCAGCTTACTGAGTATTTCGTCCACTGTGACATGCATTCCCATCGGCAGCAATACTCTCTTTGCTTGCCCCCTTAGAGATTTCCGAATGGCCTGTGACATTACATGTTCAGTGTAAATATCTTGTCGGCTACAAGCGAGTTGTGCCATTCCTTGTTGCTAGATTGGTTGTCCTTTCTGTGGATTGCGATGTTACTACCGTTACGGTCATCCAACTTGTGTTTCCTTTCCTTAAGGTCCTTCTCTCTCCGTTCTATCTCGTTCATCTTCACTTTCAATCTACTCTCCCTTTCTGTTAGTATTTCGTCATATTGTGCATATTTCTGCTGTCGTGACGCTCTCTGTTCCTCTTCCTTCATCCTGCTCTCCATGGCTTCTAATTCCTTCTCCCGTCTGAACATGTCATCTTCCATGGTACGCAGTGTCTATAACCGTCTTTGCTGTAGTTGAACTTCTGAACTTTCGTCCATATAATCATCACTATCTGATGTATAGTAGTCGTCTCTTTCCTCTTTAATAGGGTGAGTCTGTCTACCACCGGTAACTTCAGCATAGTCAGTCTTCGATCTTGATAGTGGTGCAGCTACTCGTCCCACATATCTGTCTTCTTCCTTTGTTCTCGTACCCTTAATTCTCGTCTGTTCCATGGTGTCCTCCTCTTCATCACTCGTCTCGTTCCATCGCTCATAATAGTGCTTTTCAACATGAGGAATATGTCTGTCTTTCCTATACGCTCCACTCTTTGTACCCATTGCGTCTGATCGAAGGTTGTCAAATGACGTTTCTGTCCTACTACTGCTTTTCGTACGTCTTTGTTGCTCCTCTTCTTTATAACTTCATTCGTGTACTCCAAATTTCTGAGCTTTTTCCTTTGTGGTCAGAGCTAAATCTTGCATCGCTTTTATGTTCTCTTCAATTTCTCTATGTAAATCTATCCACTCTATGTCTTGTTCCTCTCTGTCGTCTCCATCTACTCCACTTGATCTGCTTCTTCGTTTTTCCTGGTGTCCTTTGCTCATTTTCATTGTTGACTCATGCCTCTCCTTCATCTTCTTTCCTGGTTCGCTTTCCATCTCGTCGTTTTCTGATATACTCTCCTCATCATAGATCTCTACTTCTGTCCGTCCCTTTCTATCAGGCCTCCTTCTGTCTGTTCCATAGTTCTCCTCTGTATTGTCAGTAACTTCGACATTGTGTCTCCTTGTCGTGCTTCTTCCAGTCGTTCTCGGTCCAGATAATTCCCTAAGACGGCGAAGTACATCTTCATCACCATGATATGATCTCTCGAGTTGCGTTTCACTAGTTTTATTTGAACACGCACGACTCTGAGAATCACTGGCGAATCGCGACCGATACTTTCCAACACTGTTTAGATCATCACGACCTTGACGTTCTGTTGAAGAACAATTTCTCTCAGTTTTTCTTTCCGCTTCTCCTCTAATTCTCCTTCTTGCTACTACACATCATTCCTCACGTTGCCTTCGTAATTCTACCATTTCCGCCTCCATGCTATTCCGTTCTTCCTCCTCTGCTATCCTTCTTTCTCTCCTTAATCTCCTCAGATCTCTTTCTTCCCGCTTTTCACAAAGATCTTCCTTGATCTTTCAATTCAAAATCAGCACAATATAGGTAAATGAATTGTCTTTGGCTTTTGGATGTCTCACTATGAATATCACTATTTATATATATCAGTCACGGTCCCTCGTTGGGTGCCAAATGTCACAGGGTGAGAAAAATTTGCACCGGCTCGGGGCTCGAACCTGGGACCTCTGGTTTACCGTACCATCGATCTAACCGACTGAGCTAGCTGGGCACGAATACACACTTCCTCCCCTCAGTGAGTTACGTACATACTTCCTCGCCAAATTGGAATTCGTCCTCGAATTCAATATTTAATTCGTCTCTGAATTCCATATATTTGGTACATTTTGGGTAGTATATATATCAGACATGGTCCCTCGTTGGGCGCCAAATGTCACAGGGTGAGAAAGATGCATATCCTACCTGAGGCTCGAAACCGGGACCTCTGGTATACCGTACCATCGCTCTAACCGACTGAGCTAGCCGGGCACGAATACACATATTCTCCCCATAGTGAGTTACGTACCATGACAGACAGGTGCAACTGGCCCAGCTGCTCCCCTATTCCACCATTAGGTAGATAGGTGCAACTGGCCCAGATTTTGCCCTATTCCACCAGTAGACAGGTGTAACAGGCCCAGCTGTTCTACTATTCCACCATTAGACAGATGCAACTGGTCCAGATGTTCCCCTATTCCACCATTAGACAGGTGCCACTGGCCCAGCTGTTCCCCTATTCCACCATTAGATAGGTGCAACTGGCCCAGCTGTTCTCATATTCCACCATTAGACAGGTGCAACTGGCCCATCCGTTCCCATATTCCACCATTAGACAGGTGCAATTGGCCAAGCTGTTCCCCTATTTCACCATTAGACAGATGCAACTGGCTCAGCTATTCCCCTATTCCACCATTAGACAGGTGTAAATGACCCAGCTAGTCCCCTATTCCACCATTAGACAGGTGCAACTGGCCCAGATGTTCCCCTATGATGTCACTAGACAGGTGCAACTGGCCCAGCTGTTCACCTATTCCACTATTAGACAGGCGCAACTGGCCCAGCTGTATAACATAGTCTCTAGTGTGGTCGACCCTCTAAGAACGGCGAATGGACTCCCGCCGCTACTGCTGGTATACATAAGTCCGTTTAAGCAAGTTCTACATTTTATTTTCTACAGAAATCTCTAAACACATTTCAAAACAACAAGTCTTGTGATCGTATAGTGGATTTTCAACATATCTGCTACAATTTCATTTCGGCCGTTCATACTGAATATTAACCAACGCTAGAAATATTATTTATTTAATTCAGCAGAACACGTTTGAAATGTTAGCAGTTCTAAATTCTAGCCGAAATTCACTGTTGCTATCAAAGAACATAGTATATATACTCACCGAATAATTGCTCATTACTAAGCCGGATTATGCTTATTAGCGATGTACGTCATAGGATTATTAACTGATTGGAGAATAGGTTGACCTGACCTTTATCAGAGTCAAATATAATTACTGTGGGCGTCAAAGTTCTGTAAGCTATTGGTAATTAATTAGTCTTAATTGTATATGAAATTATGAACATATTAAATGACATTAGGGATTGACCTTAATATTGATGTAAACAGAATGTTTTTCTCACCGATATTCAATGTGGGTCATAGTGAACTTATGTATAAATTGTACTTTATACGCCCACAGAATTCTACAGAATTCTGCTATCTGAGAGACTTGTAAAGTTGCTATTAGCAACTCTGTTTTATATACAGCAAATAGTATACGATTTCTGTCGCAGACGGACAGACACATAAGAGACACACGGACGAACAAACATACATAAGTAGCTCAGGCTAATTATGTTACAGCTGTTCCCCTATGACACCATTAGACAGGTGCAACTGGCCCAGATGTTCCCCTATGCCAACATTAGACAGGTGCAACTGGCCCAGCTGTTCCCCTATTCCACAATTAGACAGGTCCAACTGACACAGCTGCTGTTCCCCTATTCCACCATTACAGGTGCAACTGGCACAGCTGTTCCCCTATTTAACAATCAGACAGTTGCAACTGGCCCAGATGTTCCCCTATTCCACCATTAGACAGGTGCAACTGGCCCAGCCATTCCCTATATTCCACCATTAGATAGGTGCAACTGCCCAGATGTTCCCCTATTCCACCATTACAGGTGCAACTGGCCCAGCTGTTCCCCTATTCCACCATTAGACAGGTGCAACTGGCCCACCTATTCCCCTATTTCACCATTAGACAGGTGCAACTGGCTCAGATGTTCCCCTATTACACCATTAGACAGGTGCAACTGGCCCAGATGTTCCCATATTCCCCATTATATAGGTGCAACTGGCACAGCTGTTCCCCTATTTCACCATTAGATAGGTGCAACTGGCCCAGATGTTCCCCTATTCCACCATTAGACAGGTGCAACTGGCCCAGATGTTCCCCTATTTCACCATTAGACAGGTGCAACTGGCCCAGCTGTTCCCCTATTACACCGTTAACGGTTAGGTAGATCGGTGCAACGGGCCCAGATTTTGCCCTATTCCATTATTAGACAGGTGCAACTGGCCCAGCTGTTCCCCTATTCCACCATTAGGTAGATAGGTGCAACTGGCCCAAAATTTGCCCTATTCCACCATTAGACAGGTGCAACTGGCCCAGCTGTTCCCCTATTCAACCATTAGACAGGTGCCACTGGCCCAGCTGTTCCCCTATTCCACAATTAGACAGGTGCAACTGGCCCAGCTATTCCCTTATTCAACCATTAGACAGGTGCCACTGGCCCAGCTGTTCCCCTATTCCACCATTAGACAGGTGCAACTGGCCCAGCTATTCCCCTATTCCACGATTAGACAGGTACAACTGGCCCAGCTGTTCCTTATATTCCACCATTAGATAGGTGCAACTGGCCCAGCTGTTCCCCTATGCCAACATTAGACATGTGCAACTGGCCCAGATGTTCCCCTATTCCACCATTAGACAGGTGCAACTGGCCCAGCTGTTCCCCTATTCCACCATTATACAGGTGTCACTGGCCCAGCTGTTCCCCTATTCCATCATTATACAGGTGCAACTGGCCCAGCTGTTCCCCTATTCTACCATTAGACAGGTGCAACTAGCCCAGATGTTCCCCTATGCCAACATTAGACAGGTGCAACTGGCCCAGATGTTCCCCTATTCCACCATTAGACAGGTGTGACTGGCCCAGCTGTTCCTCTATTTCACCATTAGACAGGTGCAACTGGCCCAGCTGTTCCCCTATTCCACCATTAGACAGGTGCAACTGGCCCAGCTATTCCCCTATTCCAGCATTAGACAGGTACAACTGGCCCAGCTGTTCCCTTATTCCACCATTATATAGATGCAACAGGCCCAGCTGTTCCCCTATTCCACCATTAGACAGGTGCAACTGGCCCAGATGTTCCTCTAGTCTGTCATTAGATAGGTGCAACTGGCCCAGTTGTTCCCCTATTCCACCATTAGACAGGTCCAACTGACCCAGCTGCTGTTCCCCTATTCCTTGATTAGTTGCGAATGGTAACTCTTGCAATATACTCAAGTACCAACCATCCGTACGGATGGTATGGGAGTAGATTACAAGTTACCGTTCGCAACAAGACTTTGATCGAATAATATCACCCTTTTTTGACAGTGCTTATTTTTTTTACAGATTGCAAAAATGTCAATTGCAAAAATATATCTGGAATCCTGAAAGGGGGCCCGAGCCCCCTGGGCCACCCCCCTGAATCCGCCACTGTATTAGACAGGTGCAACTGGCTTGGCTACACTATGTGTACATTGGCATTTTAGGGTGGACAATTTCCTACAGCCGTGTTCTAAGCACATGCATCAACTTGTCCTGAGCACATCAAGTTTAGTTGTGCTCATTTTGAAGACATGGCAGGAGTTCTGCTCAGTTTGGAAACCTATTGAAGACTTGATCATCGCAGCGTTCAGGCATGACTTTGTTGAGTTTCTCAAGCAATGTAAGAAGCAGCAACCAACCTTAGTTGTGCTCATTTTGAACACCTGATTCTCCTGCAACTCGGGCAGGACATTGCGGAGTTTCTCGAGCGTATCTCCCATCACCTCTTTCTCCTCTCGCTTCTCCACCTGTAGTGTTCCCAACAGGATTCAAAAGTGGCATGGTAAGGCCAGATAAACAAGAGTGCCGTAAGTTAAAAAGTCTATAATTTTCGGCGTAAAGAAGAAGGCGTGTGTAAAGTTTCAGATCGATTGACTGAAAGGTTTTAGAGGAGTAGTGTACACAAACTCTGTACCCTATATAACATTGCATACAAACAAAAGAAGAAAAGTTAAAACAAGTTTGTAAAAATATTTTTTCAGCATTAAAAACACTGAGATCGATCGACTGAAAGGTTTTAGAGCAGTACTGTACACAAATTCTGTACCCTATATATAATACAAACATCTAGAAAAAATGGTTAAGTTAAAAGGGCGATATTTTTGTTAAAAAATCAAAAAAAATCGGCACCAACATGCACATCTTCAATACGTGTAGAAGACATGTGTATATTTTCAGATCGATCAGCTGAAAGGTTTTAGAGGAGTAGTGTACCGTCCGCCGTGCTGTAAAACATACTACATACCGTTTAAGGTCACATTAGTAATTTACACAGCCATTCTCCGAAAAACCTTACCATTACCAAAATAAAATATTTGAAAATAATCATCTTTAACTTTATATTGATTTTCAGACGATTAACCCTTTCTGTATCATTTTCTAAAAGTTTGCCTAGACCAATTCTAGCATTTCAAAGTACCGGTATTAACAAATTTGAAATGTATAGGTGTGACTGACCGTGATGGAAGATAGAGAGCACACCTTGTGATGTATGAACCATGATTACCTACAGCATTATACTAAACTATACCAACTTAATTGTGTTTCTATGTAGCGGATACCACATGCAATGTATAGGGACACTTATAAGGTATACAGTCACGTTGTTTACAAGTATATGGAAAGTAATGCATATACAAGCTTTTTCAGAAACCCATTTATTTTATGAAACACTGTGTTCTCTTGTATAAGTTTATTTAATGTGGGAATTATTTCAAATGAAATTAAAGACAATCAGATCTTTGAGTTCTTGTGATTGTTAGAAAATACATATAATTTCCATAACGCCATTCTGTAGCATACACTATAGAAAATAAAAATAGGTTCCATTTTGTTACAGAGGTAAGAATATTTGCATGATATTTAAGGAACTTCTGCAATTGATAAGTTGTGATATTTCATAATACTATTCAGTATATATTGTTATTTCGATGAGACAAGTTGAATAATTATGAGTGTTTTTTATATTCATTGACATATACGAAATGCATGTTTATATAGGAAGAAAAACATTTGGTAACTAGAAAATGTGTTCATAGAACACGGATGCCCCACATATCGCTTTGATAATAAATGAGGCCAAATTTACCCGAGAGTTTTGTGACGGACGGACGGACGGACGGACGGACGGGACGGATGGACAAGGGTAACACTAAATGCCCCCTCCACTATCATGGTGGGGCATAACAAGCTGTGCCAGTGTATCGTTAATTTGGAAGTACGTACTACAGGAGCAGTGACCAGTAGATCCAAATCACTACTGTATAAGTCCTATTTTAATGACATAGCATCAAGATGCTGCCAGGATATAAGTGTAAATTCCCGTTACGGAGGACAGAACCAACGAAATACCAACATCGAACTGCAAATGGGCCACCGACTAATAAAAGGCTATGTAGTGAATTTGTATTCAGTTTAGATCTTTGTCCTCCGTGCTTTTTCCAGTAAAATCATGATTTGGATAGTTGTGAAACGATACTGACTGAATATATCTAACCTCGTAGCGGCTAGTCACTGTACACATGGGCAGGTTAATCGTAACATATTGTGACGTATCATGGGAAGAGTAATCCAAATCGGTTTGTAAATCATGTAGCCTCAGATCAGCCTCCTCATTGCTTCTAATCAACAATGTACACGAGTATCATGCTCCGGAAGTGCACTAGATGATCAGGTGTTACAATGGTCAAACTTTCAATTGGACCATTTTTCTCATTGTGCGTCACAATTATAATGATAGTGGTACATGTATAAACTTTTGCTAGGCGGTGGTTCAAATGCAGTTTCGTCAATTGAACTGAAATAATAGAAATATCAAGCGTGATCTTAACATTATTGGGCAAATCCATGAGATTTTATTACTAACCGCACATGCGACTTTAGACATGAACATGCTTTACAAAATGTACGATATCTTTCTGTAAATGATGCCGAAGGTGGACTAAGTTTTCAAAGCAAATACAGAATACTTCATTCTGCATTTGTCCTGAAACTTTCGTCAAACTTAGTCTGGCTTCATTTACGGGAAATATCATTGACACTTTTTCAAAATATGTTTCGTGAAATATCGCTTATGGGATTAGTCATAAACTCTAATGGACGGATTCAATTAGTTTAACATATTATTTCTATCTGGCCATTTGAAGGGGATGTGTATATGTCAGCAGAGTGGAGCTAATTTCCTCAGTTACTCAAAACTGAAAATGCTCACCGTGTTTTCTTTTACTTTAACATAATGCAACAGTTATTCGGGCCTTTCAGGCTACTGTCTCTAAGTGGTTTACTAGTGGGGTCTTTTGGCCAGTGTATATCCGATTAATATGCTGGATGTACAGACTGATCTGGTTCTATGTTGGTCTATGTAACATGTACATACTACACAGTTACAATTTGAACACGTGTCTTGCTAAATTGATTTCCTGATCAAACACATTGATTTCCTCAATATCAATAAGTATTATCTGCCATCTTTGAAAAAGATTGTATCACGTGACACGCAGTAATTTGGTTGGCTAATGGAAAATGACGTCAGCCTCCAGTAACTAACCAAACCATTGCGTGTACGTGATTGAAATATTTTCAAAGATGTTGGCCATATTTATAATGAGGAAGTGAATGTGTTTGATTTTAAAAAGCGAATTGAGGTTAAAGTGACACGATTTTGGTACAGTTTACACTCAAAATCTTTGAGATTTATGTTAATGTATTAGTGACTGTAAAATCTATGGCGAAAACACACCCCTAACAGCGGTTTCGACATGCTGTAACATGTTGTATAGGCGAGTATGAATTTACAACAATTTGTGTGATTTTCATATAATGGTGGCGAATGCTAGTTTTCTACCTTTCTAAATTACATAATCTTCAGACACGGGCGCATTTTAATTGTTTTGTACATTGTTTAGAAAGGTGTTTTATGTACATTCAAAAAATAATTGACCATCCAAAATAAGTTAGAAACATCTGTCATTACAGTGGAATCTCAATATTGCGAGTACATGGCGTATAACGATGTGTTAGTTTAGTCCTTGGCACAAACAATCACATTTAAATATCCCACTGATATAACAAGCAATGCTAAATGTAATAACGAGGACCAACTCTATATCAATTATGTTTTACAGTCCGAAATTATTTATTTAATTAAAAATACCTACATGTTTATCGATGTCGGTAATTTGACAAGCAAATTTAGTCTCACATCCACCATGTTTGCCTTGTTTGCACGTCAATCACTAACTGATAAATCGTGGACAATTAACTGGAACGACCTGCCGACTACCGTGAGTGCCTTAATGTAATTACCAAACTATAATAATAAATAAATTAATACTAGCAGATACTCGTTAATTCAATCAAAATATATTATAAGGCATTGCGTTTGAAATGAATGACATTGAGTGATAATGGTCCATACACTTCAGGAATTTTTAAATGCATACATACAAAATGCAGCACATTTATTCTGGTCGCAATTGAGTGCAGATAAATGGATATATCGGACCATGCTAACATTATTGAGGTTCTGATGCAAGTCGGAGTGACTTTCTTATAACGAGATTTGACTGTACATGTACTTGAAAATTACATCATTTTGGTTGAAAAATGATAATGCCTTGAATTATGGTGATGGTGTCTAATCCAATTGTAATAATGTAATAAAAATAATTATAAAAAAAAAAGAAGATTTTTTTGTTTTTGCTTTAGAATTTTCTTCTTTTTTTTTGGGGGGGGGTTGGGGTGAAAGGGAGGCAGCATAGTGCCATCAAATTTGGGCATGGCTCCACCATGCTAAAACAGCAGACTGCGGGGTACACTCACCTGGTCCCACTTGTTACAGACGAAGATCGTACACGAGCGGTCAAACCCACCCAGCTTGCCCTCCGTCTCCCACTGACGCTGCTCTTTCAGGATGTGTAGCAACTGGAAATATATGTGGCTGTCAGTGGAGAAATGGGGCTTATGGAATTTGTGACCAGTGTAGCTCCTGATCAAAATAGCACACTCCTGTAGAGTCTATATTGCTTGTTCGAAGCACAACAGGTGTTTCACTGATGGGATAGCGAACAGTGCAGATTCAGGCTGATCCTCTGGATCTAAACTCAATGAAAAAATTACAAGCCCCATTTCTCCATTCACAGCCACAAATAGAGAATACCAGGCTGGTGGATTTTGGTATCAAGTTTATCAGGTAAGGCTATGAAACACATATAAATTTCAGTCCAATGCTTTTTTTAAGTTAATTATCCTTCAAAAAATAAATGCGAGTTTGATTTTACAGGCTTTTTAAATATCACGTAAATTAGAAAATATTTCAAGCATAAACGTGCTTCAATTTTGCCAAACATTTATGTAGTTTGTACATGTTTTAGTGTGGTGGGGTATGTACTTGGGGTTTGGCAGCCATCTTGGATATTGGCGGCTATTTTGGATGAACATGGTCAGTTTCTATTTCATGTAAATTATAATTACATTTTCAGTGCTTTTTCGATGTGTGAATGCGAGTTTACATTGTTGTTACTTGAATGGTCCCAAAATTGCACGCAGAAAATTTTGCAGTTAGCGGGGAGAGGGGGGGGGGGGGGGGGGGTCGGTCCACTTATAGGAGCATAAAATCTTTAAACAAGAGCTGCAGGAGAACAGCATAGCTCGACTACTAGGGTTGTTGATGTACACATAGCTTGACAAAGAAGGTGGCTGCGGCCTGCATAAAAACCTTAACCAAGGTTGACTAAAAACCTTAACCAAGGGAAATTAAGTAAGTAAGGTTAAATGTAGGTCAATGTCAGATATAGGTCAGGGGTTATCGATGTACATCACTAGGAGATGAAGTTGTCCAAGTATGGTTGATGTAGGCCCAGAAGTATTCCATATACAAGCTTGACTATAAACATTAAGCAAGTAATTCAAGGTTAAATGTAGGTGAAGGTAAAATAAAGGTCGGGGGTTATTGATGTACATCCCTATGAGAAAAAGTTATCCAAGTATGGTGTCTGCATGCACAACAGTATTCCATCTACAAGCTTGACTAAAAACGTTAACCAAGGTTGAGTAAAAACCTTAACCAAGGGGAATTAAGTAAGTAATTTAAGGTTAAATGAAGGTCAAGGTCAAATATAGGTCAGGGGTTATTGATGTACATCACTAGGATATGAAGTTGTCCAAGTATGGTTGGTGTAGGGCCATGAGTATTCCATCTACAAGCTTGACTAAAAACCTTAACCAAAGAGAAATAAGTAAGTAATTCAAGAGGAAATGTAGGTCAAATATAGATCAGGGGTTATTGATGTACATCACTATGAGAAAAGGTTGTCCAAGTATGGTGTATGTATGCACAATAGTATTCCATGTACAAGCTTGACTAAAAACCTTAACCAAGGTTAACTAAAAACCTTAACCAAGGGGAATTAACTAAGTAATTCAAGAGGAAATGTAGGTCAAGGTCAAATATAGATCAGGGGTTATTGATGTACATCACTAGGAGATGAAGTTGTCCAAGTATGGTGGGTGTAGGGCCAGTAGTATTCCATATAGAAGGTTGAATATAAACCTTAACCAAAAGGAATTAAGTAAGTAATTGAAGAGGAAATGTAGGTCAAGGTCAAATATAGATCAGGGGTTATTGATGTACATACCTATGAGAAAAGGTTGTCGAAGTATGGTGTCTGGATGCACAATAGTATTCAATGTACAAGCTTGAAAAAAAACCTTAACCAAGGTTGACTAAAAACCTTAACCAAGGGGAATTAAGTAAGTAATTCAAGAGGAAATGTAGGTCAAGGTCAAATATAGATGAGGGGTTATTGATGTACATCACTAGGAGATGAAGTTGTCCAAGTATGGTGGGTGTAGGGCCAGTAGTATTGCATATACAAGCTTGACTAAAAACCTTAACCAAGGTTGACTAAAAACCTTAACCAAGGGGAATTAACCAAGTAATTCAAGAGGAAATGTAGGTCAAGGTCAAATATAGATCAGGGGTTATTGATGTACACAACTAGGAGATGAAGTTGTCCAAGTATGGTGAGTGTAGGGCCAGTAGTATTCCATATACAAACTTGACTAAAAACCTTAACCAAGGCGTGACGGTGACGCCGACGCCGACTCGCCGACGCTGGGGTGACAACATAAGCTCTATTTATTCTTCGAATAGTCGAGCCAAAAACTGAAAAAGGGGTTCATTCGCACCCCCCGAACCACTCCCACTTATATGATATATAGATTGTGAGGACTCTGAAACTGCTGAATGCACATTTGCCTATGTGCAGCATGTTTAATCAAATGAAATCACAAAAGTCACATATGCTTTGTTTTTATGTGTATACCCATGTTTTGGATACCAATGAATCTATATAACATACTTTCAGTGGTGTAATCCCGATGACGGCAAATCCAATATTGCCGCCATATGAGGTAATGTGAGACTGTTTTTTTGTGATTTGACCTAATAAATATCTGAATTATGTCTATTATTACAAACTAGATGATAAATCTGACAAAATCATTTGACATTGACCTCGGGCGCCGGGCAGCATGGGTAGAGTATACAATGAAAATATGGATGGTGATCAATGTGTATATGAAGTTTTAAGTTGATATCGCAAGCGGTCACAGAGATATAGCAATTTGAAAAACTTTAACATAAAACTTGGACGGCGGACAAACTATATGCTCCCTCTGTTTGTTTGTTTGTTTGTTTGTCGGGGTTTAACAGCCTATCAACAGCTAAGATCATTTAAGGCCGAGTCAATGGGTTTAGTACTAAATCCCATATATTACCTGTACATGTACATGTTCAAGTACATGTACAAATGGGGGGAAAATCCCAAAATCAGAACTGAATATTTACAATAACAAAACTATATATTCAGCCCTGAAATCAAAATAATCCTTATCTGATGCCAGGTCCTCGCCACACCAGAATCACTTGGCCCCTCCCAAAAGCAGCAGGATCAGTAATAATCTTATTACTTTTACAATGGGCAATAACCCAATAAAAATGCTACACATATGCAAATGGGCATCCAGCAGTTTCAGAGTCCTTTGGAATTATATATTACATTTCCAACTTAAAACCGTACTGAATATTTCTTAAGTTCACCACTTGGCTAGTAGACTATAATCCAGTAGCTGATACACTAAAATTGCTAAGTATACTTTTCTAGCTAAGTAAACTTTGAGGGAGTAATCATTTATTTTTCCCTAAATGCATTATTTCACATAGAACTAACGACTGCATATATATTTGATGATTAAAAGTATGCAGAATTATACCGAGTTTATTTCATTATCACAGCCAAAATGGATGTGATAATGTAATAAATTCCGTATAAGAACAAGAATTCCGCGGAATCAAATGTCTCGCCTTGTTCTGCCTTGACCTTGACACTGGGGCCTTGACCTTGACCCCCGAGAATAGTCCTATATTCATCTACATATCATAGGTATGTATAAAGTTTGATGACTGTAACACGAAAACTTAACATTGAATGATGACACCGCCGCCGACGTGCCGCCGCCGCCGCCGCCGACTCCGGAAAAGCAAAACCTATGTCTCGCTTTCCGCTTTCGCAGGCGAGATAAAAATTAATAAGTTTATCCTTAATTTGAAAATTTCTCCCTCAAAGTATACTTAGCAAGATAAGTATACTTTGCCATGTTGGTGAAATCAGCTACAGAATTCCTGCTCCGAATAATGTTGATCATGAAAGTAAATTGGACAGATGGTCCGTAGTTACTACATACCCTATCGCTCTGTACACCACCAGCAATAGCACTGTTGATCACGTAGATAAACGCCACAGCATTGGGCAGGTAGTCCATCAGGCGCTTCGTCATCTCATCACTCTCCCCGATACCGGGCGTGTCCACAATGGTCACTTTGTCCTACATCAGAATATCACCATCGGTTGTATATCAGAGGGCATTGAACGGTGCCAATACGAAAGTACCAAGGTGTACAACAATACCGACAAGAAACGAGGCAAAGCCACAAAGGCCGGGTTTTCTTAAAAACATACCGTATCATTGAAATTGATGTGGAAAAGGTAGGTGAAGGTGAAATGAAGCTCATGTGTCATACTGAAGGCTTGGATGCATGTCACTAGCAGATAATGTTATCCAAGTTTAATGGTAGTAGCCACAAACACAAAAACTTAACATTGAAAATGACTAAGTCATTATTGAGGAAAAGTAGGCCAAGGTCAAATGAAGGTCATATGGTGTACTGCAGTTTTTGGTGAACACTACTAGCAGATGATGTCCGAGCTTAATGGTTGTAGCTGTTAAAATGAGTAACAAGTGGACTTACACAAAAGCTTAACATTGAAATGAAAGTTAATGAAGCGGAAAAAAGTAGGTCAAGGTCAAATTGTGCAGAATATGTTTTGGAAGCAGCTGTATTATGATACAGTTAAAGCCCATACAAGATTTGGTTAGAATCCGTTATTGGAAATTAAATATGTCGTCTGAAAATGGACCCTTACAAAAATGCTAAAAAAAACAGCAACTGAACATTTTTCCATAAATGTAAAAAACCAGATGGCCGCGGCCCGCATGTTGAGCCCGCCGAGGCATTTGATGGTCTCAGAGTGTATTTATATGAAGTTTTAATTAAGGCTTGTGGAGATATACGGTTGTAAAAGCTTTAACGCAAATTTTAAAGTCCTTTGACCTTGATCTTGGGCATGTGGACCACATGGGTGGGCTATAGAATGAAAATATGGATGCTAACAAAGAATTATTTGAAGTTTGAAGTAAATCGGAGTACGTGTTGCGGGGATATAATGTATGTAAAAACATTAACACAAATTTCAAAGTCATTTGACCTTGACCTTGGGCATGTGGACCACATGGACAGACTATAGAATGAAAATATAGATGATGAAAAGGAAGTATTGGACGTTTTAAGTAAATTGGAGTGACGATTGTGGAGATATAAGGTATGTAAAAACTTTAACGCAGATTTTATAATAACACAAACTTCTAAGTAATTTGACCTTGACCTTACGGTAACAGAGATAGTAGGTATGTGAAAAGTTCAACGCAAATTTGGACAAAAACTTTAATGCAAACTTGTAAGTCATTTGACCTTGACCTTGGGGCACAGGGGCCGCATGAGTGGGACACAGATTTAATATATGGATGATGACTAATAAGCATTTGACGGACCGACTGACGGGGGGGGCGGGCGGACATCATTGTCATCAATATGTCTCGCTTTCCGCAAGCAGGCTCGACAAAAATTTGGGAATTCTTTCATTTTTTCCAGATGTCGAGCCCACCGAGGTCTCAGAGTGTATTTATTTGAAGTTTGAATTAAGGGTTGTGGAGATATAAGGTATGTAAAATACACACTTGTTTATTTTTGTCCTACCTGCAGCACGGGTATGGGCCAGTCAATATCCACTTGTTTCTATTTGTCCTACCTGTAGCATGGGTATGGGCCAGTAAATATCCACTTGTTTGTGTTTGTCCTACCTGCAGCATAGGTATGGGCCAGTAAATATCCACTTGTTTGTGTTTGTCCTACCTGCAGCATGGGTATGGGCCAGTAAATATCCACTTGTTTGTGTTTGTCCTACCTGCAGCATGGGTATGGGCCAGTAAATATCCATTTGTTTGTATGTGTCCTACCTGCAGCATGGGTATGTGCCAGTAAATATCCACTTGTTTATATTTGTCCTACCTGTAGCATGGGTATGTGCCAGTAAATATCCACTTGTTTATATTTTTCATACCTGCAGCATGGGTATGTGCCAGTAATCGTGTTTGTATTTGTCCTACCTGTAGCATGGGTATGGGCCAGTAAATATCCACTTGTTTGTATTTGTCCTACCTGCAGCATGGGTATGTGCCAGTAAATATCCACTTGTTTGTATTTGTCCTACCTGCAGCATGGGTATGGGCCAGTAGATATCCACTTGTTTGTATTTGTCCTACCTGCAGCATGGGTATGGGCCAGATACACACTTGTTTATATTTGTCCTACCTGCAGCATGGGTATGGGTCAGTAATACACACTTGTTTATATTTGTCCTACCTGCAGCATGGGTATGGGCCAGTAAATATCCAATTGTTTGTATTTGTCCTACCTGCAGCATAGGTATAAATGACAGACGATAATAAGTTGCTGGAGGTCAATCGATGAGTCCAAATATAGGTACATCAGGTGTATTATCATATCATAGCCTCGTTTTCGTGCATAATTTATACATTATATAGTGCACGTGCATGCATGTCAATATAATAATGTAGATTGGAGCTCAAAATAGACATGTAGTGTGTGGCTCAGTGGTATCGAAGCGGGAGAAAATCCATACATTTGCAGAACTTTTGTTCATTTTATCTGGTCGAGAGTTCGAACCTCATAAAATGCATTACTTTTGTCAATAACATTCTGTTCTTTTTATGACTGGTTGGTGGAGATGGAAATATGTGAAACGGCGAGGGTTATCACTATTGCTGACCTCAATTTGACATGGTCGGCGAGAACATCCTCCAGAATCTTCATGTACACACATATGAAATGTGCATTTAGTTATTAGTTTTCTTCAAAGTGAGACTAACGTTCTACATGTAATCTATATCTTGCTTAATTAATGCAATTTGTAAGAGCAACACACATAAAAAAAAATATAATAAAACATAAACAAATCAAAATATATGTGCATGAAAAACTAAGATTCGAACTCACTACCTACCTATTGATATCCGTCACTCTTACCCCTCGACTACCTAATACTTGTTAACAAACCTCAAAATCAATATTGAAAAGGAATACTGACACGGGTATATTTACCTGTCTCACCTATTCTATGTTTTGTTTATGACCGGTTTGTTTGTAAACAAGTAGCAAGTTATCGTCTGCGGACTATATGTGCCAGTAAATATCCACTTGTTTGTATTTGTCCTACCTGCAGCATGGGTATGGGCCAGTACATGTCCACTTGTTTGTATTTGTCCTACCTGCAGCATGGGTATGGGCCAGATACACACTTGTTTATATTTGTTCTACCTGCAGCATGGGTATGCGCCAGTAAATATCCACTCGTTTCTATTTGTCCTACCTGCAGCATAGGTATGGGCCAGTACATGTCGACTTGTTTATATTTGTCCTACCTGCAGCATGGGTATGGGCCAGATACACACTTGTTTATATTTGTTCTACCTGCAGCATGGGTATGTGCCAGTAAATATCCACTTGTTTGTATTTGTCCTACCTGCAGCATGGGTATGGGCCAGTACATGTCCACTTGTTTGTATTTGTCCTACCTGCAGCATGGGTATGGGCCAAATACACACTTGTTTATATTTGTTCTACCTGCAGCATGGGTATGTGCCAGTAAATATCCACTTGTTTCTATATGTCCTACCTGCAGCATGGGTATGGGCCAGTACATGTTGACTTGTTTATATTTGTCCTACCTGCAGCATGGGTATGGGCCAGATACACACTTGCTTATGTTTGTTCTACCTGCAGCATGGGTATGCGCCAGTAAATATCCACTTGTTTGTATTTGTCCTACCTGCAGCATGGGTATGGGCCAGTACATGTCCACTTGTTTGTATTTGTCCTACCTGCAGCATGGGTATGGGCCAGATACACACTTGTTTATATTTGTTCTACCTGCAGCATGGGTATGTGCCAGTAAATATTCACTTGTTTGTATGTGTTCTACCTGCAGCATGGGTATGTGCCAGTAAATATCCAATTGTTTGTATTTGTCCTACCTGCAGCATGGGTATGGGCCAGTAAATATCCACTTGTTTGTATTTGTCCTACCTGCAGCATGGGTATGGGCCAGTACATGTCCACTTGTTTGTATTTGTCCTACCTGCAGCATGGGTATGGGCCAGATACAACATTGTTTATATTTGTTCTACCTGCAGCATGGGTATGCGCCAGTAAATATCCACTTGTTTCTATCTGTCCTACCTGCAGCATGGGTATGGGCCAGTACATGTCGACTTGTTTATATGTGTCCTACCTGCAGCATGGGTAAGGGCCAGATACACACTTGCTTATATTTGTTCTACCTGCAGCATGGGTATGCGCCAGTAAATATCCACTTGTTTGTATTTGTCCTACCTGCAGCATGAGTATGGGCCAGTACATGTCCACTTGTTTGTATTTGTCCTACCTGCAGCATGGGTATGGGCCAGATACACACTTGTTTATATTTGTCCTACCTGCAGCATGGGTATGGGCCAGTAATACACACTTGTTTATATTTGTCCTGCCTGCAGCATGGGTATGGGCCAGATACACACTTGTTTATATTTGTCCTACCTGCAGCATGGGTATGGGCCAGTAATACAAACTTGTTTATATTTTTCCTACCTGCAGCATGGGTATGGGCCAGTAAATGTCCACTTGTTTGTATTTGTCCTACCTGCAGCATGGGTATGTGCCAATCAATATCCACTTGCGTGTATTTGTCCTACCTACAGCATGGGTATGGGCTAGTAATACACACTTGTTTGTATGTGTCCTACCTGCAGCATGGGCATGTGCCAGAAATATCCACCTGTTTGTGTTTGTCATACCTGCAGCATGGGTATGTGCCAGTAAATATCCACTTGATTATATTTGTCCTACCTGCAGCATGGGTATGTGCCAGTAAATATCCACTTGTTTATATTTGTCCTACCTGCAGCATGGGTATGTGCCAGTCAAAAATCCACTTGTTTGTAACTGTCCTACCTACAGCATGGGTATGGGTCAGTAATACACACTTGTTTATATTTGTCCTATCTGCAGCATGGGTATGGGCCAGTAAATGTCTGCTTGTTTGTATTTGTCCTACCTGCAGCATGGGTATGGGCCAGTAATACACACTTATTTGTATTAGTAGTAGTAAGGGAGTCAAAATGATACCACCTACTGTGATATCATTTACAACCCTCTATAATACCCCCACCACCCCCGAAAAATCAAAAATTGGTTAACGAGGAAATTGTCTCCCGACAGCAAATTTATGAATTTTTGAGAAAATAATTTTGAAAAGAGGGAGTCAAAATTATATTGGAAATTGAACAGAAAAAACAATACCAATTATTAGAGAAAATGAATAATAAAATACAATTGGAATTGAAAGCTTATAATGCCTGTGTCGAAGAAGTGTACGAAGAATACGGGGGTTATAGTCCTATATATAAATTCTATAAAATGAAAACACTAGGCGATATCGAATACATGAAATATCAGCGTAATTTATTACGCTCCGATAAAAACGTTGCATTTACAATATTATACCGATAATTATGAGAACTATACAAGAGGCAAATACAAACATTAAGACTGATAATGCGTATCGGATATAAAACTAAGGTGTATTATATAAAATTGTTAAAACCCAACGATTCGTTTACGAATATACATTTCTACGATATCGCTTATAAAGATATATTGAACAAAAAATAGCAAAAGCCTCCACTCGTGCACAACACCCCCAGCGACTGGGCAGATTTCTAGCCGGCACCCAGCCACTGGGGTGTTGGGACATTTCTTAAGCCCATGCATCTGTTGGCTCACAGTCTAGTTTTACGGGTCGCCTTGAACCCCATTGCCAATTCCTCTATTAAGAGAAACCAGCGAAGTAAGGCGAGCCTTTGTGTGAATTTGGTTTCCGAAATTGCAAAGCCCTTAGGCAGAAATCTTTTAGGCCGGCACCTTTGAGCTACGCAATTACATCACCAAATACACACATATTTATAAACTGCTACCATTAAACAGACGTCTGAGACGGACGTCATACCGGATCAACAACATGGCATGCACGAGATGAGACCAATTGTTGTAAGGTCAACAAACATATATATACTCATCAGTTTCCTATACAACATACAAATGGTGTGCAAATTATAATTATTTATTAATACCTATTGGCGAAAGAAAACATGTGATGGTTCGTTATTTTGTTAATTTTATAATTAATTTTGTAAATTTTTTTAATAATTTAAAGCTGAACACCCCCTATTATTACATAATAATTAATTTAAGTTGTAACGACAATGTTTCAATTACACGGGTTATTGAAACAGACAGTTATTTATAGACGAGTGTTTCAATTACACGGGTTATGTAAATTGATAGCCGAGGTAAACAGACAGTTTCAATTACACGGGTTATGTAAATTGATAGCCGAGTGTATCAATTTACACAGACGGTGTGTACACAGTCGATTACAGTGTAATCCTCGACTGAATAGCGTCTCATATGTACATTGTCATTGTGATACAACCAATAGTGATTACGGCGTAATTCTCAGTGAAAAACACATGTTGTATAGGTATGTAAATTTGTTTACTGCACCAATATAAGAAAATTAATTATTTTTTAAAAATTATTTTATAAAATATCACAATGGTGCTTAACATTTCCTCCGACTTTATTTCCAAGTTTTACCCTAAATTTATCCCAATCAGTACACTCAATTTTGGGCATGGTGGCGCGCGCCTTGATTCTAATATCATTTTTTAATTCTTCATATCTCCCCATTTCTTCCACCACGGATTCAAACTCTAAATTTGATATTTTCTTATCGGCCAACGCTTTGGACACCATAACGTCGATACTATTTTTCTTAGACCTAGCGAGAACGGATATTCTATCATGTTTTCTACTTTTTTTCTCGAGTTTTCCACCCGCTGCCCTAATTACCATACAAAGTATTCCAGATAAAATGGTAATTCCACTCAAAACCCCTGCAAGTGGAACCGTTACAATTGTAGATAGCGTTGCAGCAGTCCCCGCACCACTCATTACAGATAAACTTGCCAGAACCGTACTAGATGCTTCAGCTATGTTCGCCGCGCGTTTATATTTGTTAGCGTGTCTTTTTCTATTTGCACATTCTCTAACTAAAATATCCTGCATAGCGACGATATTATTCAACCTAAAATCTGAACTTCTTTCGTTAATTGGATACAGTGTTGATGGAGTGGTATTGACAATTGGATACAGTGTTGATGGAGCAGTATTGAGAATTGGATACGGTGATTTGTTCATGATTTTCAATATATTAGTATTTTACAAATTAAGTTCAATTAACAATGTAACAATAGTGGAAGAACTCACTGGGTCAGCGATTTTCGTAACAAAGTTACCGTATTTACCCTATGTATTGGGACACCCTTTATATTGGGACACCCCCGTTTTGGGGAGAAATAATTATTTTTTAGGAAACAAGTTTTGGGACACATCACAATTTTAAAAAAAAATCAATAATTTCTGCACCTTAAGTATTGGGACATCTCTTTTTTTTAAAATACTTTTAAACAGTCAGGGATTCCGCTGGGGAAAATAAAAAAATCGCCACTCCAATTTTTTTATATTTTTTTTCACCGGCTACTGGTCATGCCGACTATTGGCACGTCTCGCTATAAACAGAGGCCGTCGCTGATTAACTAATATAACACAGTGCTGACGGTAAATCTGAGCTCTGTTGATTAAATAGATTACCAATAAACCGTATACATCGACAATGCCGCCTGTCAATGCCGGAATGTGATTTATTTGCGAAAATTATTTTGATTCACACGGAAATACTCCTGATACATCGCCCCGCCCTCTCATCAATATTCACGAGGTAAGTTTAAAGTACGGACATGTATCCGGTCATGGCATGCTCTCCATGCTATTATATCCAGACACTACCGAGGGATGGCGTTTCGATCGGGACAACTGGGTGGAAAGTATAGTACAGTGCGACCCCGTTAGTACACGAAAGTCCGGCGACATACAACCTTCCGTGTTGCTTATCCGAACCGTGCAATATCCGTTCTCGGCCAAGACGCATTATAATGTCAACAAAAAATACATGTACACTGTGACTGCGAATGAACGACGTCGCCAATGCCTATAATATGCCATAAGTTTTCACTGTTATCTTCGCATGTAATAAATATATTGAATCCAAGAATTATTAACGTCATGTTTTATTTATTCATCATGTTCATGTAGAATGTAGATCTACGCAGGTCCGTGCAATCCATTATTGTAAACGCGTGCAGAAAAAAGTGTAGTAAACACGTGTAGCCATCATTATTCGATGACGCAATGACCCAATGACTGATATCCTGTTCCATCAGCTGCAACGTCACGTGACAAGCTCGTGCGTTGCAAACTGTGTTTACTCATATGGTGAGCACAGGTGGAAGACTCGGACCTATGACACCAAAATAAATGCCTATTAAAAAAATCCCATTATCCCACCCACCTGGTATCGTACTGTACATGACGTTAATAATAGAACGAGATCAAGTGGGTGGGGTAATGGATATTTTTGTAATGGTCATTTTCTTTGTGTCACACGTCCGACTATTCCACCTGTGGGTTTGAGTACGCACATAGTTTTAACCCTTTCAACACCACAGACCTGTATAGACATGTTTTGCCCGACGTGTTATAATTTTGCGCCAGTACATAAGGTAATCAGGCTTATCACGTGAGATTTTCGACGAAGATGAATCTGATAATAGTGTACATTTTCTGTAAATGATATCGAATGTTGACGAATATTAAATTAGTAATTATTACGCATTTGCTCTGAAAATGTTATCAACTTTCCGATATATTTGCAGAAAAAAGTCAAATCATTCTCGGCGAAAATCTCGGTTATAAAATAAAGTTGATTATCTCATGCACTGGCTCAGTTATGATGTAGCGAAACAAGGCCAGTTGTCACGTACACATTTGTGTACATGCGCCGGGGGCGTGGGCAGTGCTGTAACAATTTAGTTAATCTGGGTCGAGTTAATCTGCGCCACTGATACGCGATCTCCGATTGGTCAGCCTTTTACACCTAATTAATATTCCACCAATGGTGAGCGCGAACGCATGCCGGAAAAATTAAATCGAGCACATAACAATTAGCACTGCTTTGTTACTGGGACCAATAATTGATGTTATTCCCAGTTTGCTCGGATTAATTTACGAAATGTGCAAACGTGATCAGCTGCACATTCACATCGGTGAGATAAAAGGAGGCTATGCGTCCATAAAAATTAAAAAAAAAAAATCGTCCATTTTGGGTCTAATTTGGGAAATAATCGCAAATATAACACGATTTCTGACAATAGTCAAATTTAACACGATTTTGATATACAAATAGGCAAACAATTCGGGAGCCAAGGCACAACCATGTACTAACCGAAATTTCGAGGATACAAACTTTCAATATTAATAATTGAGACACCAAAAAAAATAATTAATTTATTTTATGTTATGTATTGGGATACGTAGAATTTTATTTATTTTTTACTGTCCCAATACATAGGGTAAATACGGTAATAACACTACCTTCGGAAAGTCTAATTAGATCGTCACCGGCGAACAAAACCACCGATGAAATATCTCCAGCGAGTTTAGTGACTCCAACCCCCCGTTCTTCCCCATCCATTACAAGATTTATCACGACCGCGCCCACAGGTTTACCATTAGCATTAACCGAGCAGACAGCCATTCGGAGAAGTGTACCTGGAGCTGTCATGGCGTATCCCCCACATTTATTACTCGCTTTGGCACTGAACGAATATTCAGAGAGCCCCTCAACCAATGGGCCCCGCTTCTCAGCCCAAACTGTTATGACACGTTTTTGCGTTTTCATTGTCCTCTAAGCGCAACGCATCATAAGCCTCCGTAAGGTCCGCCTGGTGGTTTTCTCGGACTTTATCAATACCAAAACTGGGTCTCTTTTTGAAATTTGGTTATTTTCCCGTCTAGTTCAGTAAGTGCCGCTTCTCTGATGAGAGAGTCCTTTAATCGCAATGCATCATAAGCCTCCGTAAGGTCTGCCTGGTGGTCTTCTCGGACTTTATCAATATCCGACCTGGCCTCTTTTCGAAATTTGGTTATTTGTTTTCCTAGTTTGGTAAGTGTCGCTTCGCTGATGAGAGAGTCCTTTAAGCGCAACGCATCATAAGCCTCCGTAAGGCCCGCCTGGTGGTCTTCTCGGACTTTATCAACACCCGTTCGGACTCCCTCAATCCCCAACCGGGCCTCTTTTCGAAATTTTGTTATTTGTTCACCTAGTTCGTTTAGTTCTGTATGCGTTTCTTCACGACTTTGTGTATTCACAGCCAGGGCATATTCTCTAAGTTGTGATAGTAGACTCTTATGAATCTCGTCCGTGGCCACCGATATAGTTCTATTGATCAAGGCCTTTGTTTTTTGGGTAGTTAAAAAGTCGCTCTCTGTCGGGATGAATCCCCCTTCTGCCGGTTCCAAATTCTTTGAATCTGTCACCCAATCGGAAGAACTACCTGGTCCGTATATACTCATAATAATTTTATTTAAATACTGGGGCACCTATACTCAATTGGAAATTTCGAGAACGACCGAAATCGGGAAATCGTTTTTCAACTTTCTCGCTTGATCATCGAGAATAGAGACCGTAAATTTGTGGATGTGTCCCGTTTCCAAAACTTTCATCTCGGGGTGTGGGAAGTCTAAGGTCACAGTCTCACCATAGAAACAATCGCTGGCGGGCACGGTTTTCATTAATGTGCTGGGGGATCCGTCTACCGTGTTGTACGACGTGTTCACCCGATCCAGGTGCACCCTGAGAGTTTTCGTGAAGGCGAAGTCCACCGGGTTATCACCGACGTACTCACCGACGTACTCACCCGAGATAAACACTTTTATTTGTCTCTCTAAAACCTAGTTGAATACCCAACATCGGGGAGATCATTTATCTGGTGGTCTGGGCTGATGGTAGCCCGGTAGCCTTCGATACTGTGAGGTTGACTATACCGTCAAGCTCTGTGGAAACAAAGTCTATGAGCTGTCTTATTCACGCAGGCCGGGGTTACTCGTCTCAACGACTCCATTGGCACGTACGTCTGGGCCATCCTCGGCGCACAGAAGCGAACTCGCAGTTCTATACTGGGCACGGGAACGGCGTTTGAGGCACAAAAACAATTCTTGGCACTTGTAGAGGACGCCATCTCAGCTAGGGTGGACCTGGAGAATTATCCAGAATTATCAAGACGTTTTGCAGAATGCCAGCACCCCAGTAGACTATGTATTTGGAATAGGTCTTTATATGGCGCCGAGCAATATGATACTACGAGACGACCCGGTTGACGGTTACAATAATCAGATTGTAATCGCCACCGCCAATCAAAAAATCGGCCACAACAGTAACGTGAACACGGATATCATCAAGCGCACCCCCAACATGATCGGGCGCGGAGTTTTAAGTGGAACCGATTTCATAAAACCCCCATTCACGAATTGGCCACCCCATCAAGTTCATTTGAACCCGTTGACTCACCCACACCCCCAATTCACGAATTGAGTTCCCCCAATTCAATCGTCAACAGTGTTGAAACACCAATCATCAACAATGTTGAAATTGGAAGCACAACACACGAGGAGGAGAAATTATGGCTCGTTGTCGCACTTGTGGTGATAGGACTACTCGCGCTTTGGTTTTAGGAACTCTCTGGCGGAGAATAGTAGGAGACCGGGGATTGCCACGATTAAAGCCCAAGTATTATTGGCGAGCCATCCGACCGTTTTTGATAATATAGATAACAAGTAAGAAACGATACTTCCGATCAGTCCAGGTAGTGCGGCAGCCGCCTTTCCAGCTAATTTAGCTAGAAGATTGGCGAGGGCTTTTAGTTGTTTTTTTACCCACTCCTTGGCTGCACCACCAGTGAAAGCTAGAACTATGGTTGATATAGTCATGCCGACAGCTGCGAGGATGTTTGCTATCGTGACGGCCTGCTCTCTGAACAGAGTGCGAAGACGCTCACCGAGTGTCGTG
The DNA here is from genome assembly GCA_029237695.1 of Conchocele bisecta. Classification (NCBI taxonomy): domain Eukaryota; kingdom Metazoa; phylum Mollusca; class Bivalvia; order Lucinida; family Thyasiridae; genus Conchocele; species Conchocele bisecta. Next base: position 7,326,139 of record CM055268.1, on the reverse strand, counting down.
TCCTCGTGCAGAACCCTCGATATTGTTTCGCGGATCCAACTTATTTGTGTGCGGAGAGCCTCACGGTTAGCCGAGGCGGCCTCCAAGCGAGCTTCTCTTTCGTCCCGCAAAGACCGCAGTCGGACGGCGATCCGCTCGGTAGATTCTCTATCGTCACCGGCTTCCTCCAGTTTTCTTTCTTCTAGCGCGATATGTTCATGAGTTTGGAGAGGTTAAGGACCAGTTCGCCCCGGACCGTTTGTAGAGCCTTATCGAGTCCACGGAGTTCTCGAAGAGGTAACGGTGGGTCATCGTTGAGTATTTCATTTTCGCTGAACGTGGTCTCCATCGTGTTAATAACGTCGGTGGCTATTTGAGGGACCTCGCTGAGCTCTACCGTTTCTATCATGGTGACCGTCTTCGCCATCGTTTCGTCTGGTAGACTGTAGGGCCCCTACAGCACGGGCCAGCATAATTGTTTTACCACGCGCCCAATCTGGAAATCCTAGTTCGTTTCCGGCAATGGTTTTTAGCGATAGGGGTTTACCGGTATTCATGTTGATGATCAGGATATTTGATGATTTTAGTCGCAACCTACAACGCATATCCAATTCGAACTTGGAGTAGTCGCGACCGACAGACGGGACCAGACCGATTTCTGACAAATTGTTGTAGTAGTCGTTTACAGCTCCCTCAAGTAATTCCTGACTTTGACCAACGCTGCTGGTAGCACCACCTATTTCCTTGCCGGGTGTTTTGTCGAAGGTTGTGATGGAATCCTCGAAGTTATCATCATCATTATCCTCATCGTCTCTGCCGATTTCATCCATGTTAATATCGTAATCATCCATCTTTATAATTATGTATTAAAGACAAAACCATACGGGTTTAATAGTTTCACTAAATTATGTCTTCGAGTCAATACGGTCGCAAACTCAATCCATACCGCAGACTGCGTGAGCCCCTCGGGGCAAAAGGCGTGAGACAGAGTGTCGTTATTACGAACAACCCATCGACGATCGACCAGAACCAGCAGCTCTTAGTCCGCTTCCCCAACCTCGGAACTCACTACGTCATTGTGCCGGGTACTGTTCGCCTCGCTTTCACTATTTCGCTAACGTCGACGGACGCGGATCGAACCGTCGTTCAGAACCTGGGTCGCGCCATAGTCAAGAAGACTATGATAAAGATTTCTGGTAATGAGGTGATGTCGATCGACGACAGCGACGTCTACCATTGCTATCAGGACCTGTGGAAGACGGCACAAGAGCGCGAAAACGCTGTCTATCAGGGTATTGACACCAGCAAAAATAAGAACGTAACGAAACTTAGAATCAGGGCTGGTAACAAGGCAGATAACAACGCGAGTGAGTGACAACGCGGTCGCGGGCGCTTACGGCAACCGCTTCTACATCCCGCTCGACTTTGAGTTGCTGGAGAGCCACATGCCCTACTATCAGAGTGCTTTGGCTGACCGCCTCGAATACGAATTAACGTTCAACGACTACGGCCAAGTTCTCATAGCCACCGACATGTTATCGACGTATACGATCGACAATGTTTCGCTGGAGTACGACATGGTCATGATGCCCGAACTCGCGCGATTGATCAGAACCCAGTACGCCGGGCACGTTGCCATACTTTACAACCGAGTTCTTCGCCACCGCAAGATGACGAAAGACAAAAGCGACACATTGTGGAATATTAATGTCAACGTACCCGCCCGCTCGATGAAAGGTATACTGATGCTGTTTGAGGATGCTCGGTTCGCGTTCGGTGCTAGAAAAACTGACAAATTCTATAACCCCAAAATCACGAAGGTAGAGGTGGCGATCGAGGGAGTCCCCAATCAACTCTACAGCGCGGGTCTTCGCGCGCACCAGCAGTGGGATGAAGTAAGAAAGCAGTTTGCTGCCGGCTCTAAGCGCTCTCCGGAGGTTGCAGCAGTTGCCAAAGACCTGCATCTCTCGGCCGTCTCCCTCACGGAGTTCCTGAATACCAAATACGCGTTATGGCTAGACATGCGAGCTAGCGACGATGACCAAATACATGGTAGCGGCGGACGCCAAGTTGAGAACGCTAGTGAGGGTGTGACGATCCAGATAACCAAAGAGGCGGACGGAGCCGGGCCATTGAACGTGTACTTATATATAATTACAGACGCACAACTGAACATCGAAGATGGCCGATACGTATCAGCGATCTACTAAATTTAGCAATCAATACCAATTCACGATTGGAGATGCCCACTCTGCCATAATATGTGGGCAGACAGGATGTGGAAAAACGGTTTCATCCTCGACTTACTCGAGGGGTCCTACCGCGATGCCTTTCGTCACATTGTGATCCTATGTCCCACTGTGCGGCACAACGATACTTATCAGCGGCGCCCGTGGATATGGACCGACCCTGAAGTATACGTTATTGACCCCGGTGATAGGCTTCACGATTGGTTGCGTGGTTTATACCAAAGATTCCAGGGTGAGCCCACCCTATATGTGATTGACGATTGCTCGGCCAAGGCGGCGATGACCAAAAAGAAGGACATGCTCTCCGAGCTCGCATTTTCTGGCCGCCATGCGAGGCAAAGCGTATGGATCTCCACTCAAAAATACAACGCCGTCCTCAAGGATCTGCGCGAGCAAACGAAATGGGTCGCCCTCTTTCACTGCAAGGACCGAGACTCATTCGATGACTGTCTTCGAGAGAATGACGTTTTCCCAACGCGCAAGGAGCGCCTGGAGGTTCGACAGATGCTTTCCGAAACTAAGCACGCCAAGCTTCTGCTAAAGACTGATCAACCAACTGCTTATAAAGTTATCAATTAATTTTAAGAAAATTAGTAACAATTAATTTTAAGAAAATTAGCAATTGCTGAACAATGCTGAAGAAATGCTTAGCAAATGTTGAACAAATGCTGAACAATGGTTAACAATGTTAACAATTTGGTGCTCCGCTGCGAGCTTTGTTGCGAGCATAACGGTGATCATAAGTATCGGGTGGTGCGCTTGGCAATATGTTAAAGTGATGAGACTTGTTAGAATAATTAAATTAATTTTAAGAAAATTAGCAATAATGAACTGCGACGAACTTCTCGATCAGCTAATGGAAGAAACCTCAACTCCGACTGCCGACATCCTGAAAGATGATGAAACATCAACTCCGACAGAGCAATCGGGGTTGACAATCGCGATTGGGGCCAATACGAATGAAAATGCGGCGCGACGCGAGCGGCTAGCTGCGCTGGTTGCTGGGGGACAGTCGGAGCATTATCTCGGTAGGCGTCTCTCAGTTTGTCAGGTGGATAAAATGTATGCGCGATACGAATCCAAATTAGGTGTGGAGATGACAAAAATTCTCGGATCGGCGGCTATTCATTTGTACGTAACCGCCGTTAGTATACTTCTCCCTATACCAGACACCGCGGGGTTGATTCGCGATCTAGAGACTGACCCTTTTATAGGACACACTCTTAGAACAGCCTGCTGCTCAATTTATCACAAGTTTGGAATGTACTTAGCTCCGCTGACAACCGCGTTGACCACGGGTAAACACTGTCAATTTGGACATATATGCCCACAAACTATAAGCTCTAATATTATAAATGATGACACAAGACACACCCGCGAGAGTGACGGAACAGCACCTCCAACGGCGTTGGGGATTGCTCCAACTCCAATTTCGAACCCGATTGCAGCACTTCCAACCCAATCACGATTGGAGTTGGAGTTGAACCCGATTATATGACATAAAAACCCAAAAAGACAGGCAGCTGGGCGGGCGGCGGCTGCCACCCGAAAAGTTAAACAAGATAAAATACTCGCCGAGCTTCGGGAGGCCAAACTCCAATCGAGATTGGGGACGGAGACAGCAAAAACATCTGAAGACAGAGCAATCGGTTCCGAGTGCAACAACACCCCCGGAACCGATTGCTCCAACTGATTGGACCCCGTGGGTTGTTGGTGGTGGTCTGACAGTTGTGGGCACCCTGGGTGTGCTTTACCATCTCTACAACAGAACCCCAACTCCAACGGCGGTTCCTAAAAAAGTTACGAAACGATTGGATGCACCCCATTTAAACATTGATTGCGATCCCTTTTATATGCAATAATGGCTGAACAAGATGGTAAAATGATAGTGAATGCGCTTTATCACGCCGTGGTGATATCAGGTTTCAGTATCGGGTATGCTCGACTATCAAAGATGGCCCTAGGAGGGTCCACTCCCAAATTGGACTTTACTGTGAGAGACGCCGGGCTCGCGACCTTAGATGTAGCGGCCTCAGTTTGGACCCGAGATTATCTAATTAAAGTTGGAATTCTACCTGCTAATATATGGAAATAAATGGCTTCGATCGGAATAATGATAGGTGGCGCACTTGTAAACGCATTGGCGTTCAGCGGTAGCAACTTATATTCTCAAAAATGAGAAGCTCGAACGTGGATGAGGAGCGCAAGCGTCACGATTTAGCTGTAGAACAACTCAATAGCGCAAAGGAAGCGTGGTCGAAAAAATGAACCACCCATCTGGACTGGGTCAACGAAGAGCTTCGCTGTGAGAATCACGCCGCGCAAACTTTCCGGAACGTTGAAGAAGCCAACCGCGAGTACGCGCTGACATATCTGCAGAAAAGTCTCGATCCAATGGATTCCGAGCCCCAACTTTCAGATTTCTATGTACTGTCAGAGGCCCAAAAAGACCGCAAGATCGCGTTCATCGTCGTGGGAATGGGTGTGGTGGGTCTCGTCGGCTACTATATTGAACAAATTAATTAATTAATTATTTAAAAAAAAAAAAATTATAAAAATATATATATAGAACGATGTTAGTTGACAAACTTTATTACGCTATGATCGATGTAGGCTACACTGCCCAAAAACATCGTATAGCTGGTGCAAAGAGTATGATTCGTCTGGCCCAAGATTCTCTCGAGACGTGGCGCGAGGATGAAAAAGCGGCCACCCTTTTCGCAAAGCGGCTGTTAGAATCCTCCTCAACTCCAATCGATTCCTCCTTCAGAACTTAACCTCCAAAACCAATCGCGATTGGACTTCCAACAAAGGTTTATTATTAACGACGCAGTTACCGGACGAACTGGCGAGAGCATGTTGGAGATTGTCCGATATATTAGAATACTTCGCATACGATGAACACGCACAAACTTGATACCAAACTAATGCGCAAGCTGTCGAATACATACTATAGCCCACGCGGCTACTGGAAGGGACTCGCGGCCATCAAGAACCTCGCGGCGGCGACCAAGGTTTCAGAAAACGCTGTCAAGGAATGGCTCAAGAAGCAGGCCATCTGGCAGATCTATTTACCCGCGCCCGAAATCCGACGTGCCGGTGCCAAACCAAGTTCACCAAGCGGATCTCCTGTTTCTCCCTCACGATCGCGTCGGTCGCAAAACGTACAAGTACGCACTGACAATCGTTGACATAGCGAGTCGTTATAAGGGGGCTGAGCCGTTGGCCACTAAAGAGTCTAAGGAGGTGGCCGAGGCTCTTTCCCGAATATAAGAGGAGTCCTCTCAAATGGCCGAATCTTCTCCAGGTCGATCCCGGCCGCGAGTTCATGGGCGCGGTCTCTCATCTATTGTCTAAGCACAAAGTTTCTATCAGACGCGGCCGCGTCAACATTCACCGGGACCAGGGGATCGTGGAGCGGTTCAATCGAACCCTGGCTGAGAGGCTGTTCGGACACCAATATGCCAAAGAACTTGTAGACCCTCATTCGCGATCGACCGAGTGGGTGGCCAGACTACCCGCCGTGGTCTCCGAACTGAACGGAGAGGTGACCAGATTGATAGGTAAGAAGCCCGTAGATGCCATCAAGTCTAAAAAGGTGACGAGCAAGCCCTCTGCCGTCTCGCGTGGGTGACCCGTTGGTTTAGAGGAGCAGCAATCGCTGATTGCACTTCCATCGGATGTTGACGTCCGGTACCTCTATCAACCGGGAGAGCTCGAAGGTGGCAGCCGCCACGCGACTGATCCCGTGTGGTCTCTGAATGTATATCATCTGGATCGCTCTATTACCAAACCCGATGAGCCTGTGCTCTATTATTTGGCTGATGGTCCATCTCGCGGTTTTGTTCGCGAAGAACTTCTTATGGTACCTTCTGACACCCAGCTACCCCCGATTGCTTAAATCAAGAGAGGTTCTGTATGTATTCCGTCTGGTAACACGCGTCTTTTATCGTAGTACGCCGAGAGTCCTAATTTTTGTTGACAGTACGTTTTCATAACGCCGTCTTTCATTTTAAATCCTCTATTTTGTGCTACATCTATAATGTGTTTTCCATCTTCTGTAGTTTCACTTAGTACTCGTTTATATCTATCCCAATTTAAATTGTTAGTTCTCTTGGACATTCCTTTCGCAGAGTTTTTATTAATTGAATTAAATTTTTCTACGAAATAACACTTACTAGATAACACTATCGCCCTATCTCCGCTGAATTCCATTTTGAAAAGTCCTGGCTCTCTTTCGCTCCATTTATCCCAAGCCAACCATTTATTTTTTTCTTTTTCAAACTCATCTAGTAAGTTAGGTCTAATCAATTCCTCTATCGTTTTTCCACTAACTCCTACATACATACTTTTGCGAACCATTCGAAGGGTTTACCACTAATATAATCTATAACATGATGAACTCCCGTTATTTCTAGGCCGTGTTTTAAATACCATTTCAATAGTGGCGCGTACAGCAGTACTTTGGTGGCCGACATAGATCCCACCAATTTTCTTCCATTTCCTCTAGTTCTTCCAGTATCTTCCAAATATTTTATCATGTGTTCTGGAACCTCATCAACATCTACTTCTCTGTTTATAAAAAGTGGAGACATTTCAGAAAACTTATCTTTTAAGTTGTGTGGAACTTCTATATCCACCTCCGCAAACCCAAACCAGTCTCCAGATAAAACTCTTTTACAAAACTTTTTAATAAATTTAGGATTATGTGGGGTATCTATATGGTGTATAGTTTCTCTCCCACACGGCATATCTTTATTTAACGTAGATAAATATAACGCGTTTGCATCATACCCCAAAATAGCCTTGCAAGGTTTGTTAATTCCTGTGGAATTAGATCTAATATTTGAAACACCGGCTTCTGCATAGCGTGTAAATACGATTGATGGACCCCCGACTATAGCGTCTTTCATCATTTTGTATGTTTCTTCTTTTGGTGCATATAGAGCCCCCTCCAGTATAACCACCTTTATAGATTTTTGTTCTTTAATGGTTCCTCTCAATAAATATTGTATAGCCACACCCGGTAGTGTTACCGCATCTTTGAAAATATCCACACCTCTGTGTTTATAAAATTCACACATTTTTTCCACCGCTTCTAGGAACGGTGCTACATCTAAATCGTTATAATATTTCAACCAATCTCTGAAAGTTTTCATATTCTTTTCTTCGAAAATTCTACGACATGTACTTAATTCTGTTTCATCTAGTAACATTTTCCCCGATAGTTTGGAATACCAATTCTCTATATCAGGCAGTCCTGGGTTATCAAGTTTGTCCGGAGAATCGAACCACTCGTAAGGAAAGAAAGATTTCTGTCCTTTGCAGTCGTAGGCTTTTATCCAACTATCGTAACTTACACCCGGTCCTAGGTAAAGTATTACATCAAGAAATCTAAACTCCGGAGTAAATAGAAATATTGTCGCGTTTGCCCGTTTTCCGACCATTACTTTCTTTGTTGTTGATGCCAATTCGCCTACTAAATATTTCTTTATTAAGTTTATATCGTACTTACTGCTGTTAAAACCTATAACCGGTACTTGCTCTATCCACTGTTTGATCTTGGCGATTTGGTTTTTACGTAAATGTTCTGTATTAAACCCTATATATCTTAACCACACTTCTTCTCTTATAGCTTTTCCCCTGACTTTCAAATCTTCTATGAATTTTTCTATAAGTTTTGCAGGATCTTTATCACAAATATGAGTTACTGTTCTTGAGAAATTATCTCCTATACTAACACTTACCGGAACGTGCTCAGCTTCGTACTCTAAACTATTTCCTAGCGTTTTAAATTCTGGGTTGAGATACGCCTCAAAATCATATACTATCTGATATGGATAAAGAGTAGTGTCGCAACCGATCTTTATATCTTTACCCGTTCTTTGGAATTCGCATTCCCACATAACTACTAGGTTGAATTCTTTGCTTCTTCTAATAAATGTATCTCTTCTCATAGTGGATGCGCGTTCTTTTTTTCTATGCTTTGCATGAATCTCGCACCCGTGCTAGTAACAGCCGTGATATTGATATACGGTATTGTTTTCTTGGCAGTATCCATCTACTGGAGCTCCTAAAATCCATCTTTCACCCCGTGTCCGCACTGTTCGTGGTGAATGTGAATTCCCTCCCGCTTTTCCACAGAGTACATCCAATCGATCGCCACATAACTGTTAGAACTTTTTGGGTAAAACGCTTTCTCGAACGACGAACGAGGGCGCTCTAAATAATTACCATCACATATTACTTTTGTCTCACTTTTCATACATTTTGGTCCGTGTCTCTTCATATTACTCGCTTTCGTGAATTTCTGTTTGCAAATATCGCAGGCGTAAATTTTAGATAGGTTTTTAAGGTTTTTTATCAGAAATGCGTGATTATTAAACAGTCCTATTGTCATTGGTTTACTACAGTCCAACCTCTCTACAACAGCCAGCAGCCGGACGGACTAAAATTGGCTGTTGTAGAGAGGTGGCTGTTGTGGAGAGGGTCACCAACGAACAGCCATCAATGAACAGCCATCAACTTCTCAGTTGCTTATACTGATATATGAACATAGAAACAACTAGGATTGTATATGTTTTATAGTATTATATTTTATTTACTATAGAACATATACCTTTGTCATTGTTAGTATGTTATTGAAGAAGACAAAATAGTAATCATGGTTATTTTGAGAAATAACAATTTATTAAACATGTTAAATGTTCAAATTGACCAATAACAATTATGCATTCATAATGACAAACTGGGCTCATTCAGTTTTTGACATGTGTAGCTCCTGATCAGAATAACTTGCAGTCAGGGTTCGGATCTACATTTGTGTGACAAAGTTATAATCATGCTAATGTTAATCCAATTTTGTGTAAAAACATGTAGTGAACACACTGAGCAGACTAATTTACAGCTACACTGGTCACAAACCCAATAAGCCCACTTTTCTTGCAGTGTCACATGGTGTCATATTCAGTCAGCAGACCGTGTTGAGTATCCTAATCCTGTTAATAAACACCTTTGATATGATTATGTTGGAGTATTTGAGTAAATGGCTTGTTTAATCAACTTCAAACGGTGACAAACTTGTCGGCAATCCCATTGTCAGATGCCAGACAGGTGATAAATCTGAATACACAACTTGGACATGTGTTTACACACAACTTTTATCGACCGATTACCACCGAAGGTATCCGATAGATACGGCACACTCGATTAGATCTGCCGGTAGGCTACATAGGAATATTGATTTTACGCGATTCACGGTAACGTTTGCATACGAAAATGTCCATTAAAAAAAATATGCTGCCCGTTTACAGGCCGTTTTTGTCGTGGTTTATGGCCGTTTGTCAATAGTAAATATGTTGGCCGCTCAGAGAGGTGGTTCGTGTCATGTTTTAATTGACGTGGCCGTTTGGCGAGATTAATTATATTGACCGTTCAGAATAAAAACGACCTGTAAAAATATGTTGGCCGGTCAGAGAAGCTTATGACTCTTTGCTATGAAAAAATCAACTGGCCGTTAGCAAAAATATGTTGGCCGTTCGAGAGGTCTTTTGACGATTTCGTTGTGTTTTTTTGTGGCCGTTGGCTGGAGAAGAGAGGTGACCGTTGGACAGAGGTAAAATAACGTTAAATTCTAACGGGGGGAGTTTAAACTGGCCGTTGAAGAGAGGTGGCCGTTGCTGGGAGGTGGCCGTTAGGGGAGGTGTGACTGTACCTATTTCCTTGTAGTGTGCTGGTACCTTTTTCAACCACCATACGTCACATTCGGTCGGTTGATATACTTCTATACCGATTTAAAAAAACTCTTCTACCTTTTTCAGGTCTGAAAAAGGAATTGGTGAAACCACATTACATGTACTACCGAAATATTGTTACTAAATTCTCTCGCTTTGTCCGTACATCTGTCGGGTCTTTTATCTGTCATATGCATCGCTAAACATCTGAACAGACAAAGGTCGTCATTATACTTATCTAAAGAATACATACCTTTTTTATTCTTCAACCATTCTGGAAGTTCTCCTCCTGCTGCTTCTTTGGATTGTAGTCCCAAATCTATTCCCCTACTGCCCTGTATTAGCTTTACGAAAACCTCTACCCATCTTACAAACTTCCACTTTGTATTCGGTCTGTCTATTTTATCGGACATTATTCGTGTTTGCTCCTTATCTGACAGCCATTTTTTAACGGTTTTCATTGATGATAGTGGTTCGCTACCGAGATTTTTGTGAAATATTAGAGTTATAGGTTTTCCATTTTTAGTTTCCTCCATATGTTCTAGCTTGTAAGAATATGAATATCTCAAATAAAAATTTGTTGTTAGATACGGAGCGAGTTTATCGGACATGCGTTCAGACTCGTTGATGTCAATGTTTTTACGAAAGGATAATGTAACTACCCGTCTTCCATTTTCTACCTTTTCCAACGTTTCATCATGAGCCCCCAATATTTCTTCACCTTTTTCCACTATCGCGCGAACGATAGATTTTTTCTTATTATTTTGTATTGGGTCACCTGTGCGTTCAATTTGGGATACATTATTGGTGCTTGAAGGTTTTATTACACTAGCCCTTAACCACGCAATACTTTCTTTTTGGATTCTGTTACCAACTTCTTCCGCTAGTGAGAGGTCTTTAAAGGCTCCTCGTTTGTGGGCGCGGGTAAACCGCTTCATAAACGCCTCATTATTTGTGGCGTTTATCAGATTTGTCAACCCCCTAACTCTCAACCGTTTACTATAAGTAATCCCTAGAGATTCGGCTTCTCTTTTCAAACTTTCGATTTCTGGCGTTATCATATTTTCTATTGTTATAACCTATGAAATTTATCTGTTCAATTGGTCGTGAAAACATTTTGTTTTTTTTCACGTCCAATTGACTATAAACATATACATATACATATATAATGGAGTGTGAGACTTGTTGTAAAACGTTTACGCGTAAAGACTATCTACGAAGGCATCTAGCGAGACGTAGAAAGTTTCCTTGTGTCCCCCCACAATTTCAATGCCCCAGATGCCCTTGTAAATTCGTTAGTGCCCAAACTCTTTGTAGACATAAGCAACTACACTGTCAGGTGGCTAAAGGTGAACGTGGTAGACTAGAGCTGGTAGAATTAGTTGCTGATCTACGAAATCAATTAGCTATATTGGTGGAGAAAAATGGGGTGTTGGTATATAAACTATTGAAATTGTATTAATTATTTTCTCAAAAATTCATAAATTTGCTGTCGGGAGACAATTTCCTCGTTAACCAATTTTTGATTTTTCGGGGGTGGTGGGGGTATTATAGAGGGTTGTAAATGATATCACAGTAGGTGGTATCATTTTGACTCCCTTACTACTACTGTATTTGTTCTACATGTAGCATGGGTATGGGCCAGTAATACACACTTGTTTGTATTTGTTCTACCTGCAGCATGGGTATGGGCCAGTAAATGTCCACTGGTCTGTATTTGTCCTACCTGCAGCATGGGTATGGGCCAGTAAATACACACTTCTTTGTATTTGTCCTACCTGCAGCATGGGTATGCACCAGTAAATGTCCACTTGATTGTATTTGTCCTACCTGCAGCATGGGTATGGGGCAGTACCATGTTTACTCCCACTGTTTGTACTTTCCCACCTGCCATGGGTATGGGCCAATACATGTCCACTTGTTTGTATTTGTCCTACCTGCAGCATGGGTATGGGCCAGATACACACTTGTTTATATTTGTTCTACCTACAGCATGGGTATGCGCCAGTAAATATCCACTTGTTTCTATTTGTCCTACATGCAGCATGGGTATGGGCCAGTACATGTCGACTTGTTTATATTTGTCCTACCTGCAGCATGGGTATGGGCCAGATACACACTTGTTTATATTTGTTCTACCAGCAGCATGGGTATGCGCCAGTAAATATCCACTTGTTTGTATTTGTCCTACCTGCAGCATGGGTATGGGCCAGTACATGTCCACTTGTTTGTATTTGTCCTACCTGCAGCATGGGTATGGGCCAGATTCACACTTGTTTATATTTGTTCTACCTGCAGCATGGGTATGTGCCAGTAAATATCCACTTGTTTGTAACTGTCCTACATACAGCATGGGTATGGGTCAGTAATACACACTTGTTTATATTTGTCCTATCTGCAGCATGGGTATGGGCCAGTAAATGTCTGCTTGTTTGTATTTGTCCTACCTGCAGCATGGGTATGGGACAGTAATACACACTTGTTTGTATTTGTTCTACCTGTAGCATGGGTATGGGCCAGTAATACACACTTGTTTATATTTGTCCTCCCTGCAGCATGGGCATGGGCCAGTAATACAAACTTGTTTATATGTTTCCTACTTGCAGCATGGGTATGGGCCAGTAAATGTCCACTTGTTTGTATTTGTCCTACCTGCAGCATGGGTATGTGCCAGTAAATATCCACTTGTGTGTATTTGTCCTACCTACAGCATGGGTATGGGCCAGTAATACACACTTGTTTGTATGTGTCCTACCTGCAGCATGGGCATGTGCCAGTAAATATCCACCTGTTTGTGTTTGTCCTACCTGCAGCATGGGTATGGGCCAGTCAATGTGCACTTGTTTGTATTTGTCCTACCTGCAACATGGGTATGGGTCAGTAATACACATTTGCTTGTACTTTCCTACCTGCAGCATGGGTATGTGCCAGTAAATATCCACCTGTTTGTGTTTGTCCTATCTGCAGCATGGGTATGGGTCAGTAATACACATTTGTTTGTACTTTCCTACCTGCAGCATGGGCATGTGCCAGTAAATATCCACCTGTTTGTGTTTGTCCTACCTGCAGCATGGGTATGTGCCAGTACATGTCCACTTGTTTGTATTTGTCCTACCTGCAGCATGGGTATGTGCCAGTAAATATCCACTTGTGTGTATTTGGCCTACCTACAGCATGGGTATGGGCCAGTAATACACACTTGTTTGTATGTGTCCTACCTGCAGCATGGGCATGTGCCAGTAAATATCCACCTGTTTGTGTTTGTCATACCTGCAGCATGGGTATGGGCCAGTCAATGTCCACTTGTTTGTATGTGTCCTACCTGCAGCATGGGTATGGGCCAGTAATACACATTTCTTTGTACTTTCCTACCTGCAGCATGGGTATGGGCCAGTAATACACATTTCTTTGTACTTTCCTACCTGCAGCATGGGTATGTATGTGCCAGTAATACACACTTGTTTATATTTGTCCTACCTGCAGCATGGGTATGTGCCAGTAAATATCCACTTGTTTATATTTGTCCTACCTGCAGCATGGGTATGTGCCAGTCAATATCCACTTGTTTGTAACTGTCCTACCTACATCATGGGTATGGGTCAGTAATACACACTTGTTTATATTTGTCCTACCTGCAGCATGGGTATGTGCCAGTCAATATCGACTTGTTTGTAACTGTCCTACCTACAGCATGGGTATGGGTCCGTAAAAAACACTTCTTTATATTTGTCCTATCTGCAGCATGGGTATGGGCCAGTACATGTCTGCTTGTTTGTATTTGTCCTACCTGCAGCATGGGTATGGGCCAGTAATACACACTTATTTATATTTGTTCTACATGTAGCATGGGTATGGGCCAGTAATACACACTTGTTTGTATTTGTTCTACCTGCAGCATGGGTATGGGCCAGTAAATGTCCACTGGTTTGTATTTGTCCTACCTGCAGCATGGGTATGGGCCAGTAAATACACACTTCTTTGTATTTGTCCTACCTGCAGCATGGGTATGGGCCAGTAAATGTCAACCTGCTTGTATTTGTCCTACCTGCAGCATGGGTATGGGCCAGTACATGTCCACTTGTTTGTATTTGTCCTACCTGCAGCATGGGTATGGGCCAGATACACACTTGTTTATATTTGTTCTACCTGCAGCATGGGTATGCGCCAGTAAATATCCACTTGTTTCTATTTGTCCTACCTGCAGCATGGGTATGGGCCAGTACATGTCGACTTGTTTATATTTGTCCTACCTGCAGCATTGGTATGGGCCAGATACACACTTGTTTATATTTGGTCTACCTGCAGCATGGATATGCGCCAGTAAATGTCCACTTGTTTGTATTTGTCCTACCTGCAGCATGGGTATGGGCCAGTACATGTCCACTTGTTTGTATTTGTCCTACCTGCAGCATGGGTATGGGCCAGATACACACTTGTTTATATTTGTTCTACCTGCAGCATGGGTATGTGCCAGTAAATATCCACTTGTTTGTATGTGTTCTACCTGCAGCATGGGTATGGGCCAGATACACACTTGTTTATATTTGTTCTACCTGCAGCATGGGTATGTGCCAGTAAATATCCAATTGTTTGTATTTGTTCTACCTGCAGCATGGGTATGGGCCAGTAAATATCCACTTGTTTGTATTTGTCCTACCTGCAGCATGGGTATGGGCCAGTACATGTCTACTTGTTTGTATTTGTCCTACCTGCAGCATGGGTATGGGCCAGATACACACTTGTTTATATTTGTTCTACCTACAGCATGGGTATGCGCCAGTAAATATCCACTTGTTTCTATTTGTCCTACATGCAGCATGGGTATGGGCCAGTACATGTCGACTTGTTTATATTTGTCCTACTGCAGCATGGGTATTGGGCAGATACACACTTGTTTTATATTTGTTCTACCTGCAGCATGGGTATGCGCCAGTAAATATCCACTTGTTTGTATTTGTCCTACCTGCAGCATGGGTATGGGCCAGTACATGTCCACTTGTTTGTATTTGTCTACCTGCAGCATGGGTATGGGCCAGATTCACACTTGTTTATATTTGTTCTACCTGCAGCATGGGTATTGTGCCAGTAAATATCCACTTGTTTGTAACTGTCCTACATACAGCATGGGTATGGGTCAGTAATACACACTTGTTTATATTTGTCCTATCTGCAGCATGGGTATGGGCCAGTAAATGTCTGCTTGTTTGTATTTGTCCTACCTGCAGCATGGGTATGGGACAGTAATACACACTTGTTTGTATTTGTTCTACCTGTAGCATGGGTATGGGCCAGTAATACACACTTGTTTATATTTGTCCTCCCTGCAGCATGGGCATGGGCCAGTAATACAAACTTGTTTATATGTTTCCTACTTGCAGCATGGGTATGGGCCAGTAAATGTCCACTTGTTTGTATTTGTCCTACCTGCAGCATGGGTATGGGCCAGTACATGTCGACTTGTTTATATTTGTCCTACCTGCAGCATGGGTAAGGGCCAGATACACACTTGCTTATGTTTGTTCTACCTGCAGCATGGGTATGCGCCAGTAAATATCCACTTGTTTGTATTTGTCCTACCTGCAGCATGGGTATGGGCCAGATACACACTTGTTTATATTTGTCCTGCTTGCAGCATGGGTATGGGCCAGTAATACAAACTTGTTTATATTTTTCCTACCTGCAGCATGGGTATGGGCCAGTAAATGTCCACTTGTGTCTATTTGTCCTACCTGCAGCATGGGTATGTGCCAGTCAATATCCACTTGTGTGCATTTGTCCTACCTACAGCATGGGTATGGGCCAGTAATACACACTTGTTTGTATGTGTCCCACCTGCAGCATGAGCATGTGCCAGTAAATATCCACCTGTTTGTGTTTGTCCTCCTACTGTATGCATGGTGGGTATAGCCGGGTGCGACGTATTTCGCAGTCCATGTCCACTTGTTTTATTTGTATTTGTTCCTACCCTCAGCATGGGTATGGGCCAGCAATACAAACATTTGGGTAGTACTTTCCTCACCTGGGGCAGCATGGTATGGGCCAGTTAAAAAAAAAAAAATTAACAAAACACTTTTCGTTTAAGATTTTGTCCTTGCCTTACATGGTTTAGTGCCAGTTTTAAATTATCCACTTGTTTATATTTGGTCCCTACCTGCAGCATGGGTATTGGGCCATGTAAATACCAGGTTTATTTTATATTTGACCTACCTTGCACATTTGGGTATTTGTTGCCAGTAAATATGCCCACTTGTTTGTAACTGTCCACCTACAACGGTATGGTCCAGTGGGTAATATCACACTTGTTTAATATTTGTCCATCTGCAGCATATGGGCATTTGGGCTCAGTAAATTTGGTCTGCTTGTTTGTAATTGCCCTACCTGCAGCATGGGTATGGGACCAGTAATACAAAAACACTTTTTTGTTTATTTTGTTTCCTACCTGTACATGTGGTATGGGCCAGTATACACACTGGGATTATATTTTGTCCTCATGCCTGCATGGGCATGGTCCAAAGTTAATACCAAAACTTTTTATATTTTTCTACCTGCAAGCATGGGTTGGATTTGCCAGTAAAATATCCACTTGTGTGTAGTTTGTACCAACCTACAAGCATGGGTATGGGCCAGTTAATACACACTTGTTTGTATGTGTCCCTTACCTGCAGCTGGGTTAAATGGGGCCAGATACCCACACTTGTTTATATTTTGTTCTACCCTTGCAGCCATGGGGTTATGTGCCAGTTAAATATCCAATTGTTTGTGTTTGTCCTACCTGCAGCATGGGTATGGGCCAGTCAATGTCCACTTGTTTGTATTTGTCCTACCTGCAGCATCGGTATGGGCCAGTAATACACATTTGTTTGTACTTTCCTACCTGCAGCATGGGTATGTGCCAGTAATATACACTTGTTTATATTTGTCCTACCTGCAGCATGGGTATGTGCCAGTAAATATCCACTTGTTTATATTTGTCCTACCTGCAGCATGGGTATGTGCCAGAAAATATTCACTTGTTTGTAACTGTCCTACCTACAGCATGGGTATGGGTCAGTAATACACACTTGTTTATATTTGTCCTATCTGCAGCATGGGTATGGGCCAGTAAATGTCTGCCTGTTTGTATTTGTCCTACCTGCAGCATGGGTATGGGCCAGTAATATATACGTGTTTGTATTTGTTCTACCTATAGCATGGGTATGGGCCAGTAATACACACTTGTTTGTATTTGTTCTACCTGCAGCATGGGTATGGGCCAGTAAATGTCCGCTTGATTGTATTTGTCCTACCTGCAGCATGGGTATGGGGCAGTAAATATCCACTTGTTTGTACTTTCCCTACCTGCAGCATGGGTATGGGCCAGTACATGTCCACTTGTTTGTATTTGTCCTACCTGCAGCATGGGTATGGGTCAGATACACACTTGTTTATATTTGTTCTACCTGCAGCATGGGTATGCGCCAGTAAATATCCACTTGTTTCTATTTGTCCTATCTGCAGCATGGGTATGGGCCAGTACATGTCGACTTATTTTATGTCCACCTGCAGCATGGGTAAGGCCAGTACACCCTTGCTTATGTTCTACCCACATGGGAGCTAGTTTTATATCCGCACTTGGTTTGTATTGTCCACCTGCAGCATGGGTAAGGGCCAGATACACTTGTTTATATTTGTCCTCCTACTGGGCACATGGGTATGTTCGCAGTATATCCACCTTTATATTTTCACCTGCACATGGGTATG
This sequence comes from Conchocele bisecta, assembly GCA_029237695.1. Taxonomy (NCBI): domain Eukaryota; kingdom Metazoa; phylum Mollusca; class Bivalvia; order Lucinida; family Thyasiridae; genus Conchocele; species Conchocele bisecta. The sequence continues at coordinate 7,308,438 of CM055268.1, read as the reverse complement.
GGCCAGTAAATAGTCCACCTTGTTTGTACTTTCCCTACCTGCAGCATGGGTATGGGGCCAGACATCGCCACTTGTTTGTATTTGTCCTACCTCAGCATGGGTATGGGTCAGATACACACTTGTTTATATTTGTTCTACCTGCAGCATGTATGCATAAATATCCACTTGTTTACTATTTGTCCTAACCAGCAGGTAAATGGGCCAGAACATGTCGACTTATTTTAATTTGTCCAAACCTGCAGCATGGGTAAGGGCCAGATACACCCCTTGCTTAAATTGTTCTACCGCACATGGGTATGGCGCCAGTAAATATCCCAATTGTTTTGTATTTGTCCCTACCTCCAGCTGGGTATGGGCCAGATACCCACTTTGTTTATATTTGTCCTAACCTGCAGCATGGGTAATGGGCCATAATACACACTTGTTTATATTTGTCCCTGCCTGCAGCATGGGTAGGGCCAGATACACACTTGTTTTATATTGTCCAACCTGCGCATGGATGAGAAAAATCCACTTGCTTGTAACTGTCCTACCTACAGCATGGGCATGGGTCAGTAATACACACTTGTTTATATTTGTCCTATCTGCAGCATGGGTATGGGCCAGTAAATGTCTGCTTTCTCGTATGTGTCCTACCTGCAGCATGGGTATGTGACAGTAATACACACTTGTTTGTATTTGTTCTACCTGTAGCATGTGTATGGGCCAGTAATACACACTTGTTTATATTTGTCATGCCTGCAGCATGGGCATGGGCCAGTAATACAAACTTGTTTATATTTTTCCTACCTGCAGCATGTGTATGGGCCAGTAAATATCCACTTGTGTGTATTTGTCCTACCTACAGCATGGGTATGGGCCAGTAATACACACTTGTTTGTATGTGTCCTACCTGTAGCATGGGTATGTGCCAGTAAATATCCACCTGTTTGTGTTTGTCCTACCTGCAGCATGGGTATGGGCCAGTCAATGTCCACTTGTTTGCATTTGTCCTACCTGCAGCATGGGTATGGGCCAGTAATACACATTTGTTTGTACTTTCCTACCTGCAGCATGGGTATGTGCCAGTAATATACACTTGTTTATATTTGTCCTACCTGCAGCATGGGTATGTGCCAGTAAATATCCACTTGTTTATATTTGTCCTACCTGCAGTATGGGTATGTGCCAGTAAATATCCACTTGTTTGTAACTGTCCTACCTACAGCATGGGTATGGGTCAGTAATACACACTTGTTTATATGTGTCCTACCTGCAGCATGGGTATGTGCCAGCAAATATCCACTTGTTTATAGTTGTCCTACCTGCAGCATGGGTATGTGCCAGTAAATATCCACTTGTTTGTAACTGTCCTACCTACAGCATGGGTATGGGTCAGTAATACACACTTGTTTATATTTGTCCTATCTGCAGCATGGGTATGGGCCAGTAAATGTCTGCTTGTTTGTATTTGTCCTACCTGCAGCATGGGTATGGGCCAGTAATACACACTTGTTTGTATTTGTTCTACCTGTAGCATGGGTATGGGCCAGTAATACACACTTGTTTGTATTTGTTCTACCTGCAGCATGGGTATGGGCCAGTAAATGTCCACTGGTTTGTATTTGTCCTACCTGCAGCATGGGTATGGGCCAGTAAATACACACTTCTTTGTATTTGTCCTACCTGCAGCATGGGTATGGGCCAGTAAATGTCAACCTGCTTGTATTTGTCCTACCTGCAGCATGTGTATGGGCCAGTAAATGTCCACTTGATTGTATTTGTCCTACCTGCAGCATGGGTATGGGGCAGTAAATATCCACTTGTTTGTACTTTCCCTACCTGCAGCATGGGTATGGGCCAGTACATATCCACTTATTTGTACTTTTCGTACCTGCAGCATGGGTATGGGCCAGTAAATATCCACTTGTTTGTACTTGTCCTACCTGCAGCATGGGTACGGGCCAGTAAATATCCACTTGTTTGTAACTGTCCTACCTGCAGCATGGGTGTGGGCCAGTAAATGTCAACATGTTTGTATTTTTCCTACCTGCAGCATGGGTATGGGTCAATAAATATCCACTTGTTTGTACTTGTCCTACCTGCAGCATGGGTATGGGCCAGTAAATATCCACTTGTTTGCACTTGTCCTACCTGCACAATGGGTATGGGCCAGTAAATCTCCACTTGTTTGTACTTGTCCTACCTGCAGCATGGGTATGGGCCAGTAAATATCCACTTATTTGTACTTGTCCTACCTGCAGCATGGGTATGGGCCAGTAAATGTCCACTTGTTTGTACTTTTCCTACCTGCAGCATGGGTATGGGCCAGTAAATATCCACTTGTTTGTATTTGTGATCTTGGCGACATTCTTCGCTGCTCACATACTGTCGTAACTTCTCACACAGAGAATCGTTGGTGTCGCCAGTGATGGTGCGACTTCTTTGGTTATCCGTTATCACAAACTCCTTTGTGTCACTGTTGTGTAGGCGGCAAATGGTGGCCGTGGCACAGAGCAGTGAGTGAGGCAGTACGTCGGTACCCAGCAGTAAATTCAGTAAGCTGCTTTTTCCTGCACTCGTCTCACCTGACACCAATATAGAGAATACGTACCATTTTAGTGTCTTGTGATATCAAGTTAATCAGGTAAGGCTAGGAAACGAGGATCGCCAAACCTGCTTCTGAACCGAGCCTGATACACTTGACATCAACAGATACTAAACTGGTGTTTTATTTATCAGGTACTGTTTCATGCTAGCCAATTATCACATATACAGTCGAGCACCAGTATCTCGAACATCAGTATCTCGATGGTATCCCCTATCCCAATGATTTACTAGTCCCGAATAATACCCTTATTTGTTTAATATAAATTTCCTCGGCTATCTCGACCATGCCCTATCTCGTATATGTTCTCTATCTCGACTGTTCATTCTGTCCCCTCTGTATAAAAATATTGTAACCGGAAGGTCATTATTACATTTTATGCAAACTCCATATCTCCTATAACCTATATATCCTATATCATATCCTATAATACCCATATATCCTATCTCCTATATCATATCCTATATATATTATATATTATAATGCACAGTTAACACCTGTATATTTTTCTGAGCGTTTTAGCGTCCATCTTAAGACATGGCTTACTGTTGCATAAGCACAGCTCAACAGCTAAGTTTAATGTCTTATGATGTGCGTCAATCTCAAGTCTCGTTCTGGAGTTGGCTTTGGTGGCTGTCGTCACTTCTTCGATAGTCACCAGTGGATGCGCATCGCCGCCATATTGCATCTTTTGATAAATAATAAATTACATTATGTAATTTAGTTTTGGTTTATCTCCAGGTAATTGTAATTGTAAATTATGTATATATGTCTTGCTTGTATCTGGCTTAATCGGTGAAATGATCACATAATGACGTAAAAGGAGTGTTGGATGTTTCATACAATCCTTTGTCATTTTGATCACCAATTATCACTCATGTATTTTCTCGTGAGCCGATTACTTTGTATATATCATATATGGCGTGCATGTTCGATTGTGTATACATCTACTCTATTTCATGAGAATTGCGACATATTATGTTCAGGCACCGGCCAGATATTGATATTCTCTATCAATTGGCACCTTACTGATTCTATTTATACCGGCCGTTAGCCATATATTGTATCTACGATTCATGTCCAACAGTTTCATGATCAGGGTTTTGTGTTTATTTTAACACATACCCACCGTTATTTATGCCACATTTTGGTGCATTGTTAGGTTAGAACCGCTATTCTCATGTGTTCCCACCTATTTGACCATCAGTGAGGACCCTGATTGGCTGGCACAAATGTGCAGCCATATCCGTGTCTTCACTGGTAACATATACCGTTGTGTCCCTTTACTTAACTTCCGACGCATCAGTGTAGGTTCTGATCAGACTCCACATATGTGCAGTCTGATCTGGGACTACACTGGTCACATACATGCAGGAGCGTCAGTTAATGTACGGATTAGATTTCACCAATGTGCAGTCTGATCTGGGACTACACAGGTCGCAAATGACCGATGCATCCTTTTGGGTCTTTTTGCTTAGGGTCTACACATGAGTTTAGTTTGGTTCAACGACTTCTTCGATAGTCGCCAGTGTACGCGCATCGCCGCCATATTGCATCTTTTGATAAATAATAAATTACATTATGTAATTTAGTTTTGTTTATCTCCAGTTTCCCCAGACCTCAACGATACAGAGCATCCCTGATAGTACAACCCTTCCCCTCACCAGTATCTTCATAATGGATGTGCTGTGATAATATGTTAAAAATATCTTTGCTATCTGGATCACATAAACACTTGGCCTGGCTGCCAAGATCGATTTGGTTGACACTAATTTTCCAAACATATCATCAAACAAAATAAAATAAATTCACACCTACCTATATATTTGACTGTTTGTCACGATTCATTAAGCATATCAAGCTGGTCATTTACACAAGTCCCTGAGAGTCATTACGCCACCTTATAATTTTGATTATCTTACTACCTTTGGTCATTAGTTAATTTGTTTACTCGTGGTGTAATGGGTGATTTCATATTTTTCGCGAAAATATTCGACCATGTCACTTCATCGCTATCTCGAACCTAGTCCTATCTCGACTAAATGGACGAGCTCCCTTCGACTTCTAGATACTGTACTAGAAATGTGGCCTGTCGGCACACAACTGCTCCCACTGGTAGCCAAAGAAAACGAGGCACATTCGAAAACACAGAGGGCCAGAGAAGCATGAATTTGTCACAGCATGAGAGCAATGCGTGTGTGAAATATCAAGCAGATCCATGCAAGGAAAAGAAATTATAAGACATTTACCAGAGTTTCGAACACACCATGTACATGTATGTGACCTTGACCCTGGGCTTAGCAGGGGTGGGACGATCATGGATTTCACAGGGCAGTAGGGGACCATTAGAGCAATGTGTGTGTGAAATATCGAGCAGATGCGTGCAAGGAATACAAAATTATAAGACATTTACCTAAGTGCTAAGGGTTCATATGCACCAAGTATGTGACCTAGACCCTATGCTTAGCAGGAGTGGGATGATCGTGAATTTGTCTCAGGGAAGTAGCGGACCATTAGAACAATGTGTGTGTGAAATATCAAGCAGATCCGTTCAAGGACATTTTTCGAACGCATCAAGTATGTGACCTTGACCCTGAGCTTAGTGGGAGTGGGACGATCGTGGATTTGTCACAGGGCAGTAGAGAACCGTTAGAGCAATGCATTTGTGAAATATCAAGCAGATCCGTGCAAATAAAAAGAAATTACAAGACATTTAGCGGTGCATTAAGGATTTGAACATACAAAGTATGTGACCTTGACCCTGGGCTTAGCCACAGGCATTCGGGTGTTTCGGCTTTCATCGGTATAACTCTATATATATGAACAAGGCTTCTAACTTTGGTCGCACACAACCTCGTATCATAACAAAATAACATGTTTAAAATTGTAATTTTCTATGCATTCTATGTATTTCTGCAGGATATTGATAATTCTCAAATGATCATATGAATTTGCCACTACAATATTGACATTAGAGCCTTAAACACTTTATTTAATTTGTCATGATACGAGGTTGTGTCCGACCTAGGAAAAGGAGCTGTAATTCGATATTATTTGCATAAATATGTTCTAAATGTTATTTTAGCAAGCTAACAATAATTCTCAAATGAACATGTGCACTTTCCAAAATATTCACATTAGCGCTAATAAAATCGCGGAATGTGTTATGATAGGAGGTCGTGTCCGACCAAAGTTAGAAGCCTTATTCATAAAAAGTTATACTGATGAAAGCCAAAACACGCCAAATGCCCGAGGGCTTCGCGGGGGTGGGACAACCGTGGATTTTGCCACAGGGTGGTAGAGGACCATTGGAGCAATACGCCATTAACATTTCCACCTATAACATTTGAACAAACTAACTGACCTTGAGATTGGGGCCAGGGGTGGACGGTGGGTCGTGGATTTGTTACAGCATGATAGAGCATCATCAGATGAATGGATGTATGAAATATCAAGGTGCTCCCTGTAACGAAACATAAGTTATAAGAAACTGACCACAACATTAAGTTTATGATCGCACCTTGACCTTGGGGTAAGCCGTGGGCGGTGGGTCATGGATTTGCTACAGCATGATAGAGGGTCACATGAGGAATGCATGTATGAAATATCAAGGTGTTCCATGAAAATAAACAGAAGTTATAACAACATTTACCCCAATGTTAAGTTTGTGGACACACTAGGTTTGTGACCTTGACCTTGGGATGAGGTTGTGGGTGGTGGATTTGTTACAGCATGATAGAGGATCATCAGATGAATGCATGTATAAAATATCAAGGCGCTCCCTGTAAAAAATAGAAGTTAGAAGAAATTTACCCCAACATTTAGTTTATGAACATACTAAGTTTGTGACCTTGGCCTTGGGGTAAGGGATGGGTGGTAGGTGGTGGATTTTGTTACAGCATGATAGAGGCATGTATGAAATATCAAGGCGCTCCCTGTAAAGAAACAGAAGGTGTAGGAAATTTACCCCAACATTAAGTTTATGAACGCACTAAGTCTTATACCTTGACTTAGGGCTAATGGGTGGACGATGGGTCATGGATTTGCTGTAGCATGATAGAGGGTCATCTGAGGAATGCATGTATGAAATATCAAGGTGTTCCATGAAAAGAGACAGAAGTTATAAGACATTTATCCAAACATTTGTTAAGTTAGTGCACGCCAACGTCAATGCCGGGGATTTGCCATTAGCTCTTTCTGCACTTCATGCAGGCAAGCTAAAAATAAAAGGCGTTACTAATGTATGCATGTACGTACAAATGTATGTACATGGACCATCGCTAAATCCCCTTTTGTCCACCGGCGATGGGGATAATAATATTTGCACATGGCTGACAGCATTTATATTATGTCAATAGCATCATCACAAATATTGCACTTGCAACATACTCACCATTATGATAACTTGAAGGGTCAGCAGAAGAAGGGTAACTGTTAGTTAGCCCCGTATTCCAAAGACCCCTTCAATGGTAAGGTGGCAGGTGTGCATCCAGAATTTCGGGAGTCTGGTGTGGCGGGGGGGGGTGCTTATTCTTATTATTGGAAATAGTTTGAGTGAGCATTTCGAGTGAGCATTTCATTGATCGAACAGAGGTGGTCAGGAGACTGCTAGGGTGTCCGGGGGCATGCTCCCCCAGAAAAGTTTTGATATCTACATCCCATTTCCTGCATTCTGATGCATTTTGCGCACATCAAGTCCGCCCCCACCCCCCTGAATCCGCCCTTGGTCACACTTGCGGACATAACAATAAACGTACCTGCAACAACTATAGGGCACTCGTCATTCACGAGTTGGCTCCTGAATGACACAAGGGTCGCATCGAAGTCACCATACACCTTGGAGACGACCTCGTGAATGCCAGCGTCCATCTGCTCACCCTTGACAAATGACAGGAGGTCCTGATACACCTCGGACAGGCACATCTTCATCTGGTGATCACGCACCAGGATCTCCCGCATCATCTCCTGACTCTGTAACCATGACAACACATAACCCATCTGTGGAGCCATCTAAATAACATGGGATGAACTAAGGCTCAGATCCCACTTACATCCATAATACTGCAATGTATGGGATCACAATGACACAATGTCATGGTTTCCGAACGTTTCCAAACCTGATTTTCCGATGTGGCGTAATATTATGTGATGTCATTTTTGTCTCATAGTGGAAAGTGAGACATAGCGGTCACAATTCAGACATTGGTGTTGTCGTCAGCGTCGTCAATAATTTGGGACGCAAATCTATTGATCGGTTAGTTGGGTCATTACCAAACTTCATCGATAGCGTCCTCACATTGACAGCTATCCATCCAGTGTCATTCGGGTGACCGTAACCTTTGTGGAACGTAAATTTTGGACATACTCCAAATTTCGCATATCTCTTGATCCGTTAGTCGGACCATTACCAAATTTCTTACATTGATGCCTATCCACCCACTGTCTGCTGGCAACCTCGACGTTCACCTTGGTGACCTTAACGTTTGTGTCAATCATTTTGTACATACATGTACGTCCAAATGTTGAATACCTACCGACGTACATCCAAACAATGAATATCTCATGATTCGTTAGTCGGATCACCTCCAAACTTCATCAATAGCTTGTTCACATTGATGGATATATAACGGCTGACGTTTACCTTGGTGACATACATCAAAATATTGAATATTGCCTGCTCCGTTAGTCCTATCATTACCAAACTTCATAAATAGCTTCCTCACATTGATAGCTATCCATCCAGTGAGCTATAGCTATATATCAATCACCTTGGTGACCCTGAGTTTGTGTCAATAATTTTGGATGTACATGTACATTGTACTTCCAAACGTTTAATATCTCCTGATCGTTTGTCGGATCATTACCAAACTTCACCAATAGCTTCCTCACTTTGATGTCCATCCACACAGTGTCATTTATGTGACCTTGACCTTGATGACGTGACCATCGTATCAATAATTTTGGACTTCCTCATATTATGACTTTGACCTTGGTGACCTTGAACTTCGTGGCGATTACCTTGTTTAGTGGGTAACACACTCCCCGGCGATCACCTTGTTACACTAAATTTTCTTTAAACACATTGACGGATTTTGATGATATAAACACTTCAAAGACGATAACTTATGTGTTTTATGGGTGCTCCAAAAGTGTTTTACAATAACTTTCACGATTGTTTACATTGACAGTAACCAATTCTTCACGAAAACTAACTGATTATGGGATTAAAGCAAACTATACAACACAGGGCAACATGTTCCGCATTTGTTGCACTACGTTTCATAAAACATTTAATTAGAAAGATATGAACGTAAATCTACTTGTAAACAAATATAAAAAGACGTCAAGCCATTCAGAAATCATGTGATATTAGAAGTCGTGTGTTGGGCACAACAACTTACATCCACAAAACCCTGTGTGTGGGTGGACCAGGCAACTTACATATTTAACACCCTGTGTGCGGGTGGACCGGACAACTTACATACATAACACCCTGTGTGTGGGTGGTGGGGGACAACTTACATCAATAACACCCTATGTGTGGGTGGACAGGACAACTTACATCCATAACACTCTGTGTGTGGGTGGTGGGGGACAACTTACATCCAGAACACCATGTGTGTGTGTGGTGGGGGGACAACTTGCATCCATAACACCCTGTGTGTGGGTGGTCAGGGACAACTTACATCCAGAACACCATGTGTGTGGGTGGTCGGGGACAACTTACATCCAGAACACCATGTGTGTGGGTGGTCGGGGACAACTTACATCCAGAACACCATGTGTGTGGGTGGTCGGGGAAAACTTACATCCAGAACACCATGTGTGTGGGTGGGCAGGGACAACTTGCATCCAGAACACCATATGTGTGTGTGTGGTGAGGGACAACTTGCATCGAGAACACCCTGTGTGTGGGTGGTCGCGGACAACTTACAACCAGAACATCATGTGTGTGGGTGGTCAGGGACAACTTACATCCAGAACACCATGTGTGTGTGTGTGGGCTGGGACAACTTACATCCAGAACACCATGTGTGTGTGTGTGGTGGGGGACAACTTGCATCCAGAACACCCTATGTGTGGGTGGTCGGGGACAACTTACATCCAGAACACCATGTGTGTGTGTGTGGTGGGGGACAACTTACATCCATAACAACCTGTGTGTGGGTGGTCGGGGACAACTTACATCCAGAACACCATGTGTGTGTGTGGGCAGGGACAACTTACATCCAGAACACCATGTGTGTGAGTGTGGTGGGGGACAACTTGCATCCAGAACACCCTATGTGTGGGTGGTCGAGGACAACTTACATCCAGAACACCATGTGTGTGGGTGGGTGACAACTTACATCCAGAACACCATGTGTGTGTGTGGTGGGGGACAACTTACATCTATAGTCTGTTTCACGGAAGCTGCCCAAATTTTACGGCTATGTAGACAGTTCAAAAACAATATTATTTTCGATAATATTAAATTAAAGGACAATTTAAGAATGAGCCTTCTTTTTATTTCGTGAAATTTTGTCAAATATTGATTTTATTGCGAAAAATTGATTTGTCTATGGGAATTTAACATGGGGGAAAAAGTGGTAAGGAAGTGTGGGACGAGTCAAAAAACGAAAAATTTTGGAAATTGACTCCGAAACCTGGCTAGATAGCTTGGATATGATCTAACTAAGAAAACAAGAGTTAAATTTTAAAAATCGGTCCAGTATTTCTAAAATTCAAAAAAATTTCCCCATTTTAAATCCCCAACTCCGTGAAGATGTCTATGGGGATTTAACATGGGGAAATTTTGTTTTCGCAATAAAATCAATATTTGACCAAATTTCACGAAATAAAAAGAAGGCTCATTCTTAAATTTTCCTTTAATTTAATATTATCAAAAAAAATATGTTTTTTTAATTGTTTATATGGCCGTAAAATTTGGGCAGCTTTCGTGAAACAGACAGTAGAACACCATGTGTGTGGTGGGGGACAACTTGCATCCATAACACCATGTGTGTGGGTGGTGGGGGACAACTTACATCTAGAACACCATGTGTGTGTGTGGTGGGGACAACTTGCATCCATAACACCATGTGTGTGGGTGGTGGGGGACAACTTACACCCATAACACCATGTGTGTGGGTGGTGGGTAACAACTTACATCTAGAACACCATGTGTGTGTGTGGTGGGGGACTTGCATCCAGAACATTGATCCACCATGTGAGTGTGTGATGGGGGACAACTTACATATAGAACACCGTGTGTGTGTGTGTGGTGGGGGACAACTTGCATCCATAACACCATGTTTGTGGGTGGTGGGGGACAACTTACATCTAGAACACCATGTGTGTGTGTGGTGGGGGACAACTTGCATCCACAACACCATGTGTGTGGGTGGTGGGGGACAACTTACATCCATAACACCATGTGTGTGGGTGGTGGGTGACAACTTGCATCCAGAACACCATGCGAGTGTGTGGTGGGGGACAACTTACATCTAGACCTGCGTGTGTGTGTGTGTGTGGTGGGGGACAACTTGCATCCATAACACCATGTTTGTGGGTGGTGGGGGACAACTTACATCCATAACACCATGTGTGTGGGTGGTGGGGATGATTTACAACCATAACACCCTGTGTGGGTGGTGGGTGAAAACTTACATCCATAACTCCAAGTGTGTGTGTGGTGGGGGACAACTTACATCAATAACTCCATGTGTGTGGGTGGTGGGGGATGATTTACAACCATAACACCCTGTGTGGTTGGTGGGGACAACTTCCATCCATAACACCCTGTGTGTGGGTGATGGGGAATTACTTACAACCATAACACCATGTGTGGCTGGTGGGGGACAATTTACATCCATAACACTGTGTGTGGGTGATGGGGGATGACTTACACCATAACACCCTGCGTGGGTGGTGGGGGATAACTTACATCCATAACACCCTGTGTGTGGATGATGGGGGATGACTTACAACCATAACACCCTGTGTGGCTGGTGGGGGACAACTTACATCCATAACACCATGTGTGTGGGTGATGGGGGATGACTTACAACCATAACACCCTGTGTGGCTGGTGGGGGACAACTTACATCCATAACACCCTGTGTGTGGGTGATGGTGGATGACTTACACCACAACACCATGTGTGGGTGGTGGGGGACAACTTACATCCATAACACCCTGTGTGTGGGTGATGGGGGATGACTTACACCACAACACCCTGTGTGGGTGGTGGGGAACAACTTACATCCATAACACCCTGTGTGTGGGTGATGGGGATGACTTACACCACAACACCCTGTGTGGGTGGTGGGGGACAACTTACATCCATAACACCCTGTGTGTGGGTGATGGAGGATGACTTACAACCATAACACCCTGTGTGGGTGGTGGGGACAACTTACATCCATAACACCCTGCATGTGGGAGGTGGGGGACAACTTACAACAATAACACTGTGTGTGCATAAGACCCTGTGTGTGTAGGTGATGGGGGACAACTTACACACATAAGACCCTGTGTGTGTAGGTGATGGGGGACAACTTACACACATAAGACCCTGTGTGTGTAGGTGATGGGGGACAACTTACACCCATAATACCCTGTGTGTGTAGATGATGGGGGACAACTTACACCCATAAGACCCTGTATGGGTGGTGGGGGACAAGTTACATCCAGAACACTCAGTGTGTGGGTGACGGGCGAGAACTTACATCCATATCACCCTGTGTGGGTGGTGGGGACAACTTACACCCATAACACCATGTGTGTGGGAGGTGGGGGACAACTTACAACAATAACACTCGGTGTGTGGGTGGTGGGGAACAACTTACAGCTATAACACCCTGTGTGTGTGTGAGGTGGGGGACAACGTACATACATAACACCCTGTGTGGGAGACAACTTACACCCATGACACCCTGCATGTGGAAGGTGGAGGACAACTTACATCCATAACACCATGTGTGTAGTTTAAGGGGGGACAAATTACACACATAACACCATGTGTGTGAGTGGGCAACAACTTACAGCTATAACACCCCGTGTGTGGTTGAGGGGGGGGGGCAACTTACATCCATAAACAATGTGTGTGGGTGGTGATGGAAAACTTACATCCATAACACCATGTGTGTGGGTGGTGGGAGACAACTCACATCCATAACACCCTGTGTGGGTGGTGGGACACAACTTGCAGCCATAACACTCTGTGTGTGGGTGGTGAGGGACAACTTACATCCATAACTCCCTGTGTGGGTGGTGCGGAAACAACTTACAGCCATAACACCCTGTGTGTGGGTGGTGAGGGACAACTTACATCCATAACACCCTGTGTAGGTGATGGGGACAACTGACAGCTATAACACCCTGTGTGTGAGTTGGGGACAACTTACATCCATAACACACACAGTGATGGGGACAACTTACAGTCATAACACCATGTATGGGTCGTGCGGAACAACTTACATCTATAACTTCCTGTGTGGGTCATGGGGATAACTTACAGCCATAACACTCTGTGTGTGGGTGGTGAGGGACAACTTACATACATAACACCCTGTGTGGGTGATGGGGATAACTTACAGCCATAACACCATGTGTGTGGGTGGGGAACAACTTACATCCATAACACTCTGTGTGTGGGTGATGGCGGGACAACTTACCGCCATAATACCCTGTGTGTGGGTGGTGGGAGACAACTCACATCTATAACACCCTGTGTGGGTGGTGGGACACAACTTACATCCACAACACCCTGTGTGTGGGTGATGTGGACAACTTACAGTCATAACACCATGTGTGTGGGTGGTGCGGGACAACTTACAACCATAACACCCTGTGTGGGTGATGGGGACAACTGACAGCCATAAGACCCTGTGTGTGAGTTGGGGACAACTTACATCCATAACTCTCTGTGTATGGGTGGTGGGAGACAACTTACATATATAACACCATGTGTGGGTTGTGTGGGACCACTTACATCCATAACTCCCTGTTTATGGGTGGTGGGAGACAACTTACATATATAACACCATGTGTGGGTCGTGTGGGACCACTTACATCCATAACTCCCTGTGTGTGGGTGGTGGGGGACAACTTACATCCATAACTCCCTGTGCATGGGTGGGAGACAACTTAAATCTATAACTCCCTGTGTGTGGGTGGTGGGAGACAACTTACATCTATAACTCCCTGTGTGTGGGTGGGGAGGACAACTTATATACATAACTCCCTGTGTGCATGGTGTGGGACAACTTACATCTATAACACCCTGTGTGCGTGGTGTGGGACAACTTACATCTATAACACCCTGTGTACGTGGTGTGGGACAACTTACAGCCATAACTCCCTGTGTATGGGTGGTGGGGTACAACTTACATCTATAACACCATGTATGGGTGGTGGGAGACAACTTACATATATAACACCATGTGTGGGTCGGCCGGGACAACTTACATCCATAACTCCGTGTGTGGGTGGTGGGGGACAACTTACATCCTTAACACCCTGTGTATGGGTGGGAGACAACTTACATATATAACTCCCTGTGTGTGAGTGGGGAGGACAACCTATATCCATAACTCCCTGTGTGCGTGGTGGTGTGGGACAACTTACATCTATAACACCATGTGTGGGTGGTGGGGGACAACTTACAGCCATAACTCCCTGTGTGTGGGTGGTGGGAGACAACTTGCATCTATAACTCCATGTATGGGTGGTGAGAGACAATTTACATCTATAACACCCTGTGTGAGTGGTGGGGGACAACTTACATCTATAACAGCCTATGTGTGGGAGGTGGGGGACAACTTACAACCATAACACCCTGTGTGCGGGTGGGGGGACAACTTACTTCCATAACATCCTGTGTGCAAGTGGTGAGGAACAACTTACATCCATAACACCATGTGTGGTGGTGGGAGACAACTTACATCCACCCTGTGTGTGGGTGGGGGACAACTTGCATCCATAACATCATGTGTGTGTGTGGTGGGGGACAACTTACATCCAGAACACCATGTGTGTGGATGGTCGGGGACAACTTACATCAATAACACCATGTGTGAGTGGTGGGGGACAACTTACATCCAGCACACCATCTGTGTGGGTGGTGGGGGACAACTTACATCCATAACACCCTGTTTGTGAGTGGTGGGGATGATTTACAACCATAACACCATGTGTGGGTGGTGGTGGACAATTTACATCCATAACACCCTGTGTGTGAGTGATGGTGGACAACTTACATCCATAACACTCTGCGTGTGGGTGACGGGGCAAGAACTCAATTCCATATCACCCTGTGTGCATGTTGTGGGACAACTTACATCTGTAACACCCTGTGTGGGTGGTGGGGGACAACTTACATCTACAACACCCTATGTGTGGGAGGTGGGGACAACTTACACCCATAACACCCTGTGTGTGGGAGGTGGGGGACAACTTACAACCATAACACCCTGTGTGTGGGTGGGGAGACAACTTACTTCCATAACATCCCGTGTGCGTGTGGTGAGGAACAACTAACAACTTACATCCATAACACCCTGTGTGGGTGGTGGGGGACAACTTACATCCATA
Source organism: Conchocele bisecta (assembly GCA_029237695.1). Lineage (NCBI taxonomy): Eukaryota > Metazoa > Mollusca > Bivalvia > Lucinida > Thyasiridae > Conchocele > Conchocele bisecta. The sequence goes on along the minus strand of CM055268.1, from coordinate 7,293,275 downwards.
ACACCCTGTGTGCGGGTGGGCGACAACTTACATCCATAACACCATGTGTGTGGGTGGTGGGGCAACTTACATCCAGAACACCCTGTGTGTGGGTGACGGGCGAAAACTTACATCCATATCACCCCGTGTGCGTGGTGTGGAACAACTTACATCCATAACACCCTGTGTGTGGGTGGGTGACAACTTACATCCATAACACACAGTGTGCGTGTGGTGGTAGGACAACTTGCATCCATAGCACCATGTGTGTGGGTGGTGAGGGACAACTTTCATCCAGAACACCATGTGTGTGGGCGGTGGGGGACAACTTACAACCATAACACCCTGTCTGTGAGTGGTGGCGATGACAACCATAACACCCTGCGTGGTTGGTGGGGGACAACTTACATCCATAGCACCCTGTGTATGGGTGATGGGGAATGACTTACAACCATAACACCCTGTGTGGGTGGTGTGGCACAACTTACATCCATAACACCCTGCATGTGGGACGTGGGGGACAACTTACATCCATAAGACTGTGTGTATGTGATGGGGAACAACTTACATCCAGAACTCCCGGTGTAGGTGGTGGCGGACACCTTACATCCATAACACCCTGTGTGTGGGTGGTGTGGCACAACTTACATCCATAACACCCTGCATGTGGGACGTGGGGGACAACTTACATCCATAAGACTGTGTGTATGTGATGGGGAACAACTTACATCCAGAACACCCTGTGTAGGTGGTGGCGGACACCTTACATCCATAACACCCTGTGTGGGTGGTGGCGGACACCTTACATCCATAACACCCTGTGTGTGGGTGGGGAACAACTTACATCCAGAACACCGCGTGTGGGTGGGCAAAAACTTACATCCATAACACCCTGTGTGTGGGTGGGGAACAACTTACATCCAGAACACCCTGTGTGGGTGGTGGGGGACAACTTACATCCAGAACACCCTGTGTGTGGGTGGGGAACAACTTACATCCAAAACACTATGTGTGTGGGTGGGGAACAACTTACATCCAGAACACCCTGTGTGGGTGGTGGGGGACAACTTACATCCAGAACACCCTGTGTGGGTGGTGGGGGACAACTTACATCCAGAACACCCTGTGTGGGTGGTGGGGGACACCTTACATCCAGAACACCCTGTGTGTGGGTGACGGGCAAGAACTTGGATCCATATCACCCTGTGTGGGTGGTGGGGACAACTTACATCAGTAACACCCTGGTGGGGAACAACTTACAGCCCTAACACCCTGTGTGTGGGTGGGGGACAACTTACAGCCATAACACCCTGTACATGGGTGGTGGGGGACAACTTACATCCATAACACCATGTATGTGGGTGGTGGGGTGGACATCACTGACACTGGTGTCCAAGTCGTGGTGGTCCCCTGTGTCATCGTGGATGCGGCGCTTGATCAGCTCAATCATCTCCTCCAGGGACTCAAGATGGTCGTACTGAATACCCTTGTCGTCGAGCCAATCCGCCGCCTCTTGCAAGTCCAGGTCATCAACCCCGCCCTCCGCCATTCTCTTCTTGTTGTGCGTACTAGCTACTAAGGCTGTGGTCAGTTGTGGTCACATCTACGGCAAACAAGAAATATACAGTCAAACCTTCTCGAACGCCACCTGTCTACGACAAGCCCCTCTCTGTAACAGGGAATGGCCACCTGCCTACGACAACCCCCTCTCTGTAACAACGAATGGCTACCTGTCTACGATAACCCCCTCTCTGTAACAGGGAACGACCACCTGTCTATGACAACCCCCTCTCTGTAACAGGGAATGGCCACCTGTCTACAATAACCCCCTCTCTGTAACAGGGAACGGCCACCTGTCTATGACAACCCCTTCTCTGTAACAAGGAACGGCCACCTGTCTACGACAACCCCCTCTCTGTAACAAGGAACGGCCACCTGTCTACGACAACCCCCTCTCAGTAACACCGAACGGCCACCTGTCTACGACAACCCCCTCTCTGTAACAAGGAATGGCCACCTGTCTACTACAACCCCCTCTCAGTAACACCGAACGGCCACCCGTCTATGACAACCCCCTCTCTGTAACAAGGAACGGCCATCTGTCTACGACAACCCCCTCTCAGTAACAACGAACGGCCACCTGTCTATGACAACCCCCTCTCTGTAACAAGGAACGGCCACCTGTCTACGACAACCCCCTCTCTGTAACAACGAACAGCCACAATGTCTATGACAACCCCCTCTCTGTAACAAGGAATGGCCACCTGTCTACGACAAGCCCCTCTCTGTAACAAGGAACAGCCACCTGTCAACGACAAGCCCCTCTCTGTAACAGGGAATGGCCACCTGCCTACGACAACCCACACTCTGTAACAACGAACGGCCACCTGTCTATGACAACCCCCTTGCTGTAACAGGGAACAGCCACCTGCCTACGACAACCCACACTCTGTAACAAGGAACGGCCACCTGTCTATGACAAGCCCCTCTCTGTAACAGGGAACGGCCACCTGTCTACGATAACCCACTCTCTGTAACAGGGAATGGCCACCTGTCTACGACAACCCCCTCTCTGTAACAGGGAATGGCCACCTGTCGTTATGATGTTATACGACATTTACCCCAAGGTTAAGTTTATGAATGTGCTAGGTTTGTGACCTTGACCTTGGGGTAAGGAGTGGGCGGTGGGTCATGGATTTGCTATAGTACGATAGAGTATCATCAGATGAATGCATGGATGAAATATCAAGGCGTTCTATGAAAGGAAACAGATGTTATAAGACATTTACCCCAACGTTATGTTTATGAATGTGCTACATGTAAGTACAGTCCAAACATCGTTATTATGATGTGTATAGCTTTATTTATTAACACATATAGTAATTATATGACGATTTGGGTAGACTTGGGTAAGATTTGGGTAGATTTGGGTAAATCGTGCCACCCCCTAAGTTTGTGAACTTGACCTTGGGGTAAGGGTTGGGTGGTGGGTCATGGATTTGCTACAGCATGATAGAGGGTCATCTGAGGAATGCATGTATGAAATAACAAGGTGCTCCATGAAAGGAAACAGAAGTTATAAGACATTTACCCCAACGTTATGTTTGTGGACGCTGACGCAGACGACGATGCCGACGACGCCGACGACGCCGACGACGCCGACGACGCCGGAGGTATGCCATAAGCACTTCTGCACTTCGTGCAGGCGAGCTAAAAATAGCATTATAACGTAAAAAAAATAGTGTTATTCAAAATAAAATCTGCCACCAGTATCAAGCATGGTATACAAATATCACCATTATCCATATTATATTATCAGTCGGACTTCGTCCATTTTGCCATATTTAGCACACCTGCAGGTTACATAGCCCCAATTCTCATGGATTCGTGCCTGATCATTGATTCGTGCCCCTAGAAAACAAGTGAATACGCATATTCTAAGAATAGTGTTAATTGAAAATTATTTTAAAAAGGTATTTTCAGTTGTTTCCCATGGTTTTCTAAGTTACAGTTACATACAATTGTGATTTACCACATATTTTGTGATTTTTCTACATACTTCCTTAATCTGAAGAGGGTCTGTTCGCAAATGATGCATACAATGTGATATTTGTTGATTTCTAGGTGAATCTAAGCTTCACCATATTTAAATTTGATTCATCTAGGCAGCAACACTTCTTTATTGTGTGAGTGATCAAGGAATGTCACTCAAGTGTGCAAACAGTTGTAGGGCACGAACCTGATGAGAATTTTCAAGATCAATTAGGCGAATTGGGTGGGTTATTTCTAGGGACTCTAAGACTTGCATAAACAACAATTTTTGTGAATTCATTATGTGCACTCATAGTCAAGTGTTTGAACTTTATGTTGATGTATACATTTTCAGGAATTAATCAGAAATTAACACACAATATGAATTTATGTGCTTAGGGGCACGGATCCATGAGAATAGGGACTATAACTATCTCAGGGAATTTTCCCCATTAATGGCATTATCCAAAAAATCTACCATTACGCCATTTAGTGATACCGTTCTGCAGTGACTGTAAAGTGATCAACAGATTCAACTTTTACTTTTATGTACAAATTTAAAATCCTTCTTACAAAATATGCAAACGTCCTCATCACACACCAGCATTTCCATAACAAGGCTATCACGTGACTACCGAAACCGAAAGTACTTTTCCCCCAGCTATACGGAGTGGTTCCCTGCAGATACAGTTGTTGTTGTTGTCGTTCCCACGCTGATTTATCGTGGCACCGTATAAAATACGTAAGGCATGTTTTAAAATCACAGTAAAATTGTACTTAAAGTTTGTAATAAAATGTGCACATAAATCAAAACTTCTGTATATATATATACATTGGCACTGGGTTTCTGCCTATATTATATTTCCTGGTATTATTATGTGCTTGTAGCGGTGGGTGGGATTCTTTCCGTACAGTCGGCAGATGCATCAGCTGTATCCTTTCGACACTTCGTATTACATTCCTTATTGCCAGACACTCGCAACCACTGGTCCCACATTTGTTACTACAGCATTTTGTTTTATGTAGCTTATACATGTATATTTATTTACGCAATTTTGTTTCCTCATCTCTGTGTGCCAAAAGTCTAAAGGGACAACAAAATAGAAACATTGATAAAAGTAAGCAATATATTTAGTTATCAAAGTACTGAAAGTACTGACTGGAGGGAGACAAGTAGCCACTTGTGAATTTGCATACTCAGAAATTCCTTGTTAGAAATATATTCGATGTTGATTATTGGATGTACAATCTGCAAATTTGGAGAACTTGATCAGTTACTGGTGTTTGTAAAATGCAGCCTGCTCTAAACACAAATAGGTTGATGAAGAAAAGGTGCTTTATGTCCGACTAATAAACCGTTTTACGAGGTATATTGCAGACGTATTATGTGAAATCTTTTCAAAATTATGACTGGGCGTAGGCCTACATACGTGTATGCTGCATGAACGGCAAAATGTTTTCATGAATTTTGCTTCGCTCACACAGAGTGTAATTTTTCGAAAATCGCCCGTAAACCACAATATGAAAAAGAAATGGCCTTCGACGTCGCATTGGACTGCGTGGTACACGATACGGGGGGCGTCTCAATAACAGCAATTTGTTCTTTTCAAAAGTAAAGTTGGGCATGCGAACTATTTTACACATAATGTTGAGCATTGCCGTTGCTATTAATAACTTGCTTTCAGTTCACTCGCTGACTTTAAATGTCACCTGACTGTTGTTAATTGCGAACGCAAATTAAGCCTATTGAGACGTCCCCCGATGAACAGAGAGCCACTTCCGAAAGTAGACCGGTGCAAACGGCCAGAATCACGATCCCAATAGCGTGGAGACAGTATGTCTCCCGCCAAAAAATAACATACAATGTTGTTGTTGTTGCTGTTGTTGTTGCTTATTTTTCGCGGCTCCCGGAGATTTACGGTAATAATCGGCAAAACATGTATTGACAATATTGACGGTCAGGAACTACTAAACTTGTTGAAATTAATTTATCAGCCCGGTTCCAAAAGAAAATAAGTAGGCCCTGATCAGAGTGTGTGGATGCGATGACTGACTATTGGCTACACATGTCCAAACCCGAATTGTCTCTCTATAACGCTGGGCGACGTAATTGGAAAATGTGTCGCCAATAAATCAGCCTCTGTCGCACAAAATTTGAAAGCAAGCTTGCTTTAATATCTTATACATGTAGTAGGTAATTTCTGAGGATTCCGTGACCATATTGTTCCTACCCTTTTATTGTTGATTTGTCAACTTCAACCAATTTAGGTAAAACATAGCTCCTATGCATTTTTAAAAAATGATGGGAATTTATTTAGAGCACAACATTCAAAATGGCCGCTAACGCCATTTTAAAATATATAAAATGCATTATCTCTGTAACGAGATAAGGAAAAAACACAAATGAGGTGTCGTTCCACACTAATAGTAATTAACATGCCAAAACTGCTGGTATGTTAACTGTTAGGTTGGACCTTTAAATCCAAGATGGCCACCGTCCACCACTTTAAAATCCATGATACTCCATGTAAGAGTATAGTGGGAGCTAAGCTACAAGTAAAATTAATGTTTAAATAATCACAAATCTTCGCATGCCACACCTGCTGGAGGGTGTGTGTGTTTTGGAAGTCACTAGGCCCTCTAAATCCAAAATCCAAACATCTTAGACATATAAAACACAATATTTACTTGGGGAAACGTAAGTTAAAGGTACAATTGGTGCGATATTTTCGCTAATTTTAGCAGACCACACCTACTGAAATGGCTGAGTGTTAGGTTGTATGTTATTGGGGTTTGGAAATACAAGATGGCCACCATCCTCCATGTTGAAAAGATAAAACACAACATATCCAAGATGGCATATAGTGCTAAAAGTACCAAAATATGAGTATTTCACACATTTTAGCAGTCCACATCCGCTGTAAAAGCACTTTGATAATATGAAGGTTATCAATGCCTTGAAATCCAATATGGCCGCTGTATTGTAATCCTAAAAGTATTATATATGGGGCATTATAAGTTACAATTACACAACACATCTCACATGAACTTCAATATATCCCAGGTAATGGATAATCAAATTGCGTGGCTGTTCTAAATGCTAGAAGATGGGAGGAGAAACCACAGGAATTCATTCTTATTGCTTAATTTAATTTTAGGGTCAAATATATGATTATGGTGGTCTTTCATGGATGAAAAAAATCTAAGATGACCTATAAATGCTCTCTGTAAAATCATACAGTGTACTACTATTAGGACTATTAGGACTAGTTAAAGCCGGTACATACTTGTTATCCAATCGTATGCATTATTGTTCACTGATTTGTCGATCTTGACTCCAAAAGGGTGGCATTATTCCATATTTAAAGGCATACATATTAATACTAGTATTACGATATTACCTATGAGTTCTACAGTTTATACACGAGTCCCCGTAAGTTAATATACGCAGATGTGTTACATGTTGTTGATACTTCTTTCTATAAGTATCAGTCAATTGTTCATCATCTCATCGCTGACTGACCGTGATGCTTAATGTTGTTTGCTAGATATTTCTCGCATGTCGTCTATCTCTGTAATTCTAAAATATGAATCTACAATGGACCCGAGTTATGGCCACCTCTATTGATACATTTAGTATAAAGCAATCTATACATTCTTGATGAATCCGTCTTAGATGGCAACTTGTCTTTCCAAGAACTGAAGTCACATAAATAGCATGTTAGTATGCTGTAAATTGTAGAGCTACCATGAGTGAAGATTCGGTGGTGAGCTAACTACATGTACTAATAAATGAATGAATCAATTACATAATATGTTACGCCCGTTCTACACACCTGGCCTGTCCATTTTCACCATGTACACATATACACTATTTCCTGTGCCACACACACGTATAAATTTCGCGGCGTAAACTGGTGTGGAAATATCACTTGATCACTGATTGATGCTTATGAAATACAGAAATTGCTATAACACAGACAATGTGAATACAACTCAAATTGACCCATAGCGGATAGACAACCCACCTTGAATTTTACATTGGAAATATGATTTGCAGTATATGGTTGACAAGCCCATGACACCACATGTAATGTATTAGTATATTGGCATTTTCTTATCATTTATTCACAGAGCTTCAACTACACATACACTATCAGGGAGAGGTTGTCAGTGATAATACTGATGATGAGAACTGTGCCTCTGACAGCTGCTGCTGCGCGTTAGCTAATGCCACATGTCCAATGTGTCATCCCTATCTACACGTGGTAGTTGGTTCGGAGCATGCGATGGGTAATTTAACGATTAGGATTAATTCTTCAAGTTACCGGAATCCCTACCGGAGACCTGGTTTGGCCCTCATGTACGTCTTTGGCATTCTTGTATGTGAGAGCGAATCTGGTTTAACCCCTTATATGAGTGATACGATTATTCATAATTCTTATGTACGTGTTCAGTTCGCCGTTTATCATTATCTACAATTATATAAAGGCGTGTATCTGTTGCAATGTAGTCGCTATATATAATTATGCTATTAAAGGACCATCAGAGGAATGCATGTGTGACATATCAATAAGTTATACGAAAGGAAACCTAAGTTATAAGAAATTTACCCTAACGTTAATTTTGCGAAACCGCTAAGTCTATGACCGTGACCTTGGGCTTAGTGGTGGTCGGATGGTCATGGATTTGTCACATCATGATCGAAGACTATCTGAGGAATACATGTGTGAAATATTAATACATTGTATTAAAGGAAACAGAAGGTGTAATCAATTTACCCGAACGTTAAGTTTGTGAAAGCGCTAAATCCGTGGCATTGACCTTGAGATCGCTAGTGGTCGGATGGCCATGTTTATTTCATAGCATAATAGAGGATCATCAGAGGAATGCATGTGTCAAACAGAGCTCCAGATAAGGAATTAGTAATTGAGCATTTTCACTCCATCATTTCTGAAGCAATTGGGTATTTCAAAATTTTAATTGGGTAAAATAAAATCACACTACTGTTTACACATTAACAGATAGCAATTATTGAATAGTTTGCTTCGAAATGAAAACATGTCTTGGCATTTCATTATAATTGAGACAATTCGAATGAAATACCAAGATGTGTTTTCATGGAAAATAAGAAAATATTTTTGCTATATTTGTAGTTTGTTTATTGTTTTCTGCAGCATGATAAAGGTACCACAAACTTGTTATTGCTTTTTGATACTCGCTACTTCTGATTTAAATTGGGTTTTTGGCATTTTTAATTGGGCATTTAAGCAAATACGCAGCTTATCTGGAGCCCTGGTCAAATATCAATAATGAGTTCTACCAAAGGAAACAGAAGTTAAGACATTTACCCTAACGTTAAGTTTATGAAAGCCGACGCAGACGCCGATGACAGACGCCGGGGTATGCCATTGCCTCTTCCTGGAAACGAGCTTTGACGTTTTACACACCAAGTATGTGACTTTGACAGTATTGGGCTTTGCAGGGGCCCGAATACCATGGATTTCTCACAGCATGGTAGAGGACCATCAGAGGAATGCATATGTGAGATATAAATCAGTTACGTGAAAGGAAACAGAACTTATAAACAATGTATACGGGCGGTACACGCGGGACATACGGACGCCTGTAACACTATTCGGTGGCGGGGACATATTGATGCGTACCGTAATAACCCTAAATGTTCGGACACCATTTATTTTGGGAAACGCATACAATATATGGTTTCCCTACAACAATGAGCGTGCCAATATTTAGGCTTAATATGTCAGTACTTTAACATGTTTAATACAAATATCGAGGTATTTGGATATAATTTGCTTTGGGAAACCCAAGCAAACTGTGTCCGAATATATAGGGTTATTACGGTATTTGTTCACCGATTGTAGCATGCTGCCCCTGCTGGACACATGTTGAAGTAACGGACCGAGGTATGTAAATACATTAAATATGCAATAAATTAAAAAAAATAAGGTTACAAAATGTGTTTACCCCCTCCATATAGACTTATACCATAAGTCTATGTGGAGGGAGTAAACATATTTGTTTAGCTTATTCTTTTTCATTTATTGATGCGGGGTATACGTCTATCTGGAGGGAGTAAAAACAATGTTTAGCTTATTTATTTTCATTTATTGACGCTTTTAGGCATATTTAATGTATTTATAGACCTCGGTCCATTACTTCAACCTGTGCTGCTGGAAGGTTTTCTTGCTAGTTTGGAGAAGGCCACAATACACCACACCATATTATACGTATGTTCGTGTGGTGGATTGTGGTTTACACCGCTATCTTATTTTTTTGTCGTCTGCTGTGTATTTCCTATTTTCCATTGTTATGATCAAAAACATGCTTTGACAGCACTTTATAATAAAGAACAACATGCTTTAACAGTGCTGTCAAACTATGTTTTTATTGAGAAATAAGGCAAGATAGTGTGGCCGTGGGCCATATATGTCATTCAGTTCAAACCGAAAGTACCTGACTGTCTGTCGTCTGCTACACGCCGCATACACGTGTCTTGCTTGGTTCCCTATTTGCTCACCGCCTGTGAGTAGCGGGTCGGTACTATAAGTACATAGTTTACTGAGCCGGGCACCGTGTGGGCGGAGCAAGGAATATTGCGTTTGACATGCGCAGCATTATACGTCCGTTCCTTATTAGGTCATTCGGGCACAATTGTCCGAAAGACATTGCTTTCTGGGACAGTTTCGGTCCCTAGGAGCCCACGTGACTTGGACTCTATAAATACTGCCCCCGGCTCGCGGGCCGGGAAGTTGGCCAATTTCTAGCAATTACAACGCACCTCCATTAAGTAAATAATTAACTATTTCATTGTACATTCACTATTAACTTGGAGATTCTCAAACATTACATCTTTGGGGACACTATCGACATGGTGAGTCATTCATAATTACTATAGCATACAGGGTGCACGGCCACTCCCCCATGTCGCATAATTAAATGCCCTTTATGTTCCCATATTTTGATATCGTGTACGTGTATTGATACCAAGTAGTTCCGTATAATCGTAGAAATAAAATATATTATCCCCCACCTGTCGTGTCATTGTATTTCGAAACATTTGTGCGAAGGAGGCCAGGATCACCCAGAGAACCTGCTCAAATTATAACTGGCGGCGGTTCTGTCTGTGAACACCGTAGACCCTGATCAGCCTGCACACAGACGAACCCGCCCGGTTACATTTGGCGCTGCGAGCAGGGTGCTCGGCGGCTTACTGTTTGAAAAATGTTTGGTATACATTGACGACATTATAATTATGGGGAAGACCTTTGATGACACACTGTATAACTTGAAATCTGTACTCCAGCGTCTCCGTGAAGCAAACTTAAAACTGAAACCGAAAAAATGTCAGTTATTTAGAAAAGAATGTGTATATCTGGGACATGTGGTGTCAGAGCAGGGTATTAAGTGTGACCCCAGCAAGATAGAGGCGGTGGCAAAATGGCATCGTCCCCAGAATGTAAGCGAAATCCGTAGTTTTCTGGGTCTGGCATCTTACTATCGCAGGTTCATTGACAACTTTGCAAACGTGGCATACCCATTAACACATCTCACACATAAAGGTGTAAAATTTGAGTGGTCCTCTGACTGTGAGCTGGCGTTCACACATTTGAAACACCTACTGACACGTAGCCCCTGTCTAGGTTTTGTGCAGAGGGAGGGAAACTTCATTTTAGACACTGACGCCAGTGCATATGCAATTGGGGCTGTACTCAGTCAAGTCCAAAATGGTGAAGAAAAGGTAATTGCATATGCTAGTAAGACGCTCAGTGGAGCACAGAGAAACTACTGTTCCACATACCGAGAGTTGTTGGCGGTGGCAGTATTCGTCCGCCACTTCCGGCACTATTTGTTGGGCACCAAATTCCTGTTACGCACTGATAATTCGAGTATAACTTGGCTCAGAAAGTTCAAGGATCCAGAGGGGATGGTTGCCCGATGGATATCAGTACTCGACACATACGATTTTGACATAGAACACCGTAGAGGCACACAGCATGGTAATGCGGATGGCCTGTCCAGACAAATTGTGAGAAAGTGCAAGTGTGAGAGCTGCACTGATTGCTATCCAGTTCTAGTACATACCCAACATTCACAAAGTTGTACCTCAGATGCTGACGTGCCTGAGCGGCAACAATGCTGCGGTGGACCACCAGAGTCTAGCACACGGGTGGCACCGGTATCTCATACAATTGACGAAGTAGCAGTGTCGACCCCGGTAAATGGGAATTTAGTGAGAAATTCCGGGAATTCCGGTGGGAATTCCGAGAATTCCGGTGGGAATTCTGATGTTTCGGCGGGCATGTACAGCTGGGTGGACGAAATCACCCCAGACAAATTGAGGGAGTTTCAAACTCGGGATTTTGACATTGGTCCGATTCTAGCTTTAAGGAATAGCTCTAGTGAGTTGCCTTTGAGAAAACAGTTAGAAGGATTAACGGGAATGCTAAGTCCTTAGTGGGTTTGTGGGAAACCCTGGAACTTCATGATGGTTTGCTGTATAGAAGAGTAGGAAGTGGTGTGGGCAATTTACAGTCATTGCGACTGGTTGCCCCTTCTGAAATTCGTGCCCGGATTTTTAAGCAGTTACATGGGTGTAAAACTGCAGGTCACTTGGGTCGGGACAAGACGCTACAATCCGTAGAAAGTAGATTTTACTGGCCGTCAATGACGAAAGATGTCACTCGTTGGTGCAAAGAATGCAGTTCATGTGCACGGCGTAAGCCAGGGCCTGGTAGAGGCAAAGCACCTCTTCATCACGTGGATGCAAGCGTACCTTTAGAAAGGATAGCAATCGACCTTATGGGCCCCCTTCCAAAGACGGATAACGGAACGAGTATATAATGGTGGTTGGGGATTACTTTTCTAAGTGGAAGCAGGCATTTGCATTGCCTAACATGACCGCCCAGACGGTAGCAGATAAGTTAATGACCGAGTTCATATGTTTATATGGCTGTCCCAGATATTTGCATACAGACCAAGGGCGGCAGTTCGAATCTGAACTATTCCAAAAACTCTGCGACCTTTTGGACATAGTAAAGACTAGGACTGTGCCGTACCACCCACAAACTGATGGCATGATAGAGAGATTTAACCGTACTCTGCAAAATATGCTGGCGGTGTTTGTGGATGACCACCGTTGTGATTGGGATGACTTCTTGCCATATGTTATGATGGGCTATAGGTCTACAATCCACGGTTCTACCAACTGTACTCCGAACTTGCTGATGCTATCCCGGGAGATAACTCTTCCCATTGATCTCATGATCACTCCGCCACGGGCTGAAGAGGATATCTGTCCCGTGGAGTACGTGGAGTGGGTGAGGGGTATCATGCAAGAAGCGTACAGGCATGCAAACGACCACCTCAAAAGTTCATTTGTGAAACAGAAGAAATATTACGACGTAAATCTCAAACTGAGATCGTACACTGTGGGGGACTGGGCTTTCAGATGGTACCCACCTCATGCAAAGCAGAAATTGGGTCTGGGGTGGTCGGGTCCGTATTTGGTCGTAGGCCGGATTTCGGATATTACATATGTAATTCAGAAATCGCCTACCGCACGCCGCATCTCGGTCCATGTCGACGATCTGAAACTGCTCGTTGGATCCGAACACCCAGAGAGCTGGTTAAATCCGGTGCCGGGTGAAAACGCGGGTAACGATGCCAGTCATATTGCGCTTACAGTACGGGTAGCGCCTCAGAAAACGAGATTGGCACAGAACAGTTAGTACGTACCCAAAACCAGGATGGAGATGTGTGGGTGGAGCCATGTAGCGTATGCGACTCACCACGTCGGCCCGAGTCGCCAGAGATACAATTGTCCCCATGTCATACGCCTTACATGACACCACCAGAGATATATATAGGCTCAAGTGAGTGGCCATCGTAAATACCGTCTCCCGCTGATGCTGGCGGTTCGTGTATCGAGTTACACCTATGCAATCCTCAGCTTTGCTGCGTTATCAGCCGTTGGCTGGTCTGTTTGATTTATTATCGAATGGATACTTCTAGTCAGATTTAGAAAATGAGAAATTTAGGCTGCACGGTCGTATTGTGATAATAATATGCACTGGCCAATGTTAAATTAGATATTGATGAACAATGCAGTGTAACTCAATATGTGGATCTACCAAAAACAATCAATTAAATAACTGTTGTAAAATGATGTTATAATATTGTATACACATAGACTTTGGTGTAGTTGGGCGATACGTGGAAAAGACATACGTTATATGTCATGCCTTTACCTTATGTTTGATACTATTAGAGCGGGTCCTTGATCCGGAGGCCAACGGATGACGGGTTGAAATCACGGACACATTCCGTATGCTGTCATAGCATGACTAGGTTACATTGCTTCCGTAGCGCCCATTATGTCTTGTCGACTTCTATAAGGGTTCCACACCCCACCCACAGCCCGAACACAAACACGATATATGTTCACGTTAGCCCCTTGTAATGCGAGAAGCCAACTAGTAATCACACCATAGTAATATTCATTATATGATAGCCTACACATTCTGTTGTTCGCTTTTGTTTAAGGAATCCACATTTATGCCCGGTATGCCTTGTCCAGTGGCAAAATGTTCGGCAGTCGTTACGTCACGGCGAAACTTGGACCGCCATTGGTCCGAAAGGCATGTGAATACGACTGTCATGCATACATGTGCATATTGTGACTCACAACGCAAACGTCGCGATGACATGAGGCGCCACCTGCAGAAATTACACCAGCGGTCACTCCAGTCGGCGGAAGTGGGCGATCACGCGACTGTGTCGTATAACAGAAATCGCCTTTACATTGACCCTGGTACGACCGCTAAACCTACTAACAAAGGCCAGTCCGGAATCTTTTCAGAGTTGACACTGGCGCTCCAGAATGCCATGACACCTTTACACATTGTCGTACCCGCACCCATAGCACCCATCCCTGTATCCACCGCTACCACCATGCCCTTGCCCGCTCTCCAGACGACTCTGGCCCCGCTAGCAATCCCAGTCTCTGCCGTACCTGGACAGGTCCCTAACCATACGCCCCACCCGTCCCATGCCCCTACCTTGTTGACAACTTCCTCCCGGGATATAAACATCACCCTTACGCCTCGTCCTACATTCACATTGCGATCTACGTCCTCGTCCATGCACACCACAGTGGTGACATCTTCTACCACCCAGGTGTCTCCTTCCGTTTTCGTTCTGGCGTCATCAACGACGCCAAAAAACCCCGTTTCCAATGCCGTCCCGTCGACCACACCTTACTTGGAAGACCATATTACCATCGTTCGTCGTAAGGACCCTCTTGGCCTGGAGAGTTCTCCCACTCCACCGCCCGTGCATAATCATCGTCATAGCATCAACCTGCCTACCCTGAAAATTCCCGATGTTCCCACGTCCCTTGCCGATATCAATGGTTACATCGAGTGGACAGAGGGTTTGAAGTCTTCACTTAAGGCGGCACAACTTCGCGCGTTGGAGGCGAGGGAGGATGCCCGTCGGCGAGAGATACGTACGTGGCGGTTCCGGGTTCGGGATTTGGAGAGGAGGAACCGTCTGTTGTCTGCGTCTCTCCCCACGGCGACGTCCACCCTGTTCCAGGAGGCGGATACGTCGAGGCAGCTTCCCCGCGATCACGAAGCAGTCTTCTCTGCGGGGAAACAAGTCAGCGCCTGTGAGAAACCCAACTGGAAGCGACGTCGCTTGGACCGTTGACCGGACATGTCACGCATTATAAAGCCCGCGAATGCCATTGTGTGAGTGTGACCTCCGTGCGTATGGTCGGACAACCATGGGGAAAAATATGGCTATCACAAGGGCTGGCATTTGCAAAGTCGGCTTTTGCGGCAGTTATATTAGCATCCATGAGTCTCGGCACAGCGGAGGGAGTACTCTACATTCCTTGTGGTGCTCAGTAACTTACGTCTGAATTCCTGCCACTTCCAGCTGGAATTGATATTTTGTATTCCTGCCGGATAGTGGATGTGACCGTGCAGCACAATTAAAATTATTACAACATTATGGCCGCCACAAGGACTTGTGTAAATACATACATGTATGTACTTTGTGTTAGCTGGTAAATATGATTGCCATGGTTGTGTTGCATAAATGTGCTCTGTATTGGAATGACAGGACCGTTCCAAATAACTAAGTGTTGACTATATTCAGACCACATGCGTCTTCGTTAGGCAATCCGTCTTCAATATGGTAATCTGCCTAGCTATTAAACATTACATTGTTCTATTGTCTGCTATATTGCCTTTTAGCCTATATACCACACACTGTTACTATGATACGTAGGCGAAATATGCATATGCATATACCTTCCTTTTATAATGTATATATTTGTTGAATTCCATATGTTAATATCTGATGCTGCCATATACGGGAGGATGTGCACATTGGAGCGTATTTGCTGTCGTGCTATCGGGAAGTGATCAGACGGTGTGAGCGAAGCATCTACGTTCTTGCGCTTTCTTGTGCTTTTCTGGTATGGTTTGGCAGCAGATGGCAACATGGGAAAACTCCAACAAATGAATTTTAGAGACGTGAACTCGCGCGTCCATATGACAACCATGTACATGTATGGCTAAAGGGGGAACATATGCTGGATTATTGTGACATCTGCGTATTTGAGTTACTGCCCCTAGTACCGTGGTTTGATATGGGCAGCGATTGAGTATGTTACTGTTCACAGAACGCCTTCATCCTTACGATGCCTGTCAATATTGGTTGCAAAGGATGGCGATATAATTAAAACTGGTTAGCAGTATGCTATGTTTAACTCTAAATTGTTTGTTATAAGTATTGTTAACTATTCGTACATATGCACACGTTACCAGCGTTTATGATTGTCCGTTTTTTTTGTTTGGTAATTGTTATGATACATGCTCTCGCAGTGACAATGTTTTAAGTGGTGGGGAGTGTGGCCGTGGGCCATATATGTCATTCAGTTCAAACCGAAAGTACCTGACTGTCTGTCGTCTGCTACACGCCGCATACACGTGTCTTGCTTGGTTCCCTATTTGCGCACCGCCTGTGAGTAGCGGGTCGGTACTATAAGTACATAGTTTACTGAGCCGGGCACCGTGTGGGCGGAGCAAGGAATATTGCGTTTGACATGCGCAGCAGTATACGTCCGTTCCTTATTAGGTCATTCGGGCACAATTGTCCGAAAGACATTGCTTTCTGGGACAGTTTCGGTCCCTAGGAGCCCACGTGACTTGGACTCTATAAATACTGCCCCCGGCTCGCGGGCCGGGAAGGTGGCCAATTTCTAGCAATTACAACGCACCTCCATTAAGTAAATAATTAACTATTTCATTGTACATTCACTATTAACTTGGAGATTCTCAAATATTACATCTTTGGGGACACTATCGACATGGTGAGTCATTCATAATTACTATAGCATACAGGGTGCACGGCCACTCCCCCATGTCGCATAATTAAATGCCCTTTATGTTCCCATATTTTGATATCGTGTACGTGTATTGATACCAAGTAGATCCGTATAATCGTAGAAATAAAATATATTAACCCCCACCTGTCGTGTCATTGTATTTCGAAACATTTGTGCGAAGGAGGCCAGGATCACCCAGAGAACCTGCTCAAATTATAACTGGCGGTGGTTGTCTGTGAACACCGTAGACCCTGATCAGCCTGCACACAGACGAACCCGCCCGGTTACAATATAAACGCAACAGCAGACGACAATTGTTGTGTGTAGCGGTCTAAGGGTTAAAATTGTTAACACCTGCTGGAAGGATATTTTGTCAGGTTGTGTGCTACTTCGGATGGATGTCCAATATGGCCGCCATCCTCTATCTTGACACGATAAAACACTATTTCCAAAGGGCATGTACTGATGTATGCTAAAAGTACAAATCACGAGTATTGCACACATGTAGCAGCCCACATCTGCTGGAATAGCAGTTTGATAATTTGGACGTCATCAATGCATTGGAATACGAAATGGCCGCTGTTTTGTTGATTGATTGATTGGTGTTTAACAGCTAAGGTCATTTAAGGCCGGGCCAACGAGTTCGATCCTATATGTAGCATACTGCATTGAGGGGAACATTCCAAAATCAGAACGGAATATTTACATCGACAAAAAATAGAAAAAAATCAGCCCTGAATTTAGATAACCTGACCTGGTGCCATGTCCATACCGTATAGGGTGCGTTAGGGTGGGTGCGTTAGGGTTGTCGGTACCATCCGAGCGCACCACATATTTCAGGTGCCAATGTGTTTAGACATATATACTGTATATATTTCTGCATGATAGACTTTTCAAAGTAGTAGCTTAAGCCCACTAATTTGCATAAACAAGATGGCCGCCAGCCAAAAAAAGCATCGGCTACCGTAGGATGTATATTACATTGTGAGACCAATATTAGAAGGGACACTTTGGTACATCTTAATTTATTTAATAGCTAATACATTACCGAATATATAACAATCGGTTTAATCCTGAACCAGAGCTTATGAAAATCCAAGATGGCCGCCATTTGATTGGAATCTGAAAAAATATGTAAACAAATTGACAAACACGGGTTATCAGTGTGGGTACCAAACACTAGTTCTGTAGTAATATGGCCACACGTCATTCAGATAATATGTATCTCGAACGTTACAGGTGTTAGAAGCATCACGGCAGTGGTACACAATTATTAAGTTCCACACACAAGAAGGCAGTAATTGTTGAAAATTACATACATGTATATAATATATTTTATAGAAGTTTGCTCTGTAGAGGTATCGGACATGCATAAACGAAGGGTTTTTGTCAACCAACTTCGTATATTTAATAAATATAATGAATCCAACTATATACTAGTTATTTTGTGATATCAACATGTTCAATAAATCCAAGATGGCCGCCATTTTATACAAATTGTGTTAATTATACGAATCAATTGGCACACACTGCCTGTCATGATCAGTTTCGGTAACAAGCGACATAGTCGGGTTCAAAATATGATTAGACACAATGATTATCGTGCTAACAATGGCATACTAATTATGTCAGAAGATAATTAATATTTAAATATGTATGAGAAACGGTGGGTGCCAGTGCTAATCTACTAACAGCATTTGCATCAGTTTGTACCATTAACACCGGAAGTGAAAAGATAATACTTGAATTTCAGACACAGACACGTGTTTTGCGATATTTCGACTCTTCCAAATCGAAAACATCTGAATAAAAGAATCAAATGCTTGGTCAAATGATGGTTAAATTATCTGATAGAGTAGAAAACATTGTGGGAAAATGAGAAATTGCTTGTTACAAGCAATTTCTCCTTTTCCCACAATGTTTTCTAAAGACATCTTCTGCAGAGGCGTGAAAAGTCGTCTCTATCAGGGAAAGGGTTAATAGAGTTGCTCTGTAGGACATTTCTATTGTTTGTGTTGGTAAGATATGTCTGCACAAAACACGATTAATTGTTACCTACGTATTGTATTGTTTAATATTTAAAATATGTGTACAGTGTTTTCACAAGTACGTTATGTTCGTAAATGTTTGACGACTTATAGCGTTTACATGGAGGCCCACAAATTCGGATATTAATATTTTGCCGAAAATAATATTTAATACAAATCTCATGGAATCAGTATCTGCGATATATGTATGCACAATGGTCCGGTTTTTTAACGTGTTTGTGTAATAGTTTAATGTATTTATTATCAGTAATTAAATTAAGTATTAATTTGTATTATTACAGTCCTGCAAATTATTTTCACGGGTTTCGCAGTAAGAGAAAACTCGTAATCAACTCCTTACAAATAATACACCGTGAAGAGAACACCCGTAATTGCGCGCCTGTTTTCTTGGAAACCACGACCTACCATGCAAAATGCTTAATTTTTATTACAGTCAAAATAAAGCTATTTGAACATTTGGAAAGGGTCTCGACTAATCTAGAATGTTAATGTGATTGAACCCATTCCAAACATGCACTCAAATATATCTGGTTCATAGAAACAGCTGCGTAATTTGGATTTCAAAAGTTTACATGACGTCACATTTGACGTCGCACAACGTAGCGTCAAAAGGCGGGAAAACACGTCATTGTATAACTATTCATGCGCACAATTCATTGATTATAATCTCAACAAGAGTTGTCAGAAGACAACGAAGCTCGCCTGTTGGCAGCCTTCACTCAAACTTGGCACAGTTGCATAAAAAAACATGAATATTATATATCATTGACCTTGGGTTAAGGGGCGTGCCGTGGACCTTGACATTGGGGTCAGTGGTGCAAGGTGGGTCGTGGGTTGCTATAGCATAATATAGCATATTAAGATGAATGCATGTATGAAATATCAATGCGCTCCCTGAAAACAGAAATAAAACAAAATTTAACCCAACAAGTTTATGAATTCACTAAGTTGGTGATTTTCTACAGCATGATAGCTATTCACATGAGGAATGTATGTATGAATGTACTAAGTTTGTAACCTTGGGGAAAGGGGTGGGGGTGGGTGGGTCATGGATTTGCTGTAGCACAATAGAGGATCATCAGATGAATGCATGTATGAAATATCAAAGCGTTCCCTGTAAAGAAACAGAAGTTAAACAATATTTACCCCAATGTTAAGTTTATGAACATGCTAAGATTGTGACCTTGACCTTGGGGTAAGGGTTGGTTGGTGGGTTGTGGATTTGCAACAGCATGATAGAGGGTCATCTGAGGAATGCATGTATGAAATATCAAGGTGTTCCATGACAGGAAACCTATGTTATAAGACATTTGGGGTGGGCGGTGGGTCATGGATTCGCTATAGCACGATATAGTTTCATCAGATGAATGCATGTATGAAATATCAAGGCGTTCCATGAAAGGAAACATATGTTATAAGACATTTGCCCCAACGTTAAGTTTATGAATGTGCTATGTTTGTGACCTCGACCTTGGGGAAAGGGGGGTGTCATGGATTTGCTATAGCACGATAGAGTATCATCAGATGAATGCATGTATGAAATATCAAGGTGTTCCCTGTAAAGAAACAGAAGTTATAAAAAGACATTTACTCCAACGTTAAGTTTATGGTGTTGATCTTGGGGAAAGGAGTGGGGGGGGGGGGGGGGGTCATGGATTTGCTGTAGCACAATAGAGGATCATCAGATGAATGCATGTATGAAATATCAAAGCGTTCTCTGTACCGAAACAGAAGTTACACAACATTTACCCCAACGTTAAGTTTATGAACATGCTAAGTTTGTGACATTGACCTTGGGGTAAGGGTTGGGTGGTGGCTTGTGGATTTTATACAGCATGATAGAGGGTCATCTGAGGAATGCATGAATGCAATATCAAGGCCAGGCGCGGATCCAGGATTTCGGGTTAGGGGGTGGGGGTGGGGCGTAACTATTTTGCAATACTTGACTATATTATCGAACGTGCTAGAGGGGTCCGGGGGCATTCCTCCCCCCCCGGATTTTTTTTGAAATCTACATCGCATTTCCTGCGTTCTGGCGCATTTTGGAGCAAAAAAAAACCCAATCAACAATAAATTCACAACGCGAACGTAGAAACGTGCCTTGTAACTTGTAAAAAATCTTTACTCGGCGAATTTTAGGGGGGGGGGGGGGGCGCGCGCCGGGTCCGCCCCCCACCCTGAATCAGCCCTTGAAGGCGTTCCATGAAAGGAAACATATGTTATAAGACATTTACCCCAAAGTTAAGTTTATGAATGTGCTAAGTTTGTGACATTGACCCTGGGGTAAGGGGTAGGCGGTGGGTCATGAATTTGATATAGCACGATAGAGTATCATCAGATGAATGCATGTATGAAATATCAAGGTGTTCCATGAAAGGAAACAGATGTTATAAGACATTTACCCCAACGGTAAGTTTATGAATGTGCTATGTTTATGACCTTGACCTTGGGGAAAGGGGTGGGGGGTGGGTCATGGATTTGCTATAGCATGATAGAGTATCATCAGATGAATGCGTGTATGAAATATCAAAGCGTTCCTTGTAAAGAAACAGAAGTTACACAACATTTACCCCAACGTTAAGTTCATGAACATGCTGAGTTTGTGACCTTGACCTTGGGGTAAGGGTTGGGTGGTGGGTCGTGGATGTGCTACAGCATGATAGAGGGTCATCTGAGGAATGTATGTATGAAATATCAAGGCGTTCCATGAAAGGAAACAGATGTTATAAGACATTTACCCCAACGGTAAGTTTATGAATGTGCTATGTTTATGACCTTGACCTTGGGGAAAGGGGTGGGAGTGGGTCATAGATTTGCTATAGCACGATAGAGTATCATCAGATGAATGCGTGTATGAAATATCAACGCGTTCCTTGTAAAGAAACAGAAGTTACACGACATTTACCCCAACGTTAAGTTCATGAACATGCTAAGTTTGTGACCTTGACCTTGGAGCAAGGGTTGGGTGGTGGGTCGTGGATGTGCTATAGCATGATAGAGGGTCATCTGAGGGATGCATGTATGAAATATCAAGGTGTTCCATGAAAGGAAACAGATGTTATAAGACATTTACCCCAACGTTAAGTTTATGAATGTGCTAAGTTTGTGACCTTGACCTTGGGGTAAGGGATAGGCGGTGGGTCATGGATTTGCAATAGCATGATAGAGTATCATCAGATGAATATATTTATGAAATATGAAGGCGTTCCCTGTAAATAAACAGAAGTCACACAACATTTACCCTAACGTTAAGTTTATGAACATGCTAAGTGTGTGACCTTGACCTTTGGGTAAGGGTTGGGTGAAGGATCGTGGATTTGCCACAGCATGATAGAGGGTCAGCAGATGAATGCATGTATGAAATATGAAGGCATTCCCTGTAAATAAACAGAAGTTACACAATATTTACCCCAACATTAAGTTTATGAACATGCTGAGTTTGTGACCTTGACCTTGGGGTAAGGGTTGGGTGGTGGGTCGTGGATGTGCTACAGCATGATAGTGGGTCATCTGAGGAATGCATGTATGAAATATCAAGGCGTTCCATGAAAGAAAACAGATGTTATAAGACATTTGGGGTGGGCGGTGGGTCATGGATTCGCTATAGCACGATATAGTTTCATCAGATGATGCTGTTCGAGGAGGATCGGTTCGCGCTAGGGGCTAGAAAAAGCGACACATTTTATCGCTACGCTCAGTCGTTGCTTACGCGGAAGCCGACGCAGACTCGTATATTATTTCCCGCTATTCAAAATGTACGATGGAATATCTTATTTATTACAGCATGATAGAAGGTCGTCAGGAATGCATGTATGAAATAACAAGGTGTTCCATGAAAGGAAACAGAAGTTATAAGACATTTACCCAACGGTAAGTTTGTGGACGCCGACGCCGACGCTGACGCCGAACGCCGACGACGTCGGGGTATGCCATAAGCTCTTATGCACTTCGTGCAGGCGAGCTAAAAATGGACTAAATGTGCATATATATCCACCGTGGAAGTGTAATAAATAGGATATTCCATCGTACATGTTTGAATAGCGGAAACAATACACTCGTGTCTGTCGGCGTCCGTGCAAGCAACTCGTTCGCTACGCTCACTCGTTGCTTCCGCGGAAGCCGACGCAGACTCGTATATTATTTCCCGCTATTCAAAATGTACGATGAAATATCCTATTTATTATAGCATGATAGAGGGTCGTCTGAGGAATGCATGTATGACATAACAAGGTGTTCCATGAAAGGAAACAGAAGTTATAAGACATTTACCCAACGTAAAGTTTGTGGACGCCAACGCTGACGCTGACGCTGACGCCGACGCCGACGCCGACGCCGACGCCGACGCCGACGCCGACGACGCCGGGGGTATGCCATAAGCTGTTGGACACAGGATCACAATGTGTCGAAAGGCATTGTGGTAGGAGCTCTCGAGCAAGTCCAGGATAAAAACCGTTTTTCCGCATCCTGTCTGCCAACATATTATGACAGAGTGGGCATCATTCGGTAGAGTTTTTTCAATAGACTGCTGAGAAGTATCGGCCATCTTCGATGTTGAGTTGCGCATCTGTGATTATATATAGGTACACGTTCAATGCGCCAGCTCCGTCCTCCTCTTTGGCTATCTGGATCGTCACACCCTCGCTCGCGTTCTCAACTTGGCGTCCACTACCGTGCATTTGGTCGTCGTCGCTGGCTCGCATGTCTAGCCATAGCACGTACTTGGAAGTCAGGAACTCCGCGAGGGAGACGTCCGAGAGCTGTAGGTCTTTGGCAACCGCGGCAACCTTCGGGGAGTGTTTAGAGCCGGCAGCAAACTGCTTTTTGGCTTCGTCCCACTGCTGGTGCGCGCGAAGGCCCTGGCTGTAGAGTTGATTGGGGACTCCCTCGATCGTCACCTCGACCTTTGTGATTTTGGGGTTATAAAATGTGTCGCTTTTTCTAGCCCCTAGCGCGAACCGATCCTCCTCGAACAGCATCAGTATGCCTGTCATAGAGCGAGCGGGGACGTTGACATTAATATTCCACAATGTGTCGCTTTTGTCTTTCGTCATCTTGCGGTGGCGAATAACTCGGTCGTAAAGTATGACAACGCGCCCAGCGTACTGGGTTCTGATCAATCGCGCGAGTTCGGGCATCGTGACCATGTCGTGACATCCAGCGAAACATTGTCGATCGTATACGTCGATGCCATGTCAGTGGCTATGAGAACTTGGCCGTATTCGTTGAACGTTAGTTCGTATTCGAGACGGTCAGCCAAAGCACTCTGATAGTATGGCATGTGGCTCTCCAGCAACTCAAAGTCCAGCGGGATGTAGAAGCGTTTGCTGTAAGCGGCCGCGATCGCGTTGTCCCTCGCGACGTTATCTGCCTTGTCACCAGCCCCAATTCTAAGTCTGGTTACGATCCTATTTCGGCTGGTGTCAATACCCTGATAAACCGCATTTTAGCGCTGTTGCGCTGTCTTCCACATGTCCTGGTAGCAATGGTAGACGTCGCTGTCGTCGATCGACATCACCTCATTACCAGAAATTTGTATCGTGGTCTTCTTGCCGATGGTGCGACCCAGGTTCTGAACGACGGTTCGGTCCGCGTCTGTGAAAATGAGGCGAACAGTCCCCGACACAATGACGTCGTTAGCTCCGAGGTTGGGGAAGCGGGCCAAGAGCTGCTGGTTCTGGTCGATCGTCGATGGGTTGTTCGTAATAACGACGCTCTGTCTCACGCCTTTCGCCCCGAGGGGCTCCCGCAGTCTGCGGTATGGATTGAGTTTGCGGCCGTATTGACTCGAAGACATACTTTCGATGAAATTCTATTAAACCTGTATGGTTTTTGTTCAATACATCGAAACGATGGATGGTTACGACATTAACATAGCATAATTCGATCGCAATACGGGCGACCGAGACGATTACCTCGATGATGATAACATCTCCGACGATGACGAAACGACCTTCATAGAGACGCCAGGAACTTCAGCTGGTGGCGCCGATATGTGGTGGGACCCCGCACCCAAAACTCAGGCAGAGTGATTTTCTGTTCTTTGAGAATCCTCCTAATAGTGTAGTTGTAAACGGCCCTCAAGAATTGATCCTCCGCGGCCAGATGGTCCAGAGAGGAAACCCCGCATCCGACTGTTGCGCACCATACGGCGAAGTTGAGCTGATTCTGCCAAAACTGCATCGGTGTTGCTTTCCACCCGTTCACGGCCTCCATGGTAGTAATCTTGGGCAGCCTATATTGTTCAAAGATGTCGGGGAAGTTGGTTCGAAAGCCTGTTCCGCCGCCAACTTGTATAGTGCGGTGCACCAGCCGTGGATCACCCGCCTGAGCGTCGTAGACCCCGCCGACCGCGTACTTTGCATTATAATTAAAGCCAAAAGCCTTGGTATCCATGGATATCAAAAATATATTATCATGTTTGCTACTATCACTAATGTTCAAAGGGATGCTTGCACGCTTCAGAATTCAATCGACAACTGCTGCGGAAAACGGCGGGCCGGACTCAGATCAATCACCTTCACGGTCGGATGGCGCAACGTGGGGGAGAACGAAGGGTTCGGTTTCATTGATCTCGGCCAACAAGATTTTATATATCTGACCCCCGGTGTTTGGAGTTCGAGATCCCTCCAAGCTGTTGTCGCGTCAAATCTTAAGGACTTCTTCAGCCTCACAATCTCGAAAGCCACCGGACTCGCGACCTTGCTCGCGACCGGCCAACTGGTAACGATCACCCCGTTGGCCTTACAGCTCTGATTTACAAAAACATACTCCGACAATAAGGGATGGTTTGACGCGGGATTTCACGACGGCGACATCCCAGTTAACTTAGACGTTAGACGGAGCTCCCAGCACATTACTAAAAACTGTGCACGCCAGCGACTGTTTCTATGGCGAGACCATGACCTTAGACTTCCCAACCCCCGAGATGAAACGTTTGGAATCGGGGCACATCCACGAATTGAAGATCTCTATTCTCGATAATAAAACGCGAGAGTTGAAGAACGATTACCAGATTTCGATCGTTCTCGAAATAACCGAGTAAACATAATTATATATTTATATATTAATCATGATCATATACGGTCCAGGTAGTTCCAGCACAGAACAGGACGTTCCCGTCGCGGGCGCAGCATATGATGAAGCCACAATAAGAAAGCTGCAGAGGTACGCAACGGAGACCCACGCAAAGGCATCTATGGCGATTGCGCTCGATGGGGGATTGGAAACTCGAAAACCCGTCATAACAGTTTGGGCTGAGGAGCGGGGTTCACTGAACGCGGGGGGTTACTAATATGTATTCGGCTCCAAAGCGAGCAACAGATATGGGGGATACACCATGGCAGCATCCGGGACGATTCTGCGAATGGCGGTCTTGCTCGGTCAACTTTAAGGGACACACTGCTGCCGAAGTACGAGTGAATCTCGTCCTGAACGGGGTAGAGCATAAGTCTGGCATCACCAAGCACGCGGGGCAGAGGTCAGGGTTTACGATATTCGGTGATAACACTGCAATTGAAGTTCCCGCAGGTAGTGTTATTAACTTTATAACAAAAGTTGCTGACCAAGCGACTTCCTCCACTGATGTAACACTGTTAATAGAACTTGATTTATGATGAATGACGAAAAACTATATCCGCACTTACCTTCAGGGACGGCCGACCCGGCATCCTTTAGGATGACCAGGATCGTCGAGATACAACAGATTCTATAGCATGAGGGAGAGACGCGGACGGGCCATGCGAAAATATATAGGCGAGCAGTCAATATAGTCGAGGGGGTAAGCACCACGTTAGCCTCAGCTTCCGTTGTAAGCGGAGTGGGGAGTGTGTCTTTATTATCAATAATCGTCGCCGCGCCGGTCGCGGTGACCTTGAGTGCGATAGCGGCGGGGCGGGACTGCTTTGCATGACTGCCAGACTCGTGGGTCGAAAACTAGAGGCCAAGAGTCGAAAGCACGACCGAATAGCAGTTCTCGCGAGGTCCAAGAAAAACAGTATCGACGTTATCGTGTCGAAAGCGATAGCCGACAACGATATATCAGATAGCGAGTTCAAACTGGTCGTCGGAGAGATGACCAGGTACCAGGAGTTAAAGGGTACGATCCGGTCCAAGGCCCGACCACAAATTCTCGCGGACGAAGACGTAAAAAACTCGTCATGGAGGGGAGGGCCGACGAGAGAAAAAATCTCCTCGCCCGTCTCGGGACGTGATATGCTTATTCGCGTGCGGCAGCAGGAGATCACTCCACCATACAGTCCAGCAGTTCCGTCGGCCCCTCCATACGGAACATAAAAATTGTTTAGGGTCCCGTTACACCACCGTGACTTATCACAACTACACATCAGATCGATTCTATCTTTCTAACTGACTTTCTGATTTGAATTATTACTAAACGATAATACTTGCGAGCACGTAATTCCTTGCTAACCAGTCGATGCGTATCGCGAGTGCCACCGCATGGTGGACATAGCAGCGACTCGGATCTGGTCCCTACTCCGCAATACCTACATGGGCGAGGCGAAACGGACCCTCTTCTCATCCATGCTCGGTGATGCTTGCAATACTCGTAAATACTGATACGATGACATCTCTCGTGACTACCTATCTTCAACCACGCACAATTATGCATAACTCGAACCAGTGTGTGATGTATATACGGAGTATAACATAGGGATGGCTTATCTCTAACATGGTGACAGCACCATCTCATTGATAACTTCTCATCCAGTCGAGGAAGTATAATGGTTGCTGAAAAATATGTTCCACTCTTCTCATCCATACCGCTCGAACAATGGGGGGAAATCCAAGTAGTATATGAGTATAATGATACCACCTCCTGATGGGAGGCACCGCGCGTAGCGGGGGGGGGGGGGGGGGGGGGGGGGCTTCCAGAGGGAGGTGGTATCATTTTGACTCTCATATACTACTGCATGCAATAAATAACATATGGTTGATAAGTACTCAGAAACTCGCATGTGTATACAAATAGTTTATGTACATGAGTGTGCTACATGGGCGAATTGCATAACCATTCCATATTGGGTTGTAATTATTAATAGCTCATCTGCACAAAAACTAGACATAAATTTAACCACTTAAGTTCGGTTAAGCATGTATGTGCATGGGAAATAGAAAAAATAGAAAATAATACATCCGATAGACCATGACCAGCCTGGAAAACAAGGATAATGTACCAAATACGTGGAGGTATGCCTAGTTTTGAACGAGACACTAAATTCCATGACTGGCGGTACACGGTCCCACAAATACACATTCAGGCAATCAACTAGACATAGCATGCGAACCACGTAGTATACGTTGATTTTGGTAGTAGTGTTCGGCGAGAGATGTACACAGTGTGTATCTTGACCATGTTGACATTGCATGTAATGTCACAGATCAAAACACAGATGATAGCCATCCTGCTTGCTTTGCCGTCATATTTCCATGAGGTCAGTACCAAACATAAAGTAAGCAATGAGTAAGGAGAAACTATTAAATGAATGAAGTGATATTAATGTTTACTACATGTTCAAACAGTTATGTCAGACTCGTATACTTATTATATTCGATCAAATGTTGGTTGCATGGACTGTCGTCTATATTACAATAACAGAAACCTGTACAGCAGTAGCTAGTGCAATGTTGACAATTCTAACTTTCGTTTATTCTTATTTGGCGGTAACATCGCGTATAGATTAAATTGTCGCTGAAAGAGCATGTATGATGTATGTTATATTATATTAATTGGCTGTATTACATAATTTCGCTTAAATTTGATATGTGTCACATGAATTTTGTTCATTTTGTTACTGAGGTACACGTTTCTTCTTACACAGTATGCCGTGCATGGTAATGCATGATACAAAATACGAAATGGAATAACACGTGATTCAATATGTTCCAATCTAATGACAGATATATTATTACTAATGAGCGTTGGTAGAGGATATTACACATTTAATCATCACACAAACACATGTACAGTCCCCAAATCTCACGATAAGCACAAAGTACACAGTATATGTTACATTATAAAATATGGTATGTATTACAACTTCTAGTCATACTAAAACATATAATATAATAAACAATTATCATTATTATTCCGCCGCTACTGATATAATGTGTATGGTGATTTAGTTCCATTCCTACACATATTGTACGAAATGGCGGCCATCTTGAAAGTATGCAAATCATAGTTGCCTCAAACGAGTATCGATAAAATTGCTGCGGCATACCAATGGTTAAATCAGCGAAACTGTTTGTTTGTGTATTGGTGTTTAACGGCCTATCAACAGGGCCAAACCAGGTCTCCAGTCGGAATTCCGGTAAGGATGAACCCCGATCGTTAAATTACCCATCGCTTGCGTCCACCTTCCACCCACTCATCGTCGAAACTGATCAGTATGCTCTCATCTGTATGTTTTGTGTAATACGTGCATAGCTCTGAATTACTATTCCAATGTGTCAGTGATGGATATCTTAAATATGCAAATGAATACGTGTATTTTCCTCTTTCTGCTTTAAGTAAGCTGTAGATCAACGAATATGTGTATAACATATCATATCATACCTTTTGACCTTTCGGCGGCCATCTCGGATGACCTAATTACCCGATTTCGCCAACAAAAAAAGCTCCAGAGTGACCGTCTCGTCGATACCTTCGATTTGATATATGACATGACTATATTCGGTCAAATGTGACATTTGACCCCTACTTGACCCCTCCTGCCCCGCCATTTTTGACCCGGGTCCACCATTTGAAGAAATCTGAACCAGTGTTAACTATCGATCATTCAAACCAAATTTCGTAAATATCGGCCTGGCAGTTCGCGAGAAGATTTTTTAAGAATTTTAATAACTTTTCAACAGCGGCCATCTTTGATTTCGCGATGACCACCATTTAAACAAAAATGAAAAGGCCTGACCCAATAATCATTACCGTGAAGTTTGGCCAATATCGGCCAAGCGGTTCACGAGAACAAGACGTTTGAAAGCTATATTGAAAGAACGACCTTTTGACCTTTCGGTGGCCATCTTGGATGAAATGACCATCCAATTTCGACAAAAGATGTACCAGAGCGATCGCCTCTTTGATACCATCGATTTGATATAGACATGACCATATTTTTGACTCCGGGGTCACCATTTTAACAACTTTGAAAGAGCATTGTACATCGATCATTCCTACCAAGTTTTGTCGAAATCCTGTTGGCGGTTTTTGAGAAGATTTTTGAAGAATTTGTGCTATTTTTGGATTACGTAAGGACGTCATTTTAACAATTTTGTAATCCCCCTACCTAAGGACCATGACCATGACGTTTGGTAACTATAGGCCCAATGGTTACTGAGGAGAAGACGTTTGAAAATGTTCACGGACGGACGACGGACACATTGCGGTAACAATAGCTCACATGAGCTTTGCTCAGATGAGCTAAAAAGCCAAATACGTACGTGAGCGCCAAACCAGGTATCCGGTCGGGATTCAGGTAAGGATTAACCCCAATCGTTAAATTACCCATCGTATGCTCCCACCTGCCACCAACCGGCTGTTTTGTAAAATACTAAATGTATTTTATATGTCTGTTTGTTTGTTTGTTTGTTTGTTGTGGTTTAATGGCCTATCAACAACTAACGTCGTTTAAGGCCGGGTCAATTGCTTTAGTACTAAATCCCATATATTACATGTTCAAGTACATGTACCCATGGGGGGATGGGGGGATCCCATAATTAGAACTGAATATTTACAATAAAAGAACTAAATATTTAGCCCTGAAATAAGAATGATCCTGATCTGATGCCAGCTAGGTCCTCGCCACACCAGAATCACTTGGCCCCTGCCAAAGCAGTAGGATGAGTAATAATATTACTACTTGTATAATGTAATGGGTAATAACCCAATTCAACTCCCAGGTAACAAGAGAGCAGAAGATAAAAACATACCTGAGGGCCAAACCAGGCAAATCATGATTCCTATAAGGAGGAACCCCTACTGTTAATTTACGCCGTCGCGTTCGCCCGACCAACCATGCACCCACATATTATATGTGTGGCAATATACGTTGAAAAGTACACAAACAAAATATGGTTTTACCCGGTACAATTAATTTAAAACCATGCGAAATTGTTGTTTCTTGACTATATAGTATCCTTAAAATTTAAACTATTTCCTGTGATACACATATTATGTTTCTCCGCACAAACTGGGGGTCGTTTCACTAAACTTCGTACAATGTACAACTAAAATGTTCGTAAGTGTAACATTATGATAGTTTGTAAAATTAACACTAACAATGTTTCGTTTACCATGAACATTTTAGTTGTATGACATTTACTTAGTGAAACGGTCCCCTGGTGTGGAAATATCACTTGATCACTAATGTATGGGAATGACAATACAAGGTAAACCATCATTGACATGCCAATTATTTATTTAACATGAGCATTAAAATGTCATTCAATCACATCGCTGTATATAATCACATGACCCTATGCTGTTCACAACCTTTTTTGTAATTGTAATTTATATGCAAGTGACAAATGTGAAAGTATGTAAAATAATAGTTGTAGTAGATCTAATAACAATGTATTTTATAAATTACAGTTGGCGTCATGGAGTGGTGTAACCAGGGGCCGGTTTCACTAAACTTTGTACGACTAAAATGTCCGCAAGTGCAACATTATGCTGTAAATTTCTCATTAACAATGTTTTCTTGTAAAAATTATTGGATTTACATTTATATTGAGCATATACTGCTGCAGATATGCTCAATAAGTGTAAATCCATCAATTGAGATTTCCAGACGATCATAAATTTGCACTTACAAACATTTTATTCTTACGAAGTTTAGTGAAAGAGGCCGGCCCCAGGTCCTTGGCGGTATGGGTGGAGGGGGGGGGGGGGGGGGGGTCGTGAATTGTGGATCTCAAATTTGGAATAAGGCACGGGAGCATCCTTCCCAGAGAAACGTTTATTTCCATATGTTTGTGTTTGTTAGTTTATTGGTGTTTAACAGCCTATCAACATTTAAGGCCGGCCAACGGATTCAATCCCGTATTTAACCTGCTGCATGGGGGGGGGGGGGGGGGGTGGGGGGGGGGGCGCGAAGGGGGGCGAATGTTTATAATACAAACTATATTCTATAGACACTATAGTATTTGACGCGGATGCCACCTGCAGCATATTTGAGAAACTGTGACAAAGTGGTTAACCGAAAAGTGTGACGGACGGACGGACGGACGGACGGACCAAACACTATATGCCACCCGTTTCTTCGAAACCCGGTGGCATAAAAATATTCTATAGACGCTATAGTATTTGGTATAGTATTTAGTTGATTTATGTAACTTGTAGTCCATATTTTAGGGAAAAATCACATATTGAATATCTGACAAGTCCGGTTGGGGGGGGGGGGGGGGGGGGGGGTGAGGGGGGGGGGAGGGGGCGGGGGGGGGGGGGGGGGGGGGGGGGGGCGATGTTTATAATACAAACAAGAAATGCGTCTGTCGAACGCGGATGCCACCTGAAGCATATTTGAGAAACTGTGACAAAGTGTTTAACCGAAAAGTGTGACGGACGGACGGACGGGACGGGACGGACGGACGGACCAAACACTATATGCCACCCGTTTCTTCGAAACCCGGTGGCATAAAAATAGTCTATAGACGCTATAGTATTTGGTATAGTATTTAGTTGATTTATGTAACTTGTAGTCCATATTTTAGGGAAAAATCACATATTGAATATCTGACACGTCCATCGTCTAAGATGGTGCCCTTTAAGAACCACTGGATTGATGTATGTCATTATACAAGAACAGGAATATTATAACATAATTGAATAAGTTGAAGTGGTCAGTGGAAGAACGGAACTAACTCCATGATGGAGTTAGCCCCCTTCTTTCACTGAACCTTTCAATTCCATGTGCCACAGAGTTGTGTATGGTGAGTGGGAATTAACCCTCACTACGAGGGAGATGAAAATTTGCGTCTGCTGTTTTTCATTTTTGCCTTAATTCTGAACAAAAAAACCTGTTTTGACAGCACATGAGAATCGTCTCCAGTGGAGACGATTCTCATGCGCTGCCAAAACAGGTTTTTATCGACAAATATTGATAATAAAACATTTCCAGCAGACGACAAGATTTAATTCAGCATAGTAAGGGTTAATGGACCATGCTTCGGTCATGTGATTGGTCACAGGGAGAATGTATACACAAAAATGTCATCCGATAAACAATTACACATGACCACCAGGGAGCCGTTTCACTAAACATCGTACGACTAAAATGGTCGAAAGTGCAAACTTATGATAGTCTGTAAATTTCACATTAACAATGTTTTTTGTAAATAATTATTGGATTTACATTTATTGAGCATATGCTCAATAAATGTAAAACCATCAATTGGAATTTCCAGACGATCCTAAATTTGCACTTACGAACATGTTGGTCGTACAAAGTTTAGTAAAACAGGCCCCAGTCTTCCACGGTAAAATATACCAGTGATTCCATATTTATGTAATCATGGTGCCATTTTTCTAGTTTCGAGGTAGAACCTATAATCCATTAAACTAGTTGTGTTTATTCCATTAGATGCCAGTCCAGTAGCCTATTTCACAAACCTCCGTTAGTCGACTAAACTCGGTTAGTCTGCTAAACTTCAGGCCGTTAGTCGACTAACAGGAAAAACGCATTTCACGAACACGTTAGTCGACTTTGCTTAGCCTCCTCGTTAGCCGGCTAAACTTTCGGTTAGTCTACTAAGCAAAATAGCAGACGACGGAATTCCAAGATGGCGGCGCCCACGGTTGTTTTGAACGTGGCTTACAAAATCGTTCGTGAAATGCAAACATGTCAAAAAGTTTAGCAGACTATGGTTAGTTTAGTCGACTAACGGAGGTTCGTGAAATAGGCTACTGGTGTTACATTTATAATAGTATAGCCAATTGTTCTTGTCATTTTATATATTTTATTTCAACTTCAGGGGACCAAAGAAATGTCATTTCCATTACATACATTTACATGACGTAAACATAGCTAGCTTACAGTTACATTTTTCTTTTCAACGCCGTTATACATAAAACTGAAGGTGCATCTATTAAGAAAATGTACAGAATAAGGTAAGCTAATTGTATTAGCTTGAAACAGAGAAATTTAGTAGCAAGTGGAATGTCTTGTTTATGGTAACCCAACAACATGTATCAGTAAAGTTAAGCAAAACAAACTACTTTAGCATGTAACAGAATGCCGTGTTTTACCAAATGCACCAAACATCGTTGTAAAGTACAGCCTCCAAAAATATGGGCGTAACAGAAATGATTTATGTAACGGTAATGGCACAATGTAACGGAAATGACTCTCCATTTATTTAAAATACTAATACAGCATAAATAACAACCATATTTATACTTTGCATATGCTGTACAATATAACTTCTATTTAATGTTTATTTTTAATGTGATTGCCAATGGAAACCCGCACTCCTCAGAGCTTTTACTCATTAAATCCTGATATAGAAATGTTGTAGGTCTGAATAAATTTGCCACTACTGACTAACAACTGATGGGACCAGGTTTAGATCTAATTGCCGCATGAACTGACAGGTTAATTTGGTAATTTATCATTGCCGTTACACGATTGTCATTTCCGTTACACAATTTTACACATTTGTGTAATGGAAATGATCGTAATGGAAATGATTTTTATTTAAAAACTCCCCTTTTGCACCCCTCTGTATACAACGCATCATGAAGGTAAAATATGTAAATGCAACATTGTAAGTATGTCTATCCACCCAATTTGGTTTCAGCCGACCTACATACATAGGCACTTGTGTAAACCGCGAACGGTAATGATGAATGTAATGTGTAACCTTAAAATTCCAAATACAGCCCGGCCTCGTTCTCGGCAAAGTTGTGTTACCACCGTGTTTATTTATAAATTGCGCGCCCATAAACAGTGTTCATTGCATTAGTAGCTGAAAGTAGGAAAGGGAGGTTACTCTGATTTTACATTTTTTTGTTCAGCGTAACGGAAATGATTCAATTTTGCGGGACAGATACATTAACGTCAGTATGTTTGATAACAAAAAGGCAAATTTATTGCAGAATAAGTTTAATGTAAATGTTAACTATTTGAATTCAGATGTAATGCATAGTAAAATGCAAATGGATAAAATTTGAGAATTACAGGCTTGTAAACTGTGCTGGTAGATGACCGGGACATTCCCATTTGGTGCACCACACATATGACAACAACAGAAAATAATAACTAAGCACACATACCAAGAAGTGTAAATACTGTTTTCTTAATGGACTGGTATGAAACATAGTTTCTTTACTGAAAACAATATTAATTTTCCTTATAAATTGTATGATTTGTCAGTAAATTACGCCATCGATGCCATTTCACTAAACTTCGTACAAATAAAATGTTCATAAGTGCAAATTTAGGATCGTCTGGAAATTTCAATTGATGGATTTACATTTATTGAGCATAGGCTGCATATGCAGCCTATGCTCGAGAAATGTAAATCCAATAATTGTTTACATGAAAACATTCTTAATGTGAAAGTTACAGACTACTATAACTTTGCACTTACAAACATTTTAGTCGTACAAAGTTTAGTGAAACTGCCCCCAGATGTACATAAAAGATAGAATCACTGATACACGTTAACAATCACACAAAATGTCACAAAATACATATCACCATGAACAAGAAACAAGAACTCTGTGTTTGCAAAGCAGATACATAATTTATCATGTCGTTTTAAACGAAAAAAAATCATGTATTAGATTTTGCCAAAAATGGTGGAATTTGCACAAAATTCAACATACTATACACTCATTAAATATAATTTATTGCATACATTTAACCTGCACATCTTCTGATCAGCTGGAAAATATGTGAAACCTGAAAAACAGACAGCAGACCTCGTCACAGGCAACAATTCAGTCTACACAGGGTAACAAATAAGGTCTTGTTTCATGGGCCGCCAGCGGACAAACGAGACCAATTAGGGCAAAGATATATATATCTCTCAAGTAATAAGAAAGCCAACAAGAAAATGTACCTGAGGGACAAACCAAGGATATTGGTATTCCGGCAAGGATGAACCTCATTATTAAAGTTACCCTTCACATGCTCCCAACCAACCACCCTCAAACATACAAATACTATGGGAGACATAATAATTTGATGATCAAGAGTGTTGTGCTAATAACATTTGGCAAGCTGACCAGAGCATGGTCCAGGGTCAGACTGTGAGGAAGTGCAGCCAGATGTGGCAGACACTGATCACCAAACCCACACTGTTGTTGTATCATATTCGCTAAGTTTATAGAAATATATCCATATCAACAGTAATATAATATGTTCCAGTGGCGCACTACGCCACATGTGTTCACCACTGAATGTACAAATTGTTTAAAAAAATAACATAAATTTCTTGTCATTTGACCATGAACGTATGCATGCAGGCTGTATCGGTAGGCTATATGAAAATGATGATTATACACAAGCATATGAAATTCCAGTGAACCTGACTTTGATTTGAAGCAATATACAGTGGCTAAATATTTCAACCGTTATAAAAACTTTTAACAGAGTGTCATATTAGTTGATCTAAAGTATTTCAACACAACATACCAACGATGATCGCACCGACACCCACACATCATTGTAACTATATCAAACTCTGCAAGAGGCTTGACAAAAATACTATTGCGAACACACAAACAGACATGACATGGAATAATCCAGCACTCCATAATGACATACTGGGACCAACATTTTGGTTCTGCTACGTAGGTAACAACATGTACAGTTCATACACATGGCTGTGATAGTCACACACAATGTTAAGTTACGAAGGATTCTCTGGCAATCTACTCCCGTACCGTCCGTAGCTAGCTACGGACGGTATGGGAGTAATTGCAAGAGTTTCCATTCGCAACTATGGGGTTGTCCTATTTTCGAGCTCAGTTCATACATATAGCTGTGATAGTCACACACAATGTTAATCCTTGCAACCCTGAATTTTATTTGATCGTCTGCTTGTTAGCTCTAATTTCCAATATTTCTCAACACAATGATATTGTAACATCACAAGACAATTATCTCCAATGTGCTGTTAAAATATGGTGTGTATTACGAAATAAGATAAAAGTTTGTTTATGTTTGTTTCTTTGTTTGTTTATTAGTGTTTAACGGCCTATCAACAGCTAAGGTCATGTAAGGCCGGGCAAATGGGTTTGATCCCATTTTAACCTGCTGCATTGGGGGGGGGGGGGAGGGGGAATCCCAAAATCAGAACGGAATATTTACATCGAGAACAAATATATTCAGCCCTGAAATTAGAATAACCTGACCTGGTGCCAGGTCCATACCACACCAAGTCACTTGGCCCCTTCCCCTAAAAAATAGGATTACCAATATCGTAATACTCACATAAGGGGTATAACCAGATTCAACTGTCACATACAAAACACCAAAGACGAATTTGAGGGCCAAATCAGGTCTCCAGTCGGGATTCCGGTAAGGATGAACCCCGATCGTTAAATTACCCATCGCGTGCTCCCACTTGCCACCCACCTAAAAGTGAAAAATGGCAGACAACACTATTTATTTCCCACCTTTTACAGGTTACAGATGAGAATATATATTTGTCAATAGTGCAGCAAACACATCAGGATTGACCCGTGGTCCATTTGCTGAAGGAAAGTTTGCAATATGTACCTTAAAAATTTATGAATAGTGTATCAACAGTACATGTACACAAACAGTACATGGTAAAACAAACATCATTGGTTTAATTTTCTTTTGGACTTCTAAACCTGCAACTCCAGCAAAGCATTGAGACATTATTTGAATCAGTTCAGCGAGCTGATTAGAGGGGACACAACACATAGGCACATACATGTACATGCATCACAGCTGTCATTTAACCCTTCCTACGCTGTTGACAGAAATTGCCGTCTGCTGTTTTTCATTTTTGCATTAATTCTTAACAAAAACCTGGTTTTGACATCACATGAGAATCGTCTCCACTGGAGACGATTCTCATGTGCTGTCAAAACCAGGTTTTTGTCGAGAAATATTGAATATAAAACATTTCCAGCAGATGACAACGTTTAATTCAGCGTAGTAAGGGTTAAGATATGTTTAGCAGAAAACATTGGTTTAATTTACTCAATCATGTATATCAGTAGTTTCTATATATTAGTAATGTAAATAGTTCATGTAAGTAGTTCATGTAAGTGAAAGATATATATATCTAATATAGAGTAAAAGCGGGAAACAAAGTTGTCGTCTGCTGTTATTTAATATTTTGTCTTTTTTTCTCATTAAAACATGATTTGGCAGCACTTTGGAATAATTTCCATTGGAAATGATTCTAAAGTGCTGGCAAAGTATGCTTTTGTTGATAAAAATGGAAAATAAACAATAATAATCAGCAGACGACAAAATTGAATCCAGCATAATAAAGATTAACAGGTACAGCATCAATCTTCATGAAGATGCGTGTAACATTGAGCACAATCATAATTGACTTTCGCCAGTCGCCGACAAAACAGACCTTATCACATGCGCAACCTGTGTAGTCCATATCAGCCGGCACAACCACGCAGTCTGACCAGGGTCTACACTGTTCCCCATTCAGTAACAAGAAATATCCTTACTGTATAACTGGGCCCCGTTTCACTAAACTTCGTACGACTAAAATGTTCATAAGTGCAAAACTATGATAGTCTGTACATTTCACATTAACAATGTGTTTTTGTAAACAATTATTGGATTTACATTTATTGAGCATAGGCTGCATATGCAGCCTATGCTCAATAAATGTAAATCAATCAATTGAAATTTACAGACTATTCTACATCTGTGCTTACGAACATTTTAGTTGTACGAAGTTTAGTGAAACGGCCCCCAGAACCCCAGCTGAGCAAATGTGCCTTATGATGTATGCGATCAATGTAGCCCCAGATCAACCTGATCATGTGCACAGTCTGATTAGTGTCTGCATTATTTCTATCAGCTCACCTGGTTGAATAAATAGTACGCAATTTTCAACACGAATCATGAATCTGAAATGTCTCTGCCTTTGTGACTGAGACGTTGTTGTAAGTTTTCTGTATGATACAATTAACCCTTAGAATGCAGGAAACAAAAAAATTGTCGTCTGCTGTTAAATTGTTTGATATTTCAACAAAGACATGATTTGACAGCACTTTAGAATCATTTCCATTGGAAATGATTCTAAAGTGTTGTCAAACCATGCTTTTGGTGAGAAAAAGCAGTATAAAGTGTAAAATCCATGCAACTATGCTTTAACGTAGTTGTACCCTTCTTGTGGCCCCATGTAAAGTTGATGGAAATCTAATACCATAATACTTATGTGGCTAACCCTAACCTTTTCCTTTGTTCATCCCTATTGTTCTGTAGCCACATAAACCCATTTTTAGCCACATAAAATCATGGAACAATAGAATATTACATAACCTATTGTTCTCCTAGCCACATATGTATCCATTTGTAAGCTCGGACGGACGGACGCATGCATGGACACCCGGACGTCATTGTGATCAGTATGTCTTGCTTTCCGCAAGCGGGCTCGACAAAAAACTCCCTACTAATAAAACAATAGCTACTTGCATAAATAAACCATATGGATGCGATCAGGAAGTCTTTATGCAGATACTGCCACCAATAAAAATGCACACACACTTGTAATATTCAGATAGCAAACCAATTTTGATGTAGCACATGTATATTTATTAAGCCAAATTGTACATGTAAAACACCAAAATGTGCTTATTATTTTCTAACTACAGCATATGGTAAGGTTTCCTTGCTGGCAACATCTGCATGAAGACTTACTGAATACATGTACCGGTATATGGCTTATTTGTTTATGTAGCTATCGGTCTATGAGTAGTTTTTTATTAGATTTCCATTGACTTTACATAGGCCACAAGAAGGTTACAACCGTAATGCTCTAACAATGATTGATGCTGATAAGACAGTCATACAGGTTTACAATCAAATGCCATGATTTCATATGTAGGAAAATGCAATTGTTGTTGGGAGCTTAGATGTATGTATTACCGTATACATGTAACAGGATTTGTCAAAAGTTGGGGTTTGACATGATATGTAGGTAGAATTGGGGATTTACATACTAGTACATGTAATAATCAGTGGGGGTTACATGATATGTAGTCATATACGATATGCAGTCAAAATGTTTTTTTTTTACATGATATGTAGTCAAAATTTGGGTTTTAAATATATGTGGCTGTGACTGGAGAAATGGGGCTTATTGGTTTTGAGACCAGTGTATATCCAGATCAGCCTGTGCATCCACAGTCCGATCAGGAGATGCACTGTTTTGCATACCATCAATGAGATACAATGTATGTATCGTGCTTCTAACAAACACTATAGATCACTATCAAGCTACTGGAGTGTGTTATTTGATCAGCAGCTAGACTGGCCATAAATCCAATAAGCCCTATTTTCCCAAATTATGATATGTAGTTAAAAATTGTGGTTTTACCTGATATGTACCAATATGTAAAAATTGTGGTTTTACCCGATATGTACTCAATATTGAGGCTTACAAGATATACACACAATATCACATAATCACAATTGTGGTTTTACATGATATGTATTCAACCAGACGGCCGCAGCCTGCATGTCGAGCCTGCCGAGACAACTGGTGATCTCAGGGTAAGATATACGTATATAATGTAGCAACATATACATTGAAAAATAAGAATTGGCATCGTTAAATGAAGCTAATCCCTTCACTGGCAGCCTTGATAATAATAATTAAAAACATATAAAGTCCTCAGTGACCTTGGGCGGTCAGACGTGGGTTGTATGCAAAACAAAGCACCATCCCTAGACACATATTGTGGCCAAATATTATCCAAATCGGAGTTATTGAACAAAAACAAAAAACACTAACATTTTTGGTAAGTCGTGAGTGACCTTGACCTTGGAGCCACATGAGTGGGACACAGAATTAATATATGGATGATGACTAATAAGCATTTGAAATTTCAAGTCAATGTGACTTAGGACTGCAGAGATATAAGATATTTAAAAACTTTAACACAGATTTCGGACGGACACACGGACGCACGGACACCCGGACGTCATTGTGATCACTTTGTCTCGCTTTCCGCAAGCGGGCTCGACAAAAATTGGGTTTACATGATATGTAATAAAATGTGGAATATGATAATTATGTGATGTAAAATTGAGGTTTATCTGATACAATGATTTCAGATAGTTTCCAAGGTTAGTATAAACTAGATTGGTCAGTAAGCGAGGCTTACGGAATACCCCCCGCGTGGGCCCAGGTACCCCTAAAATATGTAAAAATTTCCAAGTGTGTGGGCTTGTGACCTTGACTCTGGGATTAGCGTGAGCGGCATGAACGTGAATTTGTCACAGGGTGGTAGAGGTCCATTGGAGTAATGTGTGTGTGAAATGTGAAGCAGATCCGAGCAAGGAAATAGAAGTTAT
Organism: Conchocele bisecta; assembly: GCA_029237695.1. Classification (NCBI taxonomy): domain Eukaryota; kingdom Metazoa; phylum Mollusca; class Bivalvia; order Lucinida; family Thyasiridae; genus Conchocele; species Conchocele bisecta. Next base: position 7,251,747 of record CM055268.1, on the reverse strand, counting down.
AACCGATTTCTCTGATGTTAAGTTTTGTAAAGAGACTAAGTATGTGACCTTGACCTCGAGATCAGCGGGGATTTGTCACAGCATATGAAATATTAAGAATTTTCAATGAATGAAATAGAAGTTACAACATATTTCTCTGATGTTAAGTTTTGTAAAGAGACTAAGTATGTGACCTTGACCTTGGGATCGGCGGGGGTTGGACAGTCGTAGATTTGTCACAGCATGATAGTACAACCTTAGAGGAATGCACAAGTGAAATAATAAGAATTTTCAATGAAGGAAATAGAAGTTATAACTTTCTCTGATGTTAAGTTTTGTAAAGAGACTAAGTATTTGACCTTGACATTGGGATCAGCGGGGGGTTGGACGGTCGTGGATTTGGCACAGCATGGTAGTAGAGTCTTACAGGAATGCATGTGTGAAATATTAAGCCTTTTAGATGAAGGAAATAGAAGTTATAACAATATTTCTCTGATGTTAAAGGTACACATGCCATATTATAATATAGGGAGGCATATTTATTTTGTCCATACATTAGATATAACATTTTTCGGGCAAAATGAACAGTCATGAACAATTTCCGGACGATATAATTGGAATTTTTATACTTCGTATATCAAACATGAATGTTCACACTAATATCAGGGGCGATAACTGTGTTTCCTTAAAATGTTAACTGACATTACTATTTCTTCTCTGTAATTATTTTTTGATGTGCAATGATCATACTTATTGATCTGTCGAAAATATTATTTGTTCACGTGATTCATTTAATTAGTATAAATAATTAAAAAAGACCATGCCTCATTTGCATATGAAAATAGCCTGATACCACCGCGCGTCACTATCAGTAAAATAAATATTACTAAATGATTATATCTGTATAGCGGACACTCGCAATATTTAGAACTGGTGGAATAGTGACACAATTATACACTTATTTAATTCCTATAAAGAACATTTTGTGCCTACTGCGTGGGCATGTACCTTTATGTTTTGTAAAGAGACTAAGTATTTGACCTTGACATTGGGATCAGCGGGGGTTGGACGGTCGTGGATTTAGCACAGCATGGTAGTAGAGCCTTACAGGAATGCATGTGTGAAATATTAAGCATTTTAGATGAAGGAAATAGAAGTTATAACAATATTTCTCTGATGTTAAGTTTACCGACTAAGTATTTGACCTTGACCTTGGGATCTGCGGGGGTTGGACGGTCGTGGATTTGGCACAGCATGGTAGTAGAGCCTTACAGGAATGCATGTGTGAAATATTAAGCAAGGACGGACGTGGACGGACGGACGGACGGACGGACGGACGTTCTTACAAATGGATACTTATGTGGCTTATCACATGTTAAATATTAGCCATATAAAACGATTTTTAGCCACATAAAAGGATTTTTTAGGTGGCTAATTGTAACCAACCCTATCCTTTACTAAGTCCATAACCCTGTCGGGCTAGCCACATAAGTACCCTAATGTGTGCCCGGACAGACGGACGGACGGACGGACGTTCTTACAAATGGATACTTATGTGGCTTATCACATGTTAAATATTAGCCACATAAAACGATTTTTAGCCACATAAAAGGATTTTTTAGGTGGCTAATTGTAACCAACCCTATCCTTTACTAAGTCCATAACTCTGTCGGGCTAGCCACATAAGTACCCTAATGTGTGCCCGGACGGACGGACGGACGGACGGACGGACGTTCTTACATTAGGGTACTTATGTGGCTTATCACATGTTAAATATTAGCCACATAAAACGATTTTTAGCCACATAAAAGGATTTTTTAGGTGGCTAATTGTAACCAACCCTATCCTTTAACAAGTCCATAACCCTGTGGGGCTAGCCACATAAGTACCCTGATGTGTGCCCGGACGGACGGACGGACGGACGGACGTTCTTACAGTACTATACTTATGTGGCTTATCACATGTTAAATATTAGCCACATAAAAGGATTTTTAGCCACATAAAAGGATTTTTTAGGTGGCTAATTGTAACCAACCCTATCCTTTACCAAGTCCATAACCCTGTGGGGCTAGCCACATAAGTACCCTAATGTGTGCCCGGACGGACGGACGGACGGACGGACGGACAACCTTACTCCAGTATACCCCCCCCCCTACAACTCGTTGCGGGGGGTATAATTAATTGATGTAAGTTTGCAGTTACAGGATAAATTCTGCCAAAGATTTATGAACACAATACCACATGAAGTATATAAACAATGACTGACAAATAGATTTACAAGGTTGTCCCATGGTGAGAAATAATATATTGGAAAGTTGACATAGGCAGAGCTCCAGTTAAGGTGCGTAATTTGGGGGTAACTTTCTTATTTCTCCATCAAAAATGGCAGGTTGTGAGTGCTTTAGAATCGTCTCAATGATACGATTCTGAAGCACTCCCAACTTCCCATTTTTGGAGAAGAAATTACAAAATTTCACCCCAAATTGATAAAATTACGCACCTTAGCTGGAGCTCTGATAGGATCTCAATGAAACAATATCCAGATTTATGTATGGGCCAGTCAATATAACCATCTATTTTATTTTTATAAAACCTGTAGCTGCTATCAAGGTGTATGATCACGTGGTACTAACAACAACAACAAGTACCGATTCAAAGTACGTATTCTTTTATAGTGTCCTTATTACGTAACGGATTTTGATGAAACATGGCACATCAAACATGTCTTGTTAAGCTGCATTTGGTGGTCTCTGTATTTTCGCCCAAACTTCTGTCGTTTTTGCGAAGAATCGATTTCCGTGTCAAAAACGACATAAGTCTGTGCGAAACTCCCTAGACCACCGAATGCAGCTCATTAAGACGCATTTGCTGCACCGTATTTCATCAAAATCCGTTGCATATTAAGGAAAATATCAAATAATAATTACTTTGGAGTGGGCGACGTTGTTGTTGTTGGAACCACATGATCATGCACCTTGTGATATGTGTGTTTGTTAGCAACTGATAGGCTACATACAGGATACAAATAGCAAAGCTCCATGGTAACTTTGGTAACTCGATGGCAAGACAAATGAAAATTGCGCATATTTAATTTAGAATGCTGGTATGCTCTGATTTTGTTGCTTTCTTTCAGTAAAACATTGTTTGCCAGCATTTTAGAATCCATGGAAAGGATTCTAAAGTGCTGTCAAACCATGTATTTCATGAGAAATATGGAAAATAAAAAAATAAACATTAGACGACAAAATTTAATCCGGCATTCTAATGGTTAAGGATTGACGTCATAGAACACCATCCTTTGTTTCGAAGACAATAGCTTTGACAATGTGATTGAATATTTGTAGAAAGTGTATCTGACACTATACTGTGCATCGAGTCGCCATCTTAGCATGGACAAGCTATCGGCCAGTTTCACCTCTTGTAGCGTTTGACAGACATCTCAGAATTTGACAAAATTAATTATCAATAATTTGATAACGAAAAATTTAATGCAATATAATTTAAAAAGAATTCATTACAACTTCATATCCATTATATGTAGCCCAAGTCAATAGCAAGTCTGATTCTGGATGATAATTGTGCATATTTTTTAAAACACAGAAATCTCTACACAAGTTATTGAGAGTGCACAGTCATGTATGCTATCTTACCTGTAGACAGAGTATTTACCATGTATACTGTATTGACTGCAATAAGTAATATTGATTTTGTATTGATTGATTTAAATGTGTATGGACTGTGCTGCTATCATACACATGTTGCTAGCAGACTATAAGTGACCTGATGATTTACACAGTGTAGCATGGCCATTGTAGATTTTAGAAATGACCGATATATAACCATGTATCAATAATGGTGTAAATAGTGGCATAAGATAATTTATAGCACATTGTAAATGATTATCCATACAACATGTTGTACCAAATTGTATCAGTTACATTGTAAACGCTACAAGAGGTGAACCTGACCGATGGCATGTAAATATGAAGATGGCCGAGATGGCAACTGCATGCGCCATAAAGGATACAATAACAAGAGAATGTTCACATATATGTAATACATATATCCCAACACATTTACAAAGCAATTATCTTTGAATCACATGATGATCAGATATAGAACGGGTCCTTAAGGCTATGTCAGCTTTGAAGTTGACACCACTGATATTTGCTGTGTTCCAGCGATGTGGTTGGTGTTCTTTCATTAAGTATTCCATATTTCTGCTTTGCCTCATCATTAGATATTTTAAATAATTCCACACAGGCGAGCTACTGAAATTATGTGAGAATTAAACACCAATTGCTTAATTATTTGCCAATCTACAAGCCATGTTCGTAATATTCTGGGACAACCTTCATATGTGTTATTTAAAAAAAGTTCTACCCCAATTACCTGTAGCCTATTTCACCAAAATTGAAAAGTATACTTTTCTTGCTAAGTATACTTTGAGGAGAATTTTCAATTTAAAGATAAATTTATTAATTTCTATTATATTTAATTTATTACATTATCACAGCCATTTTGGCTGTGATAATGTAATAAATTCAGAATAATAATTCTGCAACTTTAATCATCAAATATATGCAGTCGTTAGGTCTATAATAATGCATTTTGGGAAAATTAAATGATTACTCCCTGAAAGTAAACTTATCTACATAAGTATGTTTAGCAATTTTGGTGAAATCGGCTACTGAAATGAAGTCTTAGAGCAGATTATATTAACATATGTGTGGGTGTACAACCTTACATCACGCAAGATAAAAAGCAAGCTTTCCTCTCTTACACACCTGCATGTATGATGGCCCAGATCAGTAGAACACATGAATAACAAAGTTTATCCCGTCAACACAGAGCGTATGTGCCGTGCAATACGACCTAATCACTGCGTATGTATATGTGCGGTTGTCATAGTCGATTCTCCGATTTTGAGGATGCGGCTGGGGTTACTTTTTTTGCATTTTAAAGCTATTTGTAGGTGCTGACAGGATAAATCGAATAGTACCGGTAGGTTAGTGCCGTGAATGGGAAAAAATATCTGGCGCGGCACGGAAACAGGATCGCCCATCCCATTTCCTAAGCCTTGCCAGATTTTTTTCCCATTCACAGCACTAACCTATATGTATAAAATAGTCTGGAATTCATAGCATATCAATTATAATGATTGTTATGCTTCTGTATAGGACTACCACTAGCAACATCAAACAACCTAATGTCTGCTGTTTGTTTTCTATTTTCCGTTTTTATCATCAAAAACACGCTTTGACAGCACTTTAGAAACATTTTCAACATGCTTTGACAGCACTTCAGAATCATTTCCATTGGAAATGCTTCTGAAGTGCTGTTAAACCATGTTTTTATTGAGAAATAAGGCAATATATAAAAGCAACAGCAGACAACAATTGTTGTGAGTAGCTGTCTAAGGGTTAACACAAATTCAAACCAATACACAATGTGAGATGCGGCTGGGTATCAGACAAGGCGATCGCTAGCAAATACGACTGGGTGGATAGCCATCAATGTGAGGAAGCTATCAATGAAGTTTGGTAATGATGTGACGGATCAGGAGATATTCAAAATTTGGACGTATGTCTAAAATTGTTGACATCAATGTGAAGGTCAGCCGAATTACACTGGGTGGATAACCATCAATGCGAGGAAGCTATTGATGATGTTTGGTAATGATCCAACTAACGGATCAGAAGATATTCAACATTTAGACATACATCCAAAATTATTGAAAGTCAAGTCACCAAGGTGAAGGTGAAAGTCACCAAAATGACAATGGATGGATAGCTATCAAGTGAGGAAGCTATTGATGAAGTTTGGTAATGATCCGACTAACGGATCAACACATTGTTGACGACAAACGTCGTAATTGTGACTGCTGTGTCTCACTTTCCACTATCGTATGTGTCGTGACAAAAAGTGTCTGCAGGAATTCCGCTGGGGAAAAAAAAAAAATTGCCACTTCAAAAAAAACAAAAACAAGTGGCAATAAAAAATTACAATTTTCAAAAAAAAAAATAAAAAATAAAAAATCTTCGAAAATTGTAATTTGTTATTGCCAATTGTTTATTTTTATCGCCAATTGCGAAAGTGGCGATCGCCAGCGGAATCCCTGTGTCTGTGACTTGAGAAATTGATCTTATGGGATTTGTGACCAATCTCCTGATCAAATAGCATAGTTCTGCCGTCTGATAACGATCTATATTGCTTGTTACAAGCATGGCGAATGTTACATTGATGGAATATCAAACAGTGCAGATCCTGATCAGACTGTGCAGATACATAGGCTGATCTGGATCTACACTGGTGGCAACACCCATAAGCCCCATTTCTCTAGCCAGAAATAAGATTGAAACAACATGAATGAGAGCAAATGAAGCGAATGGGAACGCATAGCTAGATACCGCTGGCCAGTAGCCTATTTCACCAACATTGCAAAATATTCTTATCTAGCAAAGTATACGTTCAGGGAGACATTTTTATTATACTGAATTTATTACATTATCACAGCCATTTTGCCTGTGATAATGTAATAAATTCAGTATAATAAAAATTAATATAATTATTATCCTTAAATAATAATAATTCTTCATACTTTTAATCATCAAATATGTGCAGTGGTTAGTTATATATATGAAATAATGAATTTTGGGAAAAATAAATGATTACTCCCTCAAAGTATACTTTGCTAGATAAGTATACTTTGCAATTTTGATGAAATCGGCTACACTAGCTGTACCAACACCAAACTGGGCAACACCAAATCAATAAAACATTAAACACACAAAGTCATCAGACCTTGGGCACAAGGAATGCATGGGAGTGATGATAATGGTTATCGAGATACACGTGTGTTAACATGCATGAGAAATGTTATGCAAAACTGTTACACAAATTTCTTGTCAACTGAGGGTGATCTTAGAACGAGAGCCACAGTTGTGGGCCATAAAATTAAAATGTGTGTTATTATAAACAAGCACATAAAGTTTCAATTTAACACTTAGAGTGTGGGAACCGAAAATAGTCGTCTGCTGCTGTGTTACTTTTTTGACTCTTCTCTCAGTAAAAACATGGTTTGTCAGCATTTTAGAATCATTTCCATTGGAAATGATTCTAAAGTACTGTCAAACCATGTTTTTGATGAGAAAAATGGAAAATAAAAAATAAACAGCAGACGCCAAATTTTAATTCAGCATTGTAAGAGTTAATTCATCCTTATTGAGATATCAGTTACCTAACAATTTACCATGGACTGTCCTGGGAGGACAGAATTATAGATGGCAGATAAACGAGCGAAATAACAAAAACGATATATCATGTGCAGGTTGTATAGAAAGTGATATGCGTAAAAACAGGAAGATTCATCCATTAAGAGGAACATGTGAATAAAGGTCCAACATAATCCTGACATATTAACCCTTAGACCGCTATCTTATTTTTTTTGTCGTCTGCTATTTATTTTCCATTTTCCATTTTTATCATCAAAAACATGCTTTGACAGCACTTTAGAATAATTTTCAACATTCTTTGACAGCACTTCAAAATCATTTCCATTGAAAATGATTCTGAAGTGTTGTCAAAACATGTTTTTATTGAGAAATAAGGCAAGATATAAAAGCAACAGTAGACAACAATTGTTGTGAGTAGCGGTCTAAGGGTTAACTCTTAGAAATTCGGAAAAGTAAATTGTTGCCTGCTGTTGTTTTATATTTTGTGTTCTGTCTATAAAAATGTGCTTTGAATCATTTCCAAACCAATGTAACATAAAAATAAACAGTAAACTATAAAATTTAATTCAGCATTGAAAACCTTCATCCTCAGTACCTGACATGATCTGCCACCTTTTTGTACATTGGAAAATAATCACAAAAATGCAATCTGTAGCCTAGTTCACCAAAATTGCAAAGTCTTGCTAAGTACACTTTGAGAGAGAAATTTTCAATTTAAGGATAAATTTATTAATTTTTATTACATGTATATTGAATTTATTACATTATCACAGCCATTTTGGCTGTGATAATGTCATAAATTCAGTATTCTGCATACTTAAATCATCAAATATATGCAGTTGTTAGTTCTGTATAAAATAATGCATTTCGGGAAAATAAATGATTACTCCCTCAAAGTATACTTAGCTAGATAAGAATGCTTATCAAAATGCATAACAAAATCAGCTGCTGGATATACACTATTTGTAAACAACTTTTTAGTCGTAGGAAGATTAGTGAAACAGCCCCCAGCATTTTGGAGTATGGTGTTGAAAGGATGGCGGTGTGGCATAATACAATAGTACAGTCCTTGCGAAGTCAAGGTCATAATAAAACACTAGCATTCATGTCTATCACCGATTCTTGAAGTTTGGATTTCTTTCTTCACCCATCGACTGATTAGTATTTTCCTGATGCCTAAAACTGCAACATGCTGACCACAATAAAATCCACGGAACTAAATGTTGACATACGACACAATAATTGGACATCACAGTACAACATTGGCACATGTTCACGAAACACGCTTCCTTTTCACGCATTAAAACTGTTCACTGAATTCTTGAACACTTGACTTATTTAGTCGTCCACTTTTTGCATCTGATATGGATCCCCACAGATCAAACACAAAGTCGTCGGTGAATCCAAACTCAGCCAGGTCACCCTCATCGATGGCGATTGCGAAATCGTGAGGGTTTTGCGACTTTTTACCGGCCTCCCATATCGTTTGTGCTGAAATATATAGAGAATACTGAGCTTGTGTCTTTTGAAATCAAGTTAATTGAACAAGGCTAGCTAATGAGTAAGTCTATATACCACAGTAGTATATTTACCTCACCCACCCATTTATACAGGGCTCCAGATAAGGAATTAGTCATTGGGTATTGTCATTCCATCATGTCTTAAGCAATTGGGTATTTCAAAATAAAATCACACTGCTGTTTACATATCAGCAGACAGCAATTATTGAATAGTTTTCTGCTAAATGAAAACATGTCTTGGCATTTCATTAGAATTGTCTCCTTGGAGACAATTCTAATGAAATACCAAGATTTGTTTTCATGGGAAAATAAGAAAAAATATGCTATATTTGTGGTCGTTTTATTGTTTTCTGCAGCATGATAAAGGTACCACAATTTTTTTATTGCTTTTTGATACTCAAATACGCAAATACGCAGCTTATCTTGAACTTTGTTTATGATTTAGGCCTACAGAGTACAGAAATGGATGGGTGGGTTAACGCTGAAATGAGCCTAGATCATAGGTCTGTAGTCGATTTCAACAAAATTGCAAAGTATACTTATATAGCAAAGTATACTTTGAGGGAGTACGGTAATCATTTATTTTTCCCAAAATGCATTATTCATATAGAACTAACCACTGCATGTATTTGATGATTAAAAGTATGCAGAATTATTATACTGAATTTATTATATTATCACAGCCAAAATGGCTGTGATAATGTAATAAATTCAGTATAATAATCAAAGTACTGAAAGTACTGAACATAGGGTACTACAAGAATTCCGCTACGGAAGCGGTGTCGCGCCTGAAATTGCCTTGTTGGTACAAAACAATGTTGTAGCAGGATTTTTGTTAAAGTTTCTGCATTACTTTGACATCGCCATGTTTACTTCTGTTTTGTGAATGAAATAATTGGCCCTGGATCGAGTATATTAAAACATACAAATGACGACATTGGGGAAACCGCTGACAAAATGTTCAATGTATGGAAGCCCAAACTTGTTAGAATTTTTGTTTTGTCGTATTTTCAGTACTTGCATTAATATGGGTATTAATCTAAGCTGGATGTGTTATACTGTCATTAATTTGTTTCCTGACTGTAATTTATCACTTATTGACTTATTGGCCCCCTTCCCTGAACGTAGAATTGACACTCATGTTGGCGTGTATTGGCCACCATAGACAAATGTCAATCAGGCAGAATTCAGGAATGTCACTAAAATCAGCTGTAAATCCATCGATAGAATGAGGATTAACCCACACAGTTTGACCCACATGTGCGAGTTTTGTTGCGACACAATCTGGGTCATCATGCAGGCAGCTGTAACCCCTTGATATTGTTTGTGTGTTGAATGCGTCGCATGTTGTTTATCCGGTGTAGAGTATTCGGAGGGGAGTTAACTCTGCCAAAAACAATAGCCTGTTATTAAATTTAGCGATGACCGCACGATTTGTGACACAAATGGGGGCAAATCACGAGCAACAAAATAATCTGATGTATTATCCGTTGTTGATATTGTTCAGTGCAAGTAGTTTTTCATAATATTATTTTCAATTAGCGGTTGCGTAACACAATGCATTTTGTTGTTATGGTTACTCCAAGATATCACTACGGACTAGCCCATCGAGGGGGGTCTAGGGCGTGGCTAACTGTCCGAGGCGATTCCAATACATAGGTTACCCTATGTGAAAATTAATAAATTTATCCTTAAATTGAAAATGTGTCCCTGAAAGTATACTTTGCTGGATAAGTATTCTTTGCAATTTTGATGAAATCGGCTACTGAAACATTCACCTGTGGTTTACACGGAGTAAACGATGCTTACAAATGTATTTTGCCTTACAAACAAGGTGAACTTTTAACTCAGTTGGCCTTGACCTTGGGCACAGTAGCTGCATGCATGGGATAGAGAATGAATATATATATGGATGATGAATAATAAGAATATAAAGTTTCAAGCCAATCCGACTTACGGTTACAAAGAAAGTGCCGGTAGGTACCTGAAAACTCTAATGCAAATTACAAATACTGCAAACATCTAAGTCCTTTACCCATGACCTTGGGCACAGGGGCCCCATGAGTGGGACACATAATGAATATATGGATGATGACCAATAAGCATACAAAGTTTCAATCTAATCTGACTTACAGAGATAGTAGGTATGTGAAAAGCTGAATGCAAATTTGGACAAAAACATTAATGCAAACTTCTAAGTCATTTGACCTTGAGATTGGGGCACAGCGGTCGCATGAGTGGGACACAGAATGAATATATAGATGATGCCCAAGAAGCATACAAAGTTTCAAGCAAATCTGACTTAGGAGAACGCAAATTTGGACAAAAACTTTAACGCAAACTTCTAAGTAATTTGACCTTAGGGCACAGGGGCCACATGAGCGGGACACAGAATGAGTATATAGATGACCAATAAGCATACAAAGTGTCAAGCAAATCCGACTTACAGAGATAGTAGATATGTGAAAAGTTTAACACAAATTTGGACAAAAATTTAACTACAACTTAGTCATTTGACCTTGACCTTGACCTTGGGAACAGGGGCTGCATGAGTGGCATACAGCATTAATATATGGATGTTGAATAATAAGCATATGAAGTTTAAAGTCAATGTGACTTAGGACTGCAGATATAAGGTATTTAAAATATTAACACAGATTTCGGACGGATGCATGCACACATGGACACCCGGACTTCATTGTGATCACTATGTCTCGATTTCCGCAAGTGAGCTCGACAATAACAAGAGCTGTAGGAGAACAGGATAGCTCGACTATGAGGGTTGTCGATGTACACATAGCTTGACAAAACAAGCTGGCTGCGGCCTGCATAAAAACCTTAACCAAGGTTGACTAAAAACCTTAACCAAGGGAATTAAGTAAGTAATTCAAGGTTAAATGTAGGTCAATGTCAGATATAGGTCAGGGGTTATTGATGTACATCACTAGGAGATGAAGTTTTTCCAAGTATGGTTGCTGTAGGCCCAGGAGTATTCCATATACAAGCTTGACTAAAAACCTTAACCAAGGGGAAATAACTAAGTAATCCAATGATAAAAGTAGGTCAAGGTCAAATATAGGTCAGGGATTATTGATGTACATCACTAGGAGATGAAGTTGTCCAAGTATGGTTGATGTAGGCCCAGGAGTAGTCCATATACAAGCTTGACTATAAACATTAACCAAGTAATTCAAGGTTAAATGTAGGTGAAGGTAAAATATAGGTCAGGGGTTATTGATGTACATCCCTATGAGAAAAAGTTATCCAAGTATGGTGTCTGTATGCACAATAGTATTCCATCTACAAGCTTGACTAAAAACCTTAACCAAGGTTGACTAAAAACCTTAACCAAGGGGAATTAACTAAGTAATTCAAGGTTAAATGTAGGTCAAGGTCAAATATAGGTCAGGGGTTGTTGATGTACATCACTAGGAGATGAAGTTGTCCAAGTATGGTTGGTGTAGTGCCAGGAGTATTCCATCTACAAGCTTGACTAAAAACATTAACCAAAGAGAATTAAGTAAGTAATTCAAAAGGAAATGTAGGTCAAGGTCAAATATAGATCAGGGGTTATTGATGTACATCACTATGAGAAAGGGTTGTCCAAGTATGGTGTCTGAATGCACAATAGTATTCCATGTACAAGCTTGAGTAAAAACCTTAACCAAGGTTGACTAAAATCCTTAAGCAAGGGGAATTAACTAAATAATTCAAGGTTAAATGTAGGTCAAGGTCAAATATAGATCAGGGGTTGTTGATGTACATCACTAGGAGATGAAGTTGTCCAAGTATGGTGGGTGTAGGGACAGTAGTATTCCATATACAAGCTTGACTAAAAACCTTAACCAAGGTGGTGACGCCGACGCCGACGCCGACGCCGACGCCGACGCCGACACCGACGCTGGGGTGACAACATAAGCTCTAACTACAGTAGAACTTCGATCGCTCGAACCGGCAACGGAATCGAGTTTGAGTTCGAGCGATGCATAGTTCGAGGGAATGAAGTTTCAAAAATGTTCTGTCACATTCAGTCAATAAAATCACTTATGTGAATATATGAGATGACCGATGTGATATGCCATTGTATATGCATTACACTTGGAGGGAGAAATGAAAAATAACAAATACAATTGTAAAGTTGCTGTTTTATTCAATATTTACATGTAATTATACGTCAAATAAACCGCTATGTTCCGCTTTGCGTCTATTCATAATACTGGTATTCCCAGTGTCTAAAAATAGCACATAGCACAGTGGTTGGAATAAATATACAAACGGAAAATATAAACGAAACAATGTCAGTATACAATAATAAACACTATAAATTAACACAGATACTAGTGTACTCTCAGACATAATTGTCATAGAATGACGATTGCTCGAATTCGTCTCGTTTTATTCACAAACTAAGCACGCATTATTCACTCGAGAGACATAGAAATGTGTCAATAGTCGCTCAACAGCCAATTAAACATTACATAAAATGAATTTTGTTCAAATCACTTAATTAGCGTGGACATCATAACGCCGCCGCTATTGTTTGCGATTCGTGATTTAATGTCATCCCGCGTCAAGGGAAACTACTCAACGCGACCGCCCGCAATGGTGGAATTCGCACCTCGTTAGACAAACAGCTGATCACAGACTTACCTGTTCGAGTTATTAGCGGTAATTACCACTGTTTGACCGTCCACGGGACTAATCCACAGGTTCGACTGTTCGAGTAATTCATAGTTCGAGTTTAAGGTGTTTTATTACATGAATTATATAGGAAATTTGCCGTGACTGTCGAACCTGTTCGAGTTTTCCATGGTGTTCGAGCCAGACCTGTTCTAGTTATCGAAGTTCTACTGTATTCTTTGAATAGTCAAGCTAAAAATTACATCATAGATTACGTCACGTGGGAAAATGTAATTCGGTAACCAGGTGATACCATACCCTGCTGATTGACTTACCAAGGTCAGTGTCGTTAATTCCCATGAACGATTCCAGCAAACCATTAATTTTGTCCACGGCTATGCCAACACTGTCATCCTCCTACAATGAAGACAATTGAAGTGGATTAAATTTCAATTTATTCCATGGACAATTACATGTAAATCACTGAACACAACCTGGGAATTTGAACTGAGCTTCAATGTATTACCTTAACCCATAGACTGCAGCAGACGAAAATTGTCGTCTGCTGTTTCTTTATAATTGCCTTCTCTCTCAATAAAAAACATGGTTTGACAGCACTTTAGAATCATTTCCATTGGAAATGATTCTTAAGTGCTGTCAAACCATGTTTTTGATGAGAAAAATGAAGAATAAAAAATAAACAGCAGACGACAAAAATTTAGCATTGCCAGGGTTAAAAATACAATACAGACTGGTGCTGCACTGTGTAAAATGTTTCGCATAGGAAAACGCACCATTACAGAGATAACGGGTACCCGAAAACTTTAACGTGGATCCGGGGGTAAATTTGTTTGTTTGTTTATTGGTATTTAATGGCCTATCAACAGCTAAGGTCATGTAAGGCCGGGCAAACGGGTTCGATCCCGTTTTAAACCTGCTGCAATGGGGGGGGGGGGGTGTGGGGGGGGGGGGGGAAATCCCTAAATCAGAACTGAATATTTACATGGAGAACAAATATATTCAGCCCTGAAATTAGAATAACCTGACCTGGTGCCAGGTCCATACCACACCAAAGTCACTTGGCCCCTTCCACTGAAATAGCATTACGAATAATTGTAATACTCACATAAGAGGTATAACCAGATTCAACTGTCACATACAAAATGCCAAAGACGTATGTGAGGGCTAAACCAGTTCTCCAGTCGGAATTCCGGTAAGGATGAACCCCGATCGTTAAGGATCCCACCTGCCACCCACCTGCCACCCACCTGCCGGGGGTACAATAATGGCAGAGGGTCTCATACTCATAGGTGAGGTGCAAGAATCGGCTCCGGGACCAGTACCGTAAATGGCCCATTCCAAAAAAATGTTTAACCCTTACACCGCTATCTTAATTTTGTTGTCGTCTGCTGTTTATTTTCCATTTTTATCATCAATATCATCTTTGATAGCACTTTAGAATAATTTACAACATGCTTTGACAGCACTTCAGAATCAATTCCATTGGAAAGTGCTGTCAAACCATGTTTTTTTATTGAGAAATAAGGCAAGATATAAAAGCAACGGCAGACGACAATTGTTGTGTGTAGCGGTCTAAGGGTTAATGGGTCATTTACTGGGTCCTAGATCTGATTCGTCCACCTGTGCTCATACTCACGACTTCAACTTTGGCCTGGCCCGTCGAGCTGATGCGGAGTGTCTGTTTTCCCGTGCCAATGCTACTGCTCCCCTTCTTCCCCTGGGGCTGACTCACAAACGCTGAAATGGACACCATTATCATCTACAGGGCACTAAATATAGTAAATTTTTGTCGGCTGATATCTTTTTTTCAATTTTTATCAGCACATAAGAATCATTACCTGTGGCCGACTCAAAAATGCTGAAATATAAAATAATTATCATTTACAGCGCAAAATTGCTTCTTATTTTCACATTTTCTAAAAATATGTTTTATCAGCATATGAGAATCTTCCCCTGTGGTCTCACATACACTGAAATGAACATTCTTAACTCTTTGCATGCATGCATGCTAATGGTGAAAATATCCGCCAAACAAATTAGGAGTATATTTTTTATTTCTCTGTAAATATGTCTTGGAATTTCATTAGAATTGAGTCCTCAGGACTCAATTCTAATGAAATTCCAAGACATATTCATGATATTTACAAGGAGAAATAAAAGAAAATATGATGATTTTTTGTCCGCTATTTTTGAACTATTTATAGCCCACAAGTTTCCCAGCATGCAAAGAGTTAACACTAACAATGAGGAAATTTTGAAATATCTACTGCTTTTTATTTTTGTCAAGAAAACCATGTTTTACCAGCCTATTAGAATCATCCCTTGTGCATGATTCATAAACGCTGAAATGGACGACATAAAAGCACACACAGCGCAAAATGAAAATGTAAGTCTGCTTATTTTTCCAAAATAAATTCTCAAGAAAAACATGTTTGATCAGTACATGGGTAAGGGTAAGTTAATTTGTTGTTTCCTGTCACAGGTCCGAGTCTTTCACGTGTGATCTATGAGTGACGGACTCTTCACACATTAGACCAGTCTATATCCTGAGCTACATGTATTGTACGTTTTCTTGTGTTCAAATATGTTTTACTTTGCGTATAGCTTCACTGTATGTGTATGGTACAATGCTTATGCAATAAATATAACCTATTTTCACCCTTAGCATGCGGAAACATAAATTGTTGTCTGCTGTTGTTTTACATTTTGTCTTCTTTCTGAATAAAAACTTGGTTTGACAGCACTTAAGACTCATTTCGAATGGAAATGATTCTACAGTGCTTGTGTTAAATCATGTTTTTGATGATAAAAATGGAAAATAAAAAATAAACGGCAGCGGACGACACAATTTAATTCAGCATTGTAAGGGTTAAGCATATCGACCAAATATTTATTAACCCTTAGACCGCTATCTTAATTTTGTTGTCGTCTGCTGTTTATTTTCTATTCTCCATTTTTATCAACAAAACCATGCTTTGACAGCACTTTAGAATAATTTACATATGCTTTGACAGCAATTCAGGATCATTTTCATTGGAAATGATTCTGAAGTGCTGTCAAACCATGTTTTTATTGAGAAATAAGTAAAGATATAAAAGCAACAGCAGACGACAATTGTTGTGAGTAGAGGTCTAAGGGTTAAACTTGTTAACTGATTTCATAAGGAATAATGCCTAAACTATATAGTTTGCTATGAAGTCAGTAAACTTGTTTAAAAATATCTATTAAATCATCACTCATGAATGATATTTAATATACATGTATATGTCATAGCTATTTTTATTATAAATTTACATCAATTACCCACTGTAATTTACTAAAAATTATCATGGCCTTCAGACTTCAAATCATAGACAATGTGGCTAGCATTACAATCTGCTGTTTTACAATAAAATGTGTTCCGTCTCATCTCCAGCTACACTGGTCATAGACAGGCCCCCCTTTCCCACGACACGTTACACACAATAAATGTGCATGTAAAGTATTTATAACAAATATGTCACGTCACGCCTTCTCGCAGCGGCAATATATTAAGGTGTGACATCAACACGTGTCCTGTTTACCAAATATTCTGGGTGTTACACAAAAATACATGAAACGTGATTAAAACTGTGATTCAACACGATATATTGTAGATAGCAAACCGGTACTTCACACAGCTCCAGATAAGGAATTAGTAATTGAGTATTTTCACTCCATCATTTCTTAACAATTGGGTATTTCAAAATTTGAATTGAGCAAAATAAAATCACACTACTGTTTACACATCAACAGACAGCAAATATTGAACAGTTTGCTTCGAAATGAATACAAGTCTTGGAATTTCATTAGAATTGTCTCCTTGGAGACAATTCTAATGAAATACCAAGATGTGTTTTTTTAGAAAATAAGAAAAACATGCTATATTTGTGGTCTGTTTATTGTTTTCTGCAGCATGATAAAGGTACCATACAATTTGTATTGCTTTTTGATACTCGCTACTTCTGATTTCAATTGGGTTTTTGGCAATTTTACTTGGGTAAATATGCAGCTTATCTGGAGCTTTTCATCATACTTGCTTTCATTCACACAACTATAGGTAAATAGGGTGACTGTATATGGGACACTGGATGACAAAATGTATCGTACCACTGAAAACGTTGAATTAAATTATTGTCGTCTGCTGTTTAGTTTTTATTTTCCATTTCGGTCAATGAAAACTTGTTTTGACAGCACATGTCAATATTGTTAAGAACTAAGTTAACTGGTATATGCTGCATTAAATTTTGTCGTCAGCTGTTATATTTTTTATTTTCCATTTTTCTCATCAGAAACATGTTTTGACAACACTTTAGAATCATTATCGAGAAAGAAGATAAACTATAAAACAACAACAGACAACAAAGATGGGCCAGACAACGAAGATGCAGAAATGTGAAGTTGTCATCATGGCAAGAAACATTAATGAGAATTTGAAAATCTATAGCATTCTTCTTCCGTTTGTTGTGATAAACAGGTATACGGTACTAATTTAGGAAGAATTTATATAGAATTGGATACAAAAATGTAGAAAAAATGGCTAAGTTGAAAAGATGATATTTTTGTTAAAAAAGACCCAGGTGCACATCGTCAATATGTGTAGAAGATGTGTGTATAGTTTCAGATCGATTGACTGAACAGTTTCAGAGGAGTTGTGTACACAAACTCTGTACCCTAAATAGAAATGAATTCAAAAATGTAAAAAAGGTGATATTTTTGTTAAAAAATAGTTTTTCGGCATAAAAACACCCAGGTGCACATCTTCAATATGTGTAGAAGACGTGTGAATAGTTTCAGACCGATTGACTGAACGGTTTCAGAGGAGTTGTGTATACAAACTCTGTACCCTATATAGAATTGTATACAAAAATGTAGAAAAAATATGGATAAGTTAAAAAGATGATATTTTTGTTAAAAAAGTTTTTTCGGCATTATAACACCAAGGTGCACATCTTAAATATATGTAGAAGACGTGTGTATAGTTTCAGATCGATTGACTGAACAGTTTCAGAGGAGTTGTGTACACAAACTATGCAGTTTTTCTGTCCGCCGCCTGCCCGCCCGCTACCCGCCCGCCCTGCGGTAAAACATAATAATACACACCGTTTTTCAAAACGGTTGTATAAAAATTAAACATCAAAATCAGCGGACAAGAATTTTCGGTACCCACTTTTTTAAAGATTAATCAGGAATAGGATAAGTTAAGATCTGACTGAAATGCTTGTATGTGTAGGCTGGTTGATATGTACCTACCGTATTTATCCTAATAATAGCCCCCTCTCTAATAGTAGTCCCCCTCCCATATGTTATTTTCACATAGTATAGTCATTTCAAACATCAACATTATTGAGTTGTGTGCCATAATAATACACAAACAAATTCAGAAAATTGCACAGCCCCCAGGAGTGTTTAGTAGAATACGGTAGACTGGTTAGAAACATTGTAGCCTCAGTTATCAGCCTGAAGCCAGGACCTCTGGGGCCCGTTTCACTAAACATCGTACGACTAAAATCATCATATGTGCAAAATTATGATAGTCTCCAAATTCACATTAACAATGTTTTCTTATAAACAATTATTGGATTTACAATTATTGACCATAGGCTGCATGTGGAGCCTATGCTCAATAAATGTAAATCCATCAATTGAAATTTCCAGACGATCCTAAATTTTCACTTACGGACATTTTAGTCATACGAAGTTTAGTGAAACGGTCCCCTGGTTTACAGTACCATCGCTCTAAATGACTAGCCGGGTACGAATACACACCTTCTGCTCATCCTGAGTTACATACATACCGTGACATGTGAGTCTATTTATGTTAACCCTCACTATGCGGGAGACGAATATTGTTGTCTGCTGTTTTTCATTTTTGCCTGCATTCTTAACAAAAAAAACCTGTTTTAAACAGAACATGAGAATCGTGGAGACGATTCTCATGTGCTGCCAAGACAGTTTTTATAGAGAAATATTGAAAATAAAACATTTCCAGCAGACGGCAAAATTTAATTCAGCATAGCAAGGGTTAAAGGTACACGCCCACTCAGTAGGCACAAAATGTTCTTATATCAGAGACATCATCTGAGACATTTTCTAGCAAAATAAATACATGTTCATATATTTTCATTCTAGTCGTACAAAGTTTAGTAATACGGCCCCTGCACTCTTCCACTGCTGTTATAAAATAAGCTGCCGACAAAAAAAATCATATGCAGATGCAAACGTTCCGAAAACAGAATAAATTTCATTTTTGTTCGAAAATTTTGTTCAGAAATGTAATAAATAAGATATTACATCATACAACTAGAATAGTGTTATAGTGTACCAATTTGATGGACTGAATGGCAAACAGTATAAACCCTGATTGAACCATGCAGATGCTTTGTCCAATCTGGGACTAGACTGGTTGCTCCTTTGTTCATATGGAATCAGGTCATGACCGCGATCCTGCATTCATTTTGTGTGACCCCAAGCTATTTGACTGGGGCACAACGCCCATTAAAAGAGGTTTGGTTTCTGCAGACAAGTTACTCAGAGGTCATGACCTGATTCAATATGAACAAAGGAGCAACCAGTCTAGTCCCAGATTGGACAAAGCATCTGCATGGTTCAATCAGGGTTTATACTGTTTGCCATTCAGTCCATCAAATTGGTACACTATAACAATACACTCCTGGTTCGAAACACTTGGTCCCCAAATGAAATATTGAGAAACAACCATGTGAACCAAATATTACTTGTAACAGTACAAGAAATAAGTAACAGACAACAAGACAACGCACAAGACAACATTACCAAAAGACAAGAAACCTACAAGAAGCAATATGACAAAAAGGCAACAGAAACAAACTACATGTTGGGACAGCGTGTCTGGCTGCATAATTCAAAAATTCCATTAGGCAAGTGCGCAAAATTTCAAAATAAATGGACCGGCCCATACTACATCAGCGATATAGGACCAAATGATACTTACCTATTACGGGACATTATTACACACAAACAGAAATCGACGTTGGTGCACGCAAACCGCTTAAAGGTATTCCATGACCCAGAACTTCGAGACGACAACCTAATTGAGCCACAGTCCAAAGTGGCCAAGCCACAAATTTCCGACCCGGGGTGTGCGAGGGACCCTTGCCGCACACCCTGTAAGACAACTACAACACCATCAGATCCAGAGTGTGCGACGGGGCCTACCCGCACACTTTCTGATACCACTCCAGGACCTTCGAAAACGTCTGACAAACCAGTGGAGTGGGGAATTGTTGATAAACTGCTCGCGTGTTCTCCATACCGTGGGATCAAGCTGTACAAGGTTAAATGGGAGTCTGCAGACAATTTGCCTTCATTTTTAATTCGCGAGTACCATCTGCATAGAACGCAGAAGGGAAAAGTACGTAAGAAGAAACGATAAACACATAAACACATTATTGGAATTTTAATGACAGTTTGCGGGTTCATGTTGCGATACCATTCATTCACATTCATGTTTCATATTGGGTGGAACTTTCTCTTGCACATTCTATCTTCTTTCTTTCTTCTTGTCTTACTTCTCACAATCCATACAGTGTGACATAGAAGGTGATGTTTGTGCTCAATACCTGAATCTGCAACTTTAACATGTCGTTTAATATAAAATATTCCAATTAAATGGATTACGGATTATTACGATGAACTGCGCTGATCAAGACTGTTGATGGAACGTATATGGACTATACCATATTTATTCTAATGTTAACCCTTCTATGCTTTTTGTTTAATTGTGTTTTTTTACCATATCAAGCACACTTACATAACAAGTGGAAATGTTTTTAGTTACATAGTTTTAATTTTCAAATGTTGCAGAGATGAGGGTGTTTATTAGAGGAAGTACGGTATAATGTATTTCATGTCTTACTGCATGCATTAGTTTGATGTTTTTTCCTGGCACCCAGACATATAATTTGAAAATTAAGCATTATAGGATTGTAATGTGTAAGGTGTGTGAATGCGATATTTCTTGTGTTACAATATTCATACTTATTTCTTGTACCGTTACAAGTAATATTTGGTTCACATGGTTGTTTCTCCATATTTCATTTGGGGACCAAATGTTTCGAACCAGGAGGGTATTGTTATAGTGTACCAATTTGATGGACTGAATGGCAAACAGTATAAACCATGATTGAACCATGCAGATGCTTTGTCCAATCTGGGACTAGACTGGTTGCTCCTTTGTTCATATGGAATCAGGTCATGACCTCTGAGTAACTTGTCTGCAGCAACCAAACCTCTTTTAATGGGCGTTGTACCCCGGTCAAATAGCTTGGGGTCACACAAAATGAATGCAGGATCGCTGTTGCAATTCTGAATTGTTGTCTGCAATTGTTCTTGTGGAATTCATATAATCATGTAATAACTCTTTTGAGACTGAACATAGACGACTAGTATTTGAGCTACACTGAGTCAAAACATAATACTATAACATGTAGTTGTTTACAGTCATTTGCATATTACAGATGGTTCCAAATATGATTCAGAAGACAGTCCGATGTCTAAATTGACTTTGCTATTCGTATTAAAAGCCAGTTTAGACATAGTTCTAATGTCATGTTGTCATTGATATTTGCTGTGTGTATGCAGATGAATGGATGAAATGTGCATGTAAAATATCTAAGGTTTGCATTCAATTAGTAATTAATTATAGCAATTTGAACTGTGTTGAACAAACACATTTCTCAGAATAAGTCTGCTATTGAGGCAATGGTCAGGTGCTTTCTATAACGTCCGCCGTTGCTGAGTATTTAAGGCATTATTTGGGTTGCCAGGGAGCTCTTGGGAATATTACATTATAGAATCAGCATGTGTCTTTGTCTTTCATCTTTCGATCAAATTGAGCCTAATTCCCCAAGTCTAAAATAAGTAAAAGTAAATTAATAAATAGCATTAACAACGCTCGTTGTAACAATAGCTTGAAATAATTGTGTATGTCGGCTTCCGCGTAAACAACTTGTTCGCTTCTCTTACTCATTGTACATACGATGCCGATGTACACTCGTGTATTGTTTCATGCTATTCCAACATGTACAATGGAATATCCTCTATGTCACTGATTGCTCCATTATAGTAACAACAGGAAACTGAAACTCGCGTGTCTCCAAGGGGGGCCAATTTAGACAGGTTCCACTGTATAAAAACACATTATGTTTGTAAAATAAGATCTGTTGGCATACAGGGTGCTAACAATTGCTAATACTTTAACCCTTAGAGCAATATCTTAATTGTTTTGTTGTCTGCTGTATATTTCCTATTTAACATTTTTATCATAAAAAAATACTTTGACAACACTTTATAATAATTTACAACATGCTTTGACAGCACTTCAGAATAATTTCCATTGGAAATGATTCTGAAGTGCTGTCAAACCATGTTTTTATTGAGAAATAAAGCAAGATATAAAAGCAACAGCAGACAACAATTGTTGTGAGTTGCGGTCTAAGGGGTAATATGTATGTGTCATGATAATGGTGGCATGTATGTTTGCCATTTGTTCACAGGTTCATGATTATACTGGCTTTCATTGATGGCTTATCAGTAGTTTTCCTAATATAAAATTAGTTCTCGATCTTTCAGGTAACCCCCCCCATATGTACATTCATGATAAAAATATCTCTATAATAGGAAAACAAACAGTCTGGATGCCATGGCAACCTTCTTTGCTGTATGAAACAAGTAGAATAATAGATAATAGAAAATGATGTATAATTTATATAACAGAACTGCCAGGAGCATCTACAAAGTACGAAATTGGCTGACAACACGGAGATTCTGATGTTTGTGACTAGCAAGTCATATATCATGGCTTAACCCTTAGACCGCTATCTTAATTTTTTTTGTCGTCTGCTGTTTATTTTCTATTTTCCATTTTTATTATCAAAAACATGCTTTGACAGCACTTTAGAATAATTTACAACATGCTTTGACAGTACTTCAGAATCATTTCCATTGGAACTGATTCTGAAGTGCTGTTAAAACATGTTTTTATTGAGAAATAAGGCTTTCGTTCAGGTTAAGGAAATAAGGTTAATTATTTTATAACCCTTTCACCCCTAGGTAACTGTAGCCGATTTCACGAACATTGCAAAGTAAACTGTTTAGCAAAGTAAACTGTTTAGCAAAGTAAACTGTTTAGCAAAGTATACTGTTCTAGCAAAGTATACTGTTCTAGCAAAGCAAAGTATACTGTTCTAGCAAAGTATACTGTTCTAGCAAAGTATACTTTGAGAGAGTATATAATCATTTATTTTTCCTGAAATGCATTATTTCATATAGAACTACGGTAACAACTGCATATATTTGATAATTAAAAGTATGCAGAATTATTATACTGAATTTATTACATTATCACAGCCAAAATGGCTGTGACAATGTAATAAATTCAGTATAATAACAAGAAACGAGGCAAAGCCACAAAGGCCAGGATTTTTCCAAGCATAGACACTTGGATAACATAATTATACCCACTTTTTGTAGACTAGATGGCCGTGGCCTGCATGTCACGCCTTGGGGCGAGGCATGGACACTAAAAAAATAGATATAGTAGATGGAAAAAGTTTAACCAAAAAACTTTAACCAGACACACGGACGACGTACAGATGGACTTATGCCAAAATGCCGACGATATCGCGCTGACAATGATGATAAACACCCATGTGAAGTATCAAGGTAATGGGTGAAGCAGTTGCAGAGATATAGTACACGAAAAAACTTTAACAAAAAAATTCAAAGTAATTTGACATTGGGCACAGGGGCTGCACGGTTGGGGGGTAGAATGAAAATATGGATGATGATAAACACCCATGTGAAGTTTCAAGGTAATGGGCGAAGCAGTTGCAGAGATACAGTATAACAAAAAACTTTTAACCAAAAACTTTAACCAGACGTACGTTAAAAAGTTAACGTTGAAAATGGCTAAGTCAATTACGTAGAAATAATAGGTGAAGGTAAAAAAAAATGGTCACATGTTGGATAGTTGTATGTGGTAGGCACCCCTTGGTTATGAAGCTGTGAAAGTTTGGTCACGGTGGTCCTAGGTGGTACAGTACCAAAGAAATGGACTTAAACACGAAAACTTAACATTGTAAACGCGAAAACTTAACATTGAAAATGGCTAAGTCGACTGAGCGGAAAAAATGGGTCAAGTTCAAAAAAAGGTAACATGTTGGATAGTGATATGTGGTGGGCACCCCTTGATTATGAAGCTGTGAAAGTTTGGTGGTCCTAGGTGGTACAGTAACAAAGAAATGGACTGAAACACGAACACTTAACATTGATTGTGGACGCCGCTCGCCGCCCACCCGCCCGGCTTTCGCCAATCAAAAAACCTGGCTAAAAATTAATAAATTTATCCTAAAATTGAAAATTTCTCCCTCAAAGTATACTTTGCTACATAATTATACTTTGCAATGAGGGTGAAATAGGCTACAGGAATGGAGTTGGATATGTTAAAGGTACAAATGCCCACTCAGTAGGTTATACTATAGGGAGACAAGATAGTTTTGTATATTCTGTATATATGACATTTTCTGGCAAAATTGTAATGTTTAGAACAGGTGGAATAGTGACACAATTATATACTTATTTAATTCCAATAAAGAACATTTTGTGCCTACTGAGTGGGCTAGCTAGTAACTTTAATTTCCGGATCGATCCAATCGACACAAAATGATTTTCAGACTAGTCCATTTATGAAAAGGGTTTTTTTTTTTATTTAAAAAATATGAAAATTACTTGCAAAAAGTGTAGATCCTGATGAGGTGGCTCGTCACGAGCCGGCTCATCTGGATCTACACTTTTTGCCAAAACCACTATACAGGTCTGTGGTGTTGAAAAGGGTTAAGGATGATGTTCACCATTCAATCAGTAAGCAGTTACCCCTTTCGCCCATACATGTGGGAGTCACTGGAGAAATAGGACTTATGGGATTTGTCATAAGTGTAGCTGATCAAATAGCACACTCCTGTAACCAGATAACTATCTACACTGTTTGTTAGAAGCACGACAGGCATTTCATTGATGGAATGGCGAACAGTGCAGACTGCAAAGGGTTGAGGAAGTTTTTAACATCAATTTATCTTTTGTTTTTTCAAGGCCTTATTTTTTTTACCGGATACGTAGGTAGGTTTTAGTCACCTGGGTGGACGTGTAACATAGAAAAGATATGGTATCTACATTCCGAGCAAATGTGTAATAGACCAAGATATAAGTGTTGTATGGTCACTTTCTCAGTCGATCGGCTTCTACTTCATATACATGTACAATGTTGTGCTTTTGTAAAGTACGGAACACGTAGTATTCAACACAATGAACAACAACAACATTCATTGTTGACTGTGATTTTTTCATTGATATATAATTCTCAGCAGGCAAGTACTTAACCACAAATATTCCGCCACTTCATTCACTAATGGCGGAATATTTGTGGTCAGAATCAAATCAAATCAAGTTTAATGGCTTAAAAACCTAATACACAGGCTTGATGCCAACTAACATAAAACATTGCTCTAGACATATACATTCACAATGGACATACACAATTATTACCCATGTATCAAACATTATATGACTAGTTCAAGTTAACAACATGTAAGAACATAATTCTACTGTATTACACCTGAGGAATACTAAAGCCAAGTACGTCATGAAAAATCTAAATCTAATTTCTTTTATTATCAACTTCCTGGTTTCTAAATATATACATCCTAGGAATTCCTTCTATACAAATCTTACTAATATCATACATATTCCAGGGGCGTAGCTAGCCAATTTGAATCTGCATGCCCGTTTGACGACTTCGTTATGCTAGTGGGGTCTGGGGGCATGCCCACATAAAAAAAATATTGAAACTAGAAGGTAAATGATGCACTCTGGCACATTTTAAAACACCTTTGTATTGGCAAAAAGTTGCCTACTTCTGATATCTTGACTGACTAAATAAAGTTTGCGTTTCGACATTTGACATCTCGAAAATTCTGCAGGCCCGGGCCTGCAGTGCCTTAATGCAGCTGTATTCCATGTTACTCATAATAAAATAAAATTTATCATCATCATTCATGCTAATAAAAGTGGGGACAATGTCTTGTATCTTATTACTAAATATGTCCTGTCTAATACAATTTAGTTTCTCACATCTGACAACAAAATGTTTTTCTGTTTCAACCTCAGAATTACAAAGTGGACAAATTCGTTCATTTACAGGCAGTTTTCTGAATCTACCCTCTTCTATAAAAAGCTTACTGTTACTTATCCTATGTATATCCACTTGCAGTGTTATCATTAGTATGCAGAACCTCTTTCCAAAAGGTAACATATCTATCCTGTAACTTTATTTGTATGGTATGGACTAACTTAGATATTGAAACCATATTTTGATTAACCCATAACCCAAATGAATAGTAACAATATATACTTCAGGGAAGAAATAAAGAAAATATTTATATTTTTCATCAGAAATATGGTGCCTCTTCAGCATGAATTGGTTAAATCTCATTAGTCCAATAACACCCACAAATCCAGCCCAATGTCGAGGTTGTGGACAAAATGGCGACAGACAATGCTGGGGTACATATGCCACGAGCTGTTGCTACACTTCAGTCTGGTGAGCTGACAATGCGATAGTATCGTGATCAATAGGTCGGATATAGGTGATGCAGTCCCCACAAGCTAATACATATAACAATGAAATCGGAGATAGAATAATTATTATGTCTCATATCGTGTCTCGCCAAACAGAGATTACCGGTATGATATGATTGGTGACCAGTGTAGACACTGATTATGTGCATTTAATTATATAATCTACGACTGCCGATAATCATTTCCCTGGTGACATCAAGGCAATAAATCTAGAGTGTGAACAGTATATTCCTTCACCAGACTGTGTTGATTCCACGTTCGGCTACACTGGCTGTAGGTATAGATGTATTGTCATTTACGCGTGTCCATCAATGATATCAGCTATAGATAGCTGGTTAACCCTTTCAACACAACAGGCTTGTATAGTGGTAATGTCAAAAAGTGTAGATGCAAATGAGCCGGCTGGATTTCATATTATTTTCAGAACAAAAAAAAACATTTCATAAATTCACTAGTCTGGAAATCATTTTTTGACGATTGGATTGGTTGGAAAATTGACGTCAAAATCCATTCCCGTTATGAAAGGGTTAATGCAGAACGACAGCCATGTAACAGTCGCCATGGTGAATAACCACCCGTCGATACTGGGAACAGTCGTATACGGGTATAGACTCTTGAAAAACCTCCCGGATCATATTGCCGTATATTTCTCATATTGATATCGAACATTTCATTATGTTAAACGTTGACACAAAATTGAATTCTGCATGAGCACTAATTTTTTTGTAATTTTCGTCACCATTTGCAGAAATATGGCTGATTTTCGATGTCAATATCGGTGAAATAAGGCAACAAGTCTGTAGTCAGGTAGATATGGAACTTACAATGTATGCCCAAGGTCATGTGAACTGAGAACAGAATTTGTAAGTATGAGTTTCATATGATGCGTTACCAGATTATCAATATTTTCATTTTGCACAGAGGAGGTGAGAGACCAAACTACTAGGTGGAGATTGCAGATCACAGATCACAGCATGCTATATCACAGGGGAATATAACTTGGCAACAAGCTAGAACATAGCATCAGAACAAGTGAAATCATTTAACATCCCAGCAACAGCTAAGGTTATACGTGGCTGGTACTGGAGAAATGGCACTTATGGGTTTTGCGACCAGTGTAGATCCAGATCAGCCTGTGCATCCGCACAGTCTGATCAGGATCTGCACTGCTCACCATTCCATCAATAAAACACCTGACATGCTTCTAACAAGCAATATCAGAACGGAATATTTACATCGAGAACAAATATATTCAGCCCTGAAATTAGAATAACCTGACTTGGTGCCAGGTCCATACCACACCAAGTCACTTGGCCCCTTCCCCTAAAATAGGATTACGAATATCGTAATACTCACATAAGGGGTATAACCAGATTCAACTGTCACATACAAAATGCCAAAGACGTACAGTGCAGTCTCCGTTTTTGTTCCACCGTAGACAACACTTGCAAACTCAACGCGAACGCAACGCGAACGCAACGGTTTGCTGTAGCGTTGTATACGTTGTTTAAACGTATAATACGGTTCGTACACGTGTAATACACATTGTCAAACCGTTTAGTTTAAAAGCGTTGTATACGTTGTTTAAACGTATAATACGGTTCGTACACGTGTAATACACATTTGTCAAACCGTTTAGTTTTAAAGCGTGTAATACGTTTAGGTTCAAGGCGTATAACACGCTTTGGCGTATACATATATGTAGCGAGATGAAAGAGTTGAAACGTGTACAACGCTTTACCTGGAAGCGTGTATCTATATGAAAGCGTTGAAACGTGTACAACGGTTACACGTTTTAACACAAATACCTGTTCGGCCCCGATCTCTTCGAGGCGTCCTTGTTTCGTCCCTTTTAAAATATCGCGAATACATACCCTCAGATCGAGTTCAAAGTACATCGGCGGTGTGATTTAGCACTTCAATTGATCCTTAATCCCTGATGACTAATGAGTCACTCTTTTAACACGACAGATGTACCTTGTCGTTTATCAAAATGTTTGAGAATTGTAGATCACGTGAGCCGGCTCATCAGGATCTGCGGCATTCCTATGTACATTTCATATACACAAAAATGACGCCTAATACAGCGTAATGTAACAGTTCCTAACTTAATATGGAATAGCCCGGGCCGATAGTCCGTGTCAGTTAATTGGGGTTAAATATTACGAACACAGATAAACACAGTGCATGGTTTCTTTATTTTATTTTAACATCATCAGAAATGGCTAGTCTAGGAACTCTCGTATTATCTTTACGCTGAAGCCAGTCTATTTCAGTCACTAATCCGCTATACACCTGTCCCACGCGTGTGTTAAGATTAATTGATATTTCGAGAAACTGAATACACAGAGAGCTGCACACTGGTTTAACACGGATATGGCCCGCGGATGTGTGTCATAAATTACTTGGTGGTCAAAACCGGTAAATTTACAAGGTTTATAGCGAAATAGCAGCCGACTGGCAATTTTTCTCGGACCGATTTTTAAGACTAGTTTTCAAATCTCAATCGGTCTGAGAGTTCAAAAATCGGTCCAGAACCGGAAAACTGAAAATGTTAGAAGCCCTGCAGTGAGTCTAGAAGTATATATATACACACACGAAGAACGATCAGAGCATGCGCATTCTACGCGATACAAGGTTGGCATATCCAAAACGTATGTAATGCGTTAAAACGTATATACGTATAACACGGTTTCATCTGTACGGTGCTGTGTACATGTAGATGCGTGTAACCGTTCGTCAAAGAAAGCGTTAAATCATTTAAACGGTTTACCTTAGCGTTGTATACGCTTACAACCGTTGTATACGTTTACAACCGTTGTACACGGATTGCACGCTTTTGAAACTCAATACGTTGTTTACAACCGTTGTTTACGTTTACAACCGTTGTACACGGATTACACGCTTTTGAAACTCAATGCGTTGAACACGGTTTGTTCGACTTTCGCGCATGCGCAAGAGTGGGGAAACGCAACGCATGGCCGAAAACGTATTACACGTAGACGACACACGATTTGAAACGCAACTAACGGAAACTCCACGGATACGCAACGCACAACACTTTGTACACGTATAAACCCGGAACATTTTGACAGAAACAACTGTATGTGAGGGCCAAACCAGGTCTCCAGTCGGGATTATGGTAATGATGAACCCCGATCGTTAAATTACCCATCGCATGCTCCCACTTGCCACCCTTCGGTATAGACGTTTGATGCTCTACACACTAGAATATCAATTTTTAGAAGAGATCAGTCTTTGGCTGCAGTGGCACCAGGCAACAGTTGCTCCAGGCAACAGTTGCTCCAGAACAAAGGTTGCTCCAGCAACTGTGAAACAAAATTGTCTGCTGTTGCTTCATATATGTATATGTCTTTTTGCACAATAACACATGGTTTGGTAACATGGCTTTTGCTGCCAAGCCATGTTTTTTACCATCTTGGAAAATCACTTCTGTTGAGAAAAATGAAGTTGAGAACTGGGCCACTAGGTGACATACTGTGTACACCATTCAGTATATATGTGTCTGCAGTTTCAGTGAACAACGTCAGTGACTGTGCTGGATTGCAAGGTACAGTAGAACCTCTCTAAACCGGACACCCTGGCAACCCCATTGTGTTTAATCTATATGGGTTTCACTGTCATTTATTTCATTGTCGTGCCTGTTGATGATTGAAAATGACAAAAAGTGTTCATGGAGTACTTAATTACAGCGGAACCTCACTAAACCGGACACCCTGGGGACCTACACTGGTCACAAAACCCATTTCTCCAGTTACAGCCACACATTAGAATACTTCACACAGTAGATGACATACCATTTGATAGACTATCAGTAAATATTTACATATCCTATGTACAATGTATTATTAGTTAACAATAGTATCACCACACATACAATAAACACCAACATCATATATAGATGGACATGGAGAATTTTTGTTAATTAATTCATTCCCATGAAATAACAATTTGTTCCCTCAAAATAATAATTTGTTCCCTCGAATTAACAATTAACAATTCCTTCCCATGATATAAAATTTCTGTTCCCACGAAATATATCATGGGAACGAATTGTTATTTCGTGGGATCAAATTATTAAATTGAGGTAATAAATTGTTAATTCGTTGGAACAAATTGTTAAATTGAGGTAACAAATTTTTGTGGGAATGAATTGTTATTTCTTGGGAACGAATTAATAAAAAAGAATTATACGTCCCCTGCAGGGCTCCGTAGGAAACAGACGTAAGCTCCAGAGAACTGTTACTGTAACCGTGGAATACTCATTCATATAACTTTCAGCTTTCAACATTCCACAACCAATTACAGACCTATTACAGTGAGAATCAAAGGACTGAACATCCTGAAATTGTTTGCAGTATGTGTTTGTGGTTGACAAATAGACTAATGATTAATCTAGAGCGGAAAATGTACACTGTAGTATGAAGACTCGAAGAATAGAAGGGATATAGAACTTTTGGCACGATTGACAAGTCGATGCACGTGTTTCTGGCAAAATATGAAAATGATCCGGACAACTATTCATGTCCATTTGGTCAGTTAAAGATATTGTCCATTTTTAGCAACGGCCTGCATGTTTTAATTTCAGATGAAGATGTGAGCAAGTTTGGTAAAAACATGTTTGAAAATAATTGAGTTTACAATGATATATACATTTTTGAGACATTCATATTTAATATCATGCATGGTGCACGGCCAATCACCTATGTTGAATAATTACATGCTTCAAGTACTACTTGACCACCACATGAGGTCAATTACATGCCCCATATTCCTGGTTTGTACCGGTACTGGCTTATATGGATCGCCCAATTTGTGTTATCACTTGTGGAATGTCGAAAAGGTCAATAGAAACAGAAGATTGTATCCGTGCACCGAATCATGGAGTTACAAATCGAGAATAATTGAATATGGCAGTTAATTGTTCCACCCTTAGAATACTGAAATATTTGCAACTTGAAAAAGTCGATGGCGCGCCATCGCAATATACCCACTTTCCCCAAATGCTAAGTCCGAAAGGGGGAGGTAATCCATGATGGAGGGTCGGATAAAAAATCCGAATTCACTTTGCGCATCAGCACATCAAAACGAAGCTACGAACCAAATATCAGACGCGTAGGTATGAAGGTGAAAAAGTTTTTCGAGTTACAAGGAAAAAATGGGAAATTCTGAGTCCGAAAGGGGGAGATAATCCATGATGGAGGGTCGGATGAAAAATCCGAATTCACTTTGCGCATGTGCACATGATAACGAAGCTACATAGCAAATATGAGGCGCGTAGGTATGAAGGTGAAAAAGTTTTTCGAGTTACAAGGAAAAAATGGGAAATTCTGAGTCCGAAAGGGGGAGATAATCCATGATGGAGGGTCGGATGAAAAATCCGAATTCACTTTGCGCATCTGCACATGATAACGAAGCTACATACTAAATATAATATCAGGCGCATAGGTATGAAGGTGAAAAAGTTTTTCGAGTTACAAGGAAACAAGAAACGAGGCAAAGCCACGAAGGCCAGGTTTTTTCCAAGCATAGACACTTGGATAACATAATTATACCCACTTTTGTAGACTAGATGGCCGTGGCCTGCATGTCGCGCCTGCGAGGCATGGACACTAAAAAAATAGATATAGTAGATGGAAAAACTTTAACGAAAAAACTTTAACCAGACACGGACGGAAGGACGGACGTATTCCAAAATGCCGACGATATCGTGCTTTCCGCAAGCGGGTGCGACAATGATGATAAACACCCATGTGAAGTATCAAGGTAATGGGTGAAGCAGTTGCACAGATATAGTACACGAAAAAACTTTAACAAAAAAATTCAAAGTAATTTGACCTTGACATTGGGCACAGGGGCCGCATGGTTGGGGGTTAGAATGAAAATATGGATGATGATAAACACCCATGTGAAGTTTCAAGGTAATGGGCGAAGCAGTTGCAGAGATATAGCACAACGAAAAAGTTTTAACCAAAAAACTTTAACCAGACGTACGTTAAAAAGTTAACGTTGAAAATGGGTAAGTCAATTACGTAGAAATAATAGGTGAAGGTAAAAAAATGGTCACATGTTGGATAGTTGTATGTGGTAGGCACCCCTGGGTTATGAAGCTGTGAAAGTTTGGTGGTCCTAGGTGGTACAGTACCAAAGAAATGGACTTAAACACGAAAACTTAACATTGTAAACGCGAAAACTTAACATTGAAAATGGCTAAGTCGACTGCGCGGAAAAAATGGGTGAAATTAAAAAAAAAGTAACATGTTGGATAGTGATATGTGGTGGGCACCCCTTGATTATGAAGCTGTGAAAGTTTGGTGGTCCTAGGTGGTACAGTACCAAAGAAATGGACTTAAACACGAAAACTTAACATTGTAAACACGAAAACTTAACATTGAAAATGGCTAAGTCGACTGCGCGGAAAAAATGGGTCAAGTTAAAAAAAAAGTAACATGTTGGATAGTGACATGTGGTGGGCACCCCTTGATTATGAAGCGGTGAAAGTTTGGTGGTCCTAGGTGGTACAGTACCAAAGAAATGGACTTAAACACGAAAACTTAACATTGTAAATGCGAAAACTTAACATTGAAAATGGCTAAGTCGACTACGCGAAAAAATGGGTCAAGTTAAAAAAAAAGTAAAATGTTGGATAGTAATATGTGGTGGGCACCCTTTGATTATGAAGCTGTGAAAGTTTGGTGGTCCTAGGTGGTACAGTAACAAAGAAATGACTCAAACACGAAAACTTAACATTGAAAATGGCTAAGTCGACTACGCGGAAAAAATGGTCAGTTAAAAAAAAAGTAACATGTTGGATAGTGATATGTGGTGGGCACCCTTTGATTATGAAGTTGTGAAAGTTTGGTGGTCCTAGGTGGTACAGTAACAAAGAAATGGACTCAAACACGAAAACTTAACATTGATTGTGGACGCCGCCCGGCCGCCCGCCGCCCGCCCGCCGCCCGCCCGCCCGGCTTTCGCCAATCCAATAGCCTGGATTTTTTTTCAAAAAACCTGGCTAAAAATGGGAAATTCTGAGTCCGAAAGGGGGTAGATAATCCATGATGGAGGGTCAGATGAAAAATCCGAATTCACTTTGCGCATCTGCACATGATAACGAAGCTACATAGCAAATATGAGGCGTAAGTATGAAGGTGAAAAAGTTTTTCGAGTTACAAGGAAAAAATGGGAAATTCTGAGTCCGAAAGGGGGAGATAATCCATGATGGAGGGTCGGATGAAAAATCCGAATTCACTTTGCGCATCTGCACATGATAACGAAGCTACATACCAAATATCAGGCGCGTAGGTATGAAGGTGAAAAAGTTTTTCGAGTTACAAGAAACGTGACGGACGGACGGATGTATGGACGTGGACGTACGGACGGACGTCTTTACTTTCAGGTAACTATGTGGCTTATCACATGTTAAATATTAGCCACATAAAACGATTTTTAGCCACATAAAACGATTTTTTAGGTGGCTAATTGTAACCAACCCTATCCTTTAACAAGTCCATAACCCTGTGGGGCTAGCCACATAAGTACCCGAATGTCTGCCCGGACGGACGGACGGACACCCGTGACGAAAACAATATACCCATTTTTTTTTTAAAAAGTGGGTATAATAACATAAATTTAGCACAAAAAAAGCAAACAAAACATTTATTACACTGAAAAGTTGAGTCCCCGTATTTTTAAAAAAAGTTCAACCCGCAAAATATGTGCTGCAACCGACATATGGTAATTTGCATAAAAGGTGGAAGAACTCAAATTTGGATATTGGTTGTATAATTCTTCACTAGCGCTTATGATGCTTCTGGCGCCCCTGCAATATCCGCCAATATCGAAAGTTTGGCTGTCCAATTCCCGCCTCTGATGATGTTTGCAGTCTAATTTCCAGTGTATGTCCTCTGCCTCCCATCACACGGCGAGGAAGACATTTGTAGCTGCTCAAGCCATACAGTGCCAAGAAGTGTGTCTCTAACTGCACGGTTAATGCATAAAAGATTTTCAATTGTAAATATATAAATATGCCTTTTGTTTTGTAATATAAATTTAGTTTACAGGAAAAGCTGGAAATCAGTGATATCGGGAACTGTGTCAAATAGACAAATGACGTTATTTATTATTCCTAAACTTAGCCAGTATATTCAACAAAATTGCCTTCTTCTTAATAATAATTTAATAGATAACATGTTTGTCGACATGTGCACGCGAGGCAACCGCGGATAATGGAAGTTCAGCACGTGGTACATTGTAATTATTTGAGAACACCCCTGAAACTGTAAACTGTATACCGCCAGTAACCTAGAACAACATCAAGGTTGTAAACACTTCCGAGTTCGACAGATCACTCAATATCGCAACTCAGGTATTTCCAAAATGAGTCATGTACAGACACAATTATATTTGATTGGCTTCTTTTGTAATATATATTAACCCATTACAGACAGGATACACTTTTAGTAGTATGAACCTTTTGAGACAAAATATCCCTATTTTCTTTATATCCTTTCGAAAGTATATGTTGTTACCACTCATTTGAACCGTCTCAACGAGACGGTTCAAATGAGTGGTAACAACATATACCTTTATCGATGAATGAACAAAATAATGAGATTTTTTCAACAAAAATCGGAGTATCCTCAGCATGAAATGGCTTAACCTAGATCTATAGAATGCGTTGGTATTGTGCTTCCCAGATAGTCACATCACAGTATTGGGACTGTAAGTGATTCCGGTTAGCAGTAGCAGACACGGGTAGACCACATGCGAATAACGCATAGTTATTATGTGATAGTACTAGTTGTTGGAACTATTTTTATGGCGTAATACTTGTGAAGACTAGGTGTTTTTCAAAAGTTCAACCCGCAAAATATGTGCTGCAACCAACATTAAATCATTTGCATAAAAGCTGGCCTCAAAAGTTGGATGTGTTTGTTTAATTCTTCGCTAACGCTCGAATAATAACCAGATGACCACGGTCTGCATGTCAAGCTAGCCGAGGCATTTGGTGATCTCAGGGTAAGATAAATATAAAGTAGCAACAGATTCATTAAAAAACTAGAATGGCCACGGCCAGCATGTCGCGCCCGCCGAGGAATAGAATGGATAATATATGCATGATGTTATGGTGTTTTATGGCTCAGTGACTTGTAAATTAAGACATTTAGAGCTCAGAATACACTTGAGGAGAATGCCCAAATTCAGCAGTTGAATTTACAATATCCTGATTTGCTGCCAGGTTACCACAACAAAATCTCTTGGCCTCTCCACCTTTTACTCGGCTCCTATGAAAAGCAGGGGATATTGGTTAAAACTTACAAGAATAAATTTCCATGGTCTCAAAAGAAGACTATATTGGAGTTACAGTAAACGATTCCATGGATCTACAGGTCGGGTTGCTGAAGTATCCAGGTATAGGTTGAGGAGATATAACATATGTAAAAACTTTAACACAAAGTTTACAAAAACTTTAATGCAAACTTCTAAGACATTTGACCTTGGCCTTGGGCATGTGGGAAGCATGGGTATTGCGCACAATTAATATTTGGAGGATGGTAAACATGCATATGAAGTTTCAAGTCAATGAGTGAAGCGGTTTAGGAGATGTAACATACGTAAAAACTTTAATGCAAAGTTTACAAAAACTTAACGCAAACTTCTAAGACATTTGACCTTGGCCTTGGGCATGTGGGCAGCATGGGTATTGCACACAATGAATATATGGAGGATGGTAAACATGCATATGAAGTTTCAAGTTAATCGGTGAAGTGATTGCAGAGATATAACATAAGTAAAAACTTTAAAGCAAATCCGGACACACGTACATACAGACGTCAAAGTGCCAACTATATCGAGCTGTCCGCAAGCGGGCGCGACAAAAAATCAAGTCCTCAGTGACCTCGACCTTGGGCGGGCGGATGTGGGTCATATGCAAAACAAAGCACCATCCCTAGACACATATTGTGGCCAAATATTATCAAAATCGGTGAAGGAGTTGATTTTTTTGTTTGTTTGTAAGAGTTTAACGGCCTATCAACAGCTAAGGTAATTTAAGGCCGGGTCAATGGGTTTAGTACTAAATCCTGTATATTACTGTGAAGTGGTTGATGAGTTATTCAAACAAGAGGGCCATGATGGCCCTAATTCGCTCACCTGACTCCAAGAACACCAGAGGAGAATGTGACATTGAGTTCACGTGTTTTAAAAAAAATTGCTATTTTTAGATGGCGGTCATCTTGGATTAAGCGATGACTCTCATTTTACCAAATCTGAAAATGCTTCACCCAAGGATCTTAACTTACTATGAAGTTTGGCCAGCATCGGCCATGTGGTTCCTGAGAAAAAGACGTTCAAAATCTCGAATAAATGGACCTTTTGGCGGCCATCATGGATGACATAATCATCCGATTCCGACAAATATTGCACCAGAGCAATTGCCTCATTGATACCTTCAATATATGACATGAGCATATTTGGTTAAAAATAAAATTTGACTCCATGGGCCAGGCCAATTTTTGACCCCGGGGTCACCATTTTAACACCTTTGAAAGAGCATTCTACGTCAATCATTCCTACCAAGTTTCGTCGAAATCCGGCTGGCGGTTCATGAGAAGGTGAGCCAAAAAGAAATAAAACTTTAACTTCTAACGCAGTTGGCTGCATGCATGGAACAGAGAATGAATATGTGGATGACTAATAAGCCAATCCGACTTACGGTTACAGAGAAAGTAGGTCATTTACCCTTGACCTTGGACACAGGGGCCACATGAGCGTATACACAGAATGTATTTATATGGATGATGACCAAGAAGCATACAAAGTTTCAAGCAAATCTGACTTACGGTTACAGAAATAGTAGGTATGTGAAAAGCTAACCCAAATTTTGACAAAAATGCAAACTTCTAAGTCATTTGACCTTGACCTTGGGGCATAGGGGCTGCATGAGTGGGACACAGAATGAATGTATGTTTCATGACCAATAAGCATACAAAGTTTCAAGCAAATCTGACATACAGTTACGGAGGTATTAGGTATCTGAAAACTTTAGCGCAAATTTGGACAAAAACTTAACGCAAACTTCATACATAGGTATGTGAAAAGTTTAACGCAAACTTCTAAGTCATTTCACCTTGACCTTGGCGCACAGGGGCCGCATGAGTGGGACACAGAATGAATATGTGGATGATGACTAATAAGCATACAATGTTTCAAGCAAATCTGACTTATGGTTACAGAGATAGTAGGTATGTGAAAAGTTTAATGCAAATTTGGACACAAATTTAACGCAAACTTCTAAGTCATTTGACCTTGAATATATGGATGATGACTAATAAGCATATGAAGTTTCAAGTCAATGTGACTTAGAACTGCAGAGATAAAAGGTATTTAAAAACTTTAACGTAGATTTCGGACGGACGGACGCACGCACGGACGCACGGACACCCGGATGTCATTGTGATCACTATGTATCGCTTTCCGCATGAAGGATCAACAAAAACATATCCAAATTGAAAAATAACATTTCAACATGAACATATATACAAACATGTAGATGTACTATAAACATATTTGACAATAAATGTCTACATTCTGTGTTATTTGACACACATTCCTCACTGAATCAATTATTTCAATACGAGTCTTGACTAGTTGGGGCAACTTTGATGCACCATCAACGTTGTGCTAACAGTATCAGGTTGATTCTCCTGCATGTTACACTGTTTTAATAAATCAGGTGGATTCTCGTGAAGAAACCACATTTCATCGACAGGTAAAGCGCGGCTCGGCCTTTGATTGTAATAATTCGGACGCGGAGGTGTGAAAATTAGCCAAACACAAACTTCGACATGACTTTCTAGTCATCGTATAGCAAAATAACGAGAAATGAGTCTGCATGACTTGAAAAATGTTTCGAGGGATCGCATTTTTCGAGGAGTTGCATTTTGAGCAATCGTATGTAAATTACATTAAACATATAGGGAAAATTATCGGGACCGCGATGCTATTTCGAGCGACCACGACATTACGAGGCATCACATTTCGAGCCATCGAGATTTCACTGTATATCTTTCTTATTATTCCACCAATTTTGAAATCTCAAATAAAGCATAAGGAAGGCGGAAAGGTGTGGCTCTCGACTGCTGGTTGCTTCCTTATTTCCAGTCAGTTAGTTCCCCAAACACTTGGGAACAGTTTTGAAGAAAATGTCATAAATTGTCATGATAAAGTTGTCAAAACTGTTCTGAAGTGTTTGAGAAACTGACTGGAACTAAATTCACTAAATTCCCAAGACCAGACCACTTAATTTGCCAGTCAAGAACTGGTTTGTATGATATGCTACCATCCAAATACATCTGTTATTTTTCCTGACGCAACACACAATAGATGTTACGGAGCCCCGCAGGGGATGTATAATTATTTTTTTATTATTAATTTGTTCCCACAAAATAACAATTTTTCCCTCAATTTAACAATTTGTTCCCTCAAATTAACAATTAGTTCCCACAATATAACAATTTGTTCCCTTGAATTAACAATTTGTTCCCATAAAATGACAATTTGTTCCCTCAATTTAACAATTTGTTCCCTCAAATTAACAATTTGTTCCCACGATATAACAATTCCTTTCCACAAATTAACGAACGAATTGTTATTTCGTGGGAACGAATTGTTAAATTGAGGGAACGAATTGTTAAATTGAGGGAACAAATTGTCATTTTATGGGAACAAATTGTTAATTCAAGGGAACAAATTGTTATATTGTTAATTTTTGGGAACGAATTGTTATTTCGTGGGAATGAATTGTTATTTCGTAAGAACGAATTGTTATTTAGTGGGAACAAATTAATAAAAAAAAATTCTATGTCCCCTGCGGGGCTCTGCAAGATGCCAACGCTGTACAACCTCTGAGCTCTCTGACCACTGTACATTGCCACAGATGAAAGGAGCTTATGGTTGCAGTGTTATATGCAGGATGAGCACAACATCATATCAGAGTACCCAGCTAACGGCCCTGAAGGAGAGGATAGATATGGCACAGACACACACAGACAACAAACAGTTCTTGGATACATTCCAAACACAACTCACTCACAGACACGGGGGATACATTTGAACATTTTGACATCTACACAGAGAGTCACAAAAGAGTCACAACTACCGTATACCACATCAACAATGCCACTGCAGCAAATGTGGGTTTCATCTATTTCAATATACAAGTAACTGGTATTGCTAAACTACTGATACAATGCAACCATGCGGCATTCGACAACGATACTTGTAGTACAGTGCACCTCACTACAACAGCCAACATTGGGAAGACACAGAACAGGCTGTTGGAGAGAGGTGGCTGTTGTAGGGAGGTTAAATATAGAGGCAACATGCCATACTAATTTTCTTTCAAAATACTCATTCTTTTACTTGAAAATAGTTTAACACTTAGACTGCTACACACAACAATTGTGGTCTGCTGTTGCTTTTATATCTTGCCTTATTTCTCAACAAGAAACGAGGCAAAGCCACGAAGGCCAGGTTTTTTCCAAGCATGGACACTTGGATAACGTAATTATACCCACTTTTTGTAGACTAGATGGCCGTGGCCTGCATGTCGCGCCTTGGGGCGAGGCATGGACACTAAAAAAATAGATATAGTAGATGGAAAAACTTTAACGAAAAAACTTTAACCGGACACTCGGACACTCAGACGTACGGACGGAAGGACGGACGGACGAACTTACATTTCGGACCTTAGGGGGTACTTGCTATATAAAAGATCAAAGGAAATACCCCGTAAGACACAATAGGCTTACGGGGTACGGATTAAGTTCCATTGTGTTCTAACCCTAACCCATTGTCTTAGGCCACGCCCCCTACCCCATAAGTATCCTAATGTGTGCCCGGACGGACGGACGGACGGACGGACGGACGGACGGACGGACGGACGGACGTATGCCAAAATGCCGACGATATCACGCTTTCCGCAAGCGGGTGCGACAATGATGATAAACACCCATGTGAAGTATCAAGGTAAAGGGTGAAGCAGTTGCAGAGATATAGTACACGAAAAAACTTTAACAAATAAATTCAAAGTAATTTGACCTTGACAGTGATCACAGGGGCCGCGCACGGTTGGGGGTTAGAATGAAAATATGGACGATGATAAACACCAATGTGAAGTTTCAAGGTAATGGGCGAAGTAGTTGCAGAGATGTATAACGAAAAAGTTTTAAACCAAAAAATTTAACCAGACGTACGTTAAATTTTTTTTAAGAATTTATACTATTTTTAGACGGTGGCCATCTTGGATTAGCGATGACCTCCATTTTAACAAATCTGAAAAAACTTTAACAAAAAAATTCAAAGTAATTTGACCTTGACATTGGGCACAGGGGCCGCACGGTTGGGGGTTAGAGTGAGTGAGTGAGTGAATAGGGTTTAACGTCCGCTTTTCTGACATAGAGGTACAAGCCTCAGGGAGTCTACACGCAGACGGGTCAACGGGGTCGTGTCCCGTATCCACCTGTCCGAGGGGGGTAAATCCCAACTTCAGAACTCAATATTTACAATCAAACTATATATTCAGTCCTGAAATTAGAACAACCTGATCTGGTTGCCAGGCCCTCGCCACACCAGCATCATTTATCCCATCCCCTAAAAGTAATAGGAGTATCGCTAACTTACTTTTATATATAGGGCATAGCCTGACTCAACTCTCACATACAAGAAAGCCAAAAATGTACATGAGGGCCAAACCCGGTATAGTGGGTTCCGGAAAGTATGAACCCAATCGTTAAGCCAGTTTAGTCGCCTTTTACGACAAGCAATGGCTACTGCAGCACTATTCTCAGGATCAGTTGATCCCGCCCCGGTGCCTGCACGGGGCTTTGGGGATTAGAATGAAAATATGGATGATGATAAACACCCATGTGAAGTTTCAAGGTAATGGGCGAAGCAGTTGCAGAGATATAGTACAACGAAAAAGTTTTAACCAAAAAACTTTAACCAGACGTACGTTAAAAAGTTAACGTTGAAAATGGGTAAGTCAATTACGTAGAAATAATAGGTGAAGGTAAAAAAATGGTCACATGTTGGATAGTTGTATGTGGTAGGCACCCCTTGGTTATGAAGCTGTGAAAGTTTGGTGGTCCTAGGTGGTACAGTACCAAAGAAATGGACTTAAACACGAAAACTTAACATTGTAAACGCGAAAACTTAACATTGAAAATGGCTAAGTCGACTGCGTGGAAAAAATGGATGAAGTTAAAAAAAAAGTAACATGTTGGATAGTGATATGTGGTGGGCACCCCTTGATTATGAAGCTGTGAAAGTTTGGTGGTCGTAGGTGGTACAGTACCAAAGAAATGGACTTAAACACGAAAACTCAACATTGTAAACGCGAAAACTTAACATTGAAAATAGCTAAGTTGACTGCGCGGAAAAAATGGGTAAAGTTAAAAAACAAGAAACGAGGCAAAGCCACGAAGGCCAGGTTTTTTCCAAGCATAGACACTTGGATAACATAATTATACCCACTTTTTGTAGACTAGATGGCCGTGGCCTGCATGTCGCGCCTTGGGGCGAGGCATGGACACTAAAAAAATAGATATAGTAGATGGAAAAACTTTAACGAAAAAACTTTAACCGGACACACGGACGACGACGGACGGACATATGCCAAAATGCCGACGATATCGCGCTTTCCGCAAGCAGGTGTGACAATGATGATAAACACCCATGTGAAGTATCAAGGTATTGGGTGAAGCAGTTGCAGAGATATAGTACACGAAAAAACTTTAACTTTCAAAAAAATTCAAAGTAATTTGACCTTGACATTGGGCACAGGATCGCGCTTTCCGCAAGCAGTGCGACAATGATGATAAACACCCATGTGAAGTATCAAGGTATTGGGTGAAGCAGTTGCAGAGATATAGTACACAAAAAAACTTTAACAAAAAAATTCAAAAAAACAAGTAATTTGACCTTGACATTGGGCACAGGATCGCGCTTTCCGCAAGCAGGTGCGACAATGATGATAAACACCATGTGAAGTATCCAGGTATTGGGTGAAGCAGTTGCAGAGATATAGTACACGAAAAAACTTTAACAAAAAAATTCAAAGTAATTTGACCTTGACATTGGGCACAGGATCGCGCTCTCCGCAAGCAGGTGCGACAATGATGATAACCACCCATGTGAAGTATCAAGGTATTGGGTGAAGCAGTTGCAGAGATATAGTAAACGAAAAAAACCTTTAACAAAAAAAATTCAAAGCAATTTGACCTTGACATTGGGCACAGGATCGCGCTTTCCGCAAGCAGGTGCGACAATGATGATAAACACCCATGTGAAGTATCAAGGTATTGGGTGAAGCAGTTGCAGAGATATAGTACACGAAAAAACTTTAAAAAAAAATTCAAAGCAATTTGACCTTGACATTGGGCACAGGATCGCGCTTTCGCAAGCAGGTGCGACAATGACGATAAACACCCATGTGAAGTATCAAGTATTGGGTGAAGCAGTTGCAGAGATATAGTACACGAAAAAAACTTTAACAAAAAAATTCAAAGTAATTTGACCTTGACATTGGCACAGGATCGCGCTTTCCGCAAGCAGGTGCGACAATGACGATAAACACCCATGTGAAGTATCAAGGTATTGGGTGAAGCAGTTGCAGAGATATAGTACACGAAAAAAACTTTAACAAAAAAATTCAAAGTAATTTGACCTTGACATTGGGCACAGGGGCCGCACGGTTGGGGGTTAGAATGAAAATATTGATGATGATAAACACCCATGTGAAGTTTCAAGGTAATAAGGGCGAAGCAGTTGCAGAGATATAGTATAACGAAAAAGTTTACCAAAAAACTTTAACCAGCACGTACGTTAAAAAGTTAACGTTGAAAGTGGCTAAGTCAATTACGTAGAAATAATAGGTGAAGGTAAAAAAAATGGTCACATGTTGGATAGTTGTATGTGGTAGGCACCCCTTGGTTATGAAGCTGTGAAAGTTTGGTGGTCCTAGGTGGTACAGTACCAAAGAAATGGACTTAAACACGAAAACTTAACATTGTAAACGCGAAAACTTAACATTGAAAATGTCTAAGTCGACTGAGCGAAAAAATGGGTGAAGTTAAAAAAAAAAGTAACATGTTGGATAGTGATATGTGGTGGGTACCCCTTGATTATGAAGCTGTGAAAGTTTGGTGGTCCTAGGTGGTACAGTACCAAAGAAATGGACTTAAACACGAAAAACTTAACATTGTAAACGCGAAAACGTAAACATTGAAAATGGCTAAGTCGACTACGCGGAAAAAATGGGTCAAGTTAAAAAAAAAGTAACATGTTGGATAGTGATATGTGGTGGGCACCCCTTGATATGAAGCTGTGAAAGTTTGGTGGTCCTAGGTTGTACAGTAACAAAGAAATGGACTCAAACACGAAAACTTAACATTGATTGTGGACGCCGCCCGCCGCCTCCCGCGCCCGCCGCCGCCCGCCCCCCGCCCGCCCGCCCGGCTTTCGCCAATCCAATAGCTGGATTTTTTTTTTTCAAAAAACCTGGCTAAAAAGTAACATGTTGGATAGTGATATGTGGGTGGGCACCCTTTGATTATGAAGTTGTGAAAGTTTGGTGGTCCTAGGTTGGTACAGTAACAAAGAAATGGACTCAAAACACGAAAACTTAACATTGATTGTGGACGCCGCCCGCCGCCGCCCGCCCAACCCCGCCCTCCGCCCGCCCGCCCTCGCCCGCCCGCCCGCCCCCGCCCG
This sequence comes from Conchocele bisecta, assembly GCA_029237695.1. Taxonomy (NCBI): domain Eukaryota; kingdom Metazoa; phylum Mollusca; class Bivalvia; order Lucinida; family Thyasiridae; genus Conchocele; species Conchocele bisecta. The sequence continues at coordinate 7,206,884 of CM055268.1, read as the reverse complement.
CCCTCCGCCCGGCTTTCGCCAATCCAATAGCCTGGATTTTTTTTCAAAAAACCTGGCTAAAAATTGAAAATAGAAAACAAACAGCATACGACAAAAAGAATTAAGATAGCGGTGCAAGGGTTAATACAAAATTGGTCTTAGTGCATTGAGCGTTTTGAGAGCCCGTCCCCACCCTCAGTGGTGACCCAGTGACATATGAGGCCATGTAAAACAGCTGCTTGGTGAATATGAATATAAATAAGTACAGGAAAATGGTGTAGTACATAATTGTTGTTCAACTCTTTGATATACCGATACTTGTATTCTTAACCCAGGGCTCCAGATAAGGTATTTGACATTGGGTACTGTTACTCCATACTTTTGAAATCAATTGGGTATTCTCAATTTTAAATTGGGTATTTTAACCCTTACAATGCTGAATTAATTTGTGTCGGCTGCTGAATATTTTTTATTTTTCCATTTTTCTCATCAAAAACTTGGTTTGGCAGCACTTTAGAATCATTTTCAATGGAAATGATTCTAAAATGCTGCCAAACCAGGTTTTTACTGAGAGAAAATACAAAATATGAATTATCAGCAGACAACTATTTTCTGTTCCCGCCTTCTTTTAGGGTTAAATAACAGCAGTATCTGACAACCAAACAGACATTTTTATCGCCGTACGAGTGGTTTTAAATGTTACCATGAATCAATACCATTTGGTTTGTATAATTATAGTAATATATTTGAAATGAATGCCAAAGGTAGTTGTGTTGTGTTCTTTTTCCAAATGAAAACAGATATTAAATGAATATATGGTACATTTGTTATTTTTTCGGAAATGGTCCAAAATACAGGAAGCCTTTAAAGATATGTTAACCCTCACTACACTGGAGACGGAAATTGTTGTCTGCTGTTTTTGACAAAACAGGTTTCGACAGCACAAGAGAATCGTCTACAGTGGAGACGATTATCATGCACTGTCAAAACAGGTTTTAGTCAAGAAATATTGAAAATAAAACATTTCTGGCAGACAACAAAATTTAATTCAGTGTAGTAAGGGCTAATACCATCATACAAGTGTAGGACAAAATCCCCCCCGGACATAATCCCCCCATGATTTTTGACACTGGAGATCAAAATCCCCCCACCCCCCCCCCAGGTAGGACATAATCCCCCATCAAAATTCAAGGTAGGACAAAATCCACCCCCACCCCTCCCAGGTAGGACATAATCCCCCCCCATCAAAATACAAGGTAGGACAAAATCCCCCCCGTCCAGAATCAAGGTAAATCATATTCAGTACTTTTATTTGCACAATAAACATCAAACATCAAGCACATTTAATGAAGTATTTTCAGTTGCACAATCAAACAAGCACGTCTGATGAAGTATTTTCAGTTGCAAAATCAAACAAGCACATCTAATGAAGTGTTTTCAGTTGCACAATAAACGTCATATATGTAATATGTATGTATTGTTTGTACATTTGTATACTGATGTCGGTCCCAAACCATATTGTTTTTTAATTTTGATTGGGGCGATTATGTCCTACCTGTGATTTTGGATGGGGGGGTGGGGATTTTGTCCTACCTGCATTTTAGACAGGGGGGGGGGGGGATTTGTCCTCCTGTGTCAACAAGTATGGAGGGGGGGGGATTATGTCCGGGGGGATTTTGTCCGTATCCCCCATCATACACCATGATAACATATTGTAGTGATGTATATAATTATTTTTACCTAAATATTTCACAAAAGAATGAACGTACTGCTTTAACAGTCGCAGTATGATGTGATAAGCCACCCATGTTGTCTCCATTGTCATGAGTTTTCACAGCACAATATCATAGATTCATTTGATAGCTTGTTGCCCAGATGTTGTTTCGGTGAAACACTAGAACTTAAATAATCGCATGTAGAAAAGTTGGTCAAATACCTTAAAATTTTAGGCATTTCAAAATTAGAAATATTGTCTACATGTATATTTCTATTGACCAGAGAGTGACCACTTATGTAAACTGTTTCAGCAGGTGAAGTGGTGGTCACTATATACATTGCGGAGGAGAAATTTAAGCAGATAAATATTGAATCCTCAGAATCCATAACATTTCCAATCATTTATATAAGGTCATGCTGACTAATCATGCGATACACCAATTATAATTTCACCACAGTTTCTCACGACACGTGACATATGAGAACAATGCAGACAACAAAATTATTTTGGCAGTAAATTGTCGTGTAAGAACTGAGCAACCAATTTTGCTGCGAGGGAGGCAGAGGTCACCAGACTGGGGGTGGGGAACACTGGTGTTACCGACATTATCTGTAGTAGCGTGATGGAACAGAAAACAGTGGTAAAACACGCACTTGTGCTAACCCAAATGTTCTGTCTGTAACGCAGGTCACCCTGCGTTACAGACAGAAAATTTGGGTTACACAAGTGAGGCGTAAAAATAGCAAGCAATTTTGATTTTCTGACCTGCATGTTTACTTCCCCTGATACAATATACAGTACAGTGAATCATTCATACTACATAACTCTCGATGTATCCTAATTTATACACATTTTAACCCATACACTGCTATCTTAATTTTTTGTTGTCTGCTGTTTATTTTCTATTTTCCATTTTTATCATCAAAAACATGCTTTGACAGCACTTTAGAATCATTTACAACATGCTTTGGCAGCACTTTAAAATCATTTCCATTGGAACAGCAGGCGACAATTGTTGTGTGTAGCGGTCTATGAGTTATTTGTTTGTTTATTAGTGTTTAACGGTCTATCAACAGCTAAGGTCAAGGCCGGTCAAACGGGTTTGATCCCATTTTAACCTGCTGCATTGGGGGGAAAATCCCAAAATAAAAACGGAATACTTACATCGAGAACAAATATATTCAGCCCTTAAATTAGAATAACCTGACCTGGTGCCAGGTCCATACCACACCAAAGTCACTTGGCCCCATCCCCTAAATATGATTACGAATATCGTAATACTCACATAAGGGGTATAACCAGATTCAACTGTCACATACAAAATGCCAAAGACGTATGTGAGGGCCAAACCAGGTCTCCAGTCGGGATTCCGGTAATGATGAACCCCCGATCGTTAAATTACCCATCGCGTGCTCCCACCTGCCACCCACTGGTCTATGGGTTAAGGCAATTCACCTAAAAAGATACATGTAAGTGTGATACGAGTGTAGCCCCAGATATGTGCGTACATATGGGCTGATAAAAAGAAGGCAGAGTAAGCCACACCATGTGCCGTATAGGATACAGTAACGAGGCAGTGTTCACATACACGTATACATTGTATGTTATACATATATTCCATCACATTTACGAAAAAATTATCTTTGAATCGAACGATGATCAGGTATAGAAAGGGTCACTTAGAAATGATTTGTTCTTTGACATCACTAGTTCTCACGATATTCTCTTGAATGACAATGTCGCTGTTCCATGAACTGTGACAAAATGATGGAACTTAAGATGAAAATTCATTTTCATGTTTAAAGGTACATGCCCACTCAGTAGGCACATATGTTCTTTACATGAATTAAACAAGAGTGCCGAAGGTCACAATATACGCCCAGGATATACAAGACAATATACAACAAGGATACAGAGTGCGAAAATTAACTAGAAATGTGGCCTGTCGGCACACGTATGCCCCCGCTGGCAGCCAAAGAAAACGAGGCATATTTGATTATAAGCCATTTACCCGAGCGTTAAGGTTTTGAACGCACCTTGACCCTGGGCTTAGTGGGGGCGGGACGAATGTGGATTTGTCACAGGGCAGTAGAGGACCATTGTAGCAATGCGTGTGTGAAATGTGAAGCAGATCCGAGCAAGAAAACACAAACTATAAGCCATTTAACTGAATGTTAAGGTTTGAAATGCACCAAGTCTGTGACCTTGACCCTGTGCTTAGCGGGGGCAGGACGAATGTAGATTTGTCACAGGGCGGTAGAGGAGCATTGGAGCAATGCGTGTGTGAAAGTTAGTGTAGGATTGAGAAACGCGCACGTAGATTTGTCCCAAAGTGGCAAGTAAACAATTAAAGTGGAAAAGGTGAAGGTCAAAGGTGAAGGTCGAAGTAATGGGTGGTGGAGTGTGTAAGGCATGTTCATATGTATCATGTGTCAAAATATTTAAGCGATTGGCAAAAGTATTGAGAAGTTATTGTAGGATTGAGAAACGTGCACGTAGATTTGTCCCAAAGTGCCAAGCAAACATTTAAAGTGGAAAAGGTCAAGGCCAAAGGTCAAGGTCGAAGTACTTGGTTGGTGGAGTGTGTAGGGCATGTTCATATGTATCATGTGTATAAATATGTAAGCGATTGGCAAAAGTATTGAGAAGTTAGTGTAGGAGTCCCCAAAGTGCCAAGCAAACATTTAAAGTGGAAAAGGTCAAGGCCAAAGGTCAAGGTCGAAGTACTGGGTGGTGGAGTGTGTAGGGCATGTTCATATGTATCATGTGTATAAATATGTAAGCGATTGGCAAAAGTATTGAGAAGTTAGTGTAGGAGTCCCAAAGTGCCAAGCAAACATTTAAAGTGGAAAAGGTCAAGGCCAAAGGTCAAGGTCGAAGTACTGGGTGGTAGAGTGTGTAGGGCATGTTCATATGTATCATGTGTATAAATATTTAAGCGATTGGCAAAAGTATTGAGAAGTTAGTGTAGGATTGAGAAACGTGCACGTAGATTTGTCCCAAAGTGCCAAGCAAACATTTAAAGTAGAAAAGGTCAAGGCCAAAGGTCAAGGTCAAAGTACTGGGTGGTGGAGTGTGTAGGGCATGTTCATATGTATCATGTGTATAAATATTTAAGCGATTGGCAAATGTATTGAGAAGTTAGTGTAGGATTGAGAAACATGCACGTAGATTTGTCCCAAAGTGCCAAGCAAACATTTAAAGTGAAAAAGGTCAAGGCCAAAGGTCAAGGTCGAAGTACTGGGGGGTGGAGTGTGTAAGGCATGTTCATGTGTATCACGTGTATAAATATTGACATAATATGTGAAGCCATGCAGAAGTTACTAAAGAATATGGTAATATCGGGACGTACGGATGGATGGACGTACGGACGGACGGGACGGACGTACGGACGGACGGACGGACGCCGGTAACACTATATGCCCCTGTATCTTTCGGTAGCGGGGGCATAAAAATGGCCGCCAAGGGGAGATAAGTCATTGGAAAATGTTCAAAATCAATAGGCTTCTTCGTCTCGCCGTGATAAACATGTATACCGAATTTGGTTACGAGCGGTGAAGTAGAACTTGAGTTACTGCGTGCACAAGGATACAGAGTGCGAAAAATAACAAGAGGGCTGATGGCCCTAATTCGCTCACCTGACTCCATGAACACCAGAGGAGAATGTGACATTGAGTTCATGTGTTTTAAGCGATGACTCATTTTAGCAAATCTAAAAATGCTTCACCCAAGGATCTTAACTTACTATGAAGTTTGGCCAGCATCGGTCATGTGGTTCCTGAGAAAAAGACGTTGAAAATCTTGAATAAATGGACCTTTTGGCGGCCATCATGGATGACATAATGATCCGATTCCGACAAATATTGTACCAGAGCAATCGATACCTTCAATTCGATATATGACATGACCATATTCGGTCAAAAATAAAATTTGACCCCATGGGCCACGCCCATTTTTGACCTCGGGGTCACCATTTTAACACCTTTGAAAGAGCATTCTACATCGATCATTCCTACCAAGTTTCGTCGAAATCTGGCTGGCGGTTCATGAGAAGAAGATTTTTTAAGAATTTCTGCTATTTTTAGACGGCGGCCATCTTGGATCAGCGATGACCTCCGTTTTAACAAATCTGAAAAGGCTTCACCCATGGACCATAACTGTGAAGTTTGGCCACCATGGGCCAAGCGGTTCGTGTGAAATTTTATTTTTGAAATCTCTAGTAAAAGAACAACCTTTTGACCTTTCGGCGGCCATCTTGGATGACATGACCATCCAATTTCGACAAAAAATGTACCAGAGCGATCGCCTCTTTGATACCTTTGATTTGATACAGACATGACCATATTCGGTCAAAAATAAAATTTGACCCCAATTTGACCCCACTGGCCATGCCCATTTTTGACCCCGGGGTCACCATTTTAACAACTTTGAAAGAGCATTGTACATCGATCATTCCTACCAAGTTTCGTCGAAATCCGGCTAGCGGTTCATGAGAAGAAGATATTTTAAGAATTTATGCTATTTGTAGACGGCGGCCATCTTGGATTAGCGATGACCTCCATTTTAACAAATCTGAAAAGGCTTCACCTATGGACCATAACTTTAAGTTTGGCTACCATGGGCCAAGCGGTTCGAGTGAAGAAGAATTTTGAAATCTCTGATAAAAGAACGAACTTTTGACCTTTCGGTGGCCATCTTGGATGACATAACCATCCAATTTCGACAATAAATGCACCAGAGTGATCGCCTCGTTGATACCTTTGATTTGATATATAAAATGACCATATTCGGTCAAAAATAAAATTTGACCGCAATTTGACCTCACAGGCCACGCCCATTTTTGGCCCCGGGGTCACCATTTTAACAACTTTGAAAGAGCATTGTACATCGATCATTCCTAGCAAGTTTCGTCTAAATCCGACTAGCGGTTCATGAGAAGAAGATTTTTTAAGAATTTATGCTATTTTTAGACGGCGGCCATCTTGGATTAGCGATGACCTCCATTTTTACAAATCTGAAAAGGCTTCCCCCATGGACCATAACTTTTAAGTTTGGCTACCATGGGCCAAGCGGTTCATGTGAAGAAGAATTTTGAAATCTCTATCAAAAGATCAACCGTTTGACATTTCGGAGGCCATCTTGGATGACATAAACATCCGATTTCGACAAAAAATAAAATTTGAGCCCAATTTGACCCCAAGGGCCACGCCCATTTTTGACTCCGGGGTCACCCTTTTAACAACTTTGAAAGAGCATTGTACATCGATCATTCCCACTAAGTTTTGTCGAAATCCGGCTGGCGGTTCTTGAGAAGAAGATTTTTGAAGAATTTGTGCTATTTTTAGACGGCGGCCATCTTGGATTACGTAATGACATCATTTTAACAATTTTGTAATCCCCCTACCTAAGGACCATGACCATAAAGTTTGGTGACTATAGGCCCAATGGTTACCGAGGAGAAGACGTTTGAAAAAATTCACGGACGACGGACGACGGACGACGGACGATGGACTACAACGGACGACGACGGACACATTGCGGTAACAATAGCTCACATGAGCTTCGCTCAGGTGAGCTAAAAATGGCCGCCAAGGGGAGATAAGTAATCAAAAAGTTTTGAAAATCAATAGGCTTCTTTGGCTTGCCGTGGTAAACATGTATACCAAATTTGGTTACAATCCGTCAAGTGGAATTCTAGTTATTGCATGGACAAGCTGTGAATACATAATACATCCCGTTTTTTCAAACGGGCGTACAATAAGTGTATAATTGTGTCACTAATCCAGATTTTGTGCCTACTGAGTGGGAATTTACCTTTAATTAAAGTTTAGCTAATTATGAATTTATTCAAATGTCTTTAGTAACTGTTATTCATACATGTAGTGGGCACATCATATCTGTAACCTACGTTGCATGCAGGGTTGGCCGGGAAATACCGGGGGCGGGAATTCCCGGTGGGAAATACTCCCCAAAGTGGGAAATACCGGGAAATACCGGGAAATATGAATTTTGATGTTATTATTTGATAATTAAAGTTATTTAAATTAAGTTTTAAGCTCAGTAATAGTTAATTAAACAATCAACAACTTAATAATTAGATACAGGGGTTAATTACAATGTATAGATCTGTTTCATTCCCAACTAGGGGTACTCATCAGGTGGAATATTTAGCAACCATGACATTTATATTTTGGTTGTATTATTTTTTTGTAAATTACTTTTTCATTTTTTAGGAAGCATCTGATGTCTGCTAGATACAATTCACAAGGATAACGTCATCATGATCAGACTATGTTTAGACAACAGGCTGTTAATTGTCAACCTTTTCCCACACCAATATTCGGTATCAAGAAATGAGAATAAATGATCTTAGCATGCATGATGTGCATACACATAGTCTCTTACAAGACTTATATGACAGACAATGTACTGTTGTTTTATGCTTTGCATTTGTATTACTTATTTGCATTATTATTATGACATTTATTTAACGTGAAGACAATAGGCCACGATGGTACGTACGAGATACAGTACCTAAAATCGTTAAAATTAGCCAAAAGCCTACTAATGTCTACTTATTTGCATGTACATTGATGAGACTTTAATATACTTTAATAAACCATATCAGACTATGACAACAGGCTGTTAATTGTCAGCCTTCTCTCACACCGTTTGTGTCATACTGTATAATAAGAACCCAGGTGATCTGTATATGTATATGGTCATGTCAAGTTGTAAAACAATTACACTTACTGTACACGGATTATCCCTGTTATCAACAGGGATTTTCTAAAAATTCTAAAAGCAGCTTTGCAGGTTACTATAGTAATAAGGGGTGTTCTCATATACAATAAAATAGACAGTTGGCAAATACTACATAGACATTGTATAGAGGGAAGAAAATTGTCTAGAAAATAATGATGTTTTTTTTTTTTTCTCTAAAATTTCTTATTATTTCTTTTATGATTGCAGAATGTTTTACCTGTAGGCTTATCAGTCTACACAGATATAAACCATAGTAGATATAGGGGAATATAGAGACTCATCTTGACATTTTGGAATGAAAAAGACCACCAAGATTCATATTTCCCGGTATTTCCCAGTATTTCCCGGTATTTCCCAGTATTTCCCGGTATTTCCCGCCGTCCTGGGAAATACTCTTATTTCATGGGAAATTTCCAACCCTGGTTGCATGTAACCTATGTTTCAGTGGTGTCTGCCAGATTCTAGCCAAGGGGGCTGCGAATTGTGGATTGAGTTTGGAAAGGGGTGCGAAGCATCCTTCACTAGAAAACATACATTGATTTTGAAATTCAATTTACTTGGCATTAATTAGTGATTTTAAAGCAATACTTAGACATATATTGTATTTATTTCCCCCAGAAAAATGTAAATTAAAGTGAAAATACACATGTGGGTAACCCTATATGAGACACGCCATGATAATTTTGTACCTTCGGACATCTGCGTAATTTCATTAAATACATGTACGTTTACAAAATATACAATATTATTCATAAATAATGTCAAAAGTTGACAAAGTTTTCAGAATATAATTCCGCATGTACTCTGGAAATTTTTTCAACTTTTGACGTCATTTACGGAAAATATTGTAAATTTTGTAAACGTATTTCATGAAATTACGTAGATGTCCGAAGGTACAAAATCCCATGGCGTGTCTCATATCATATAAATGTCATGTTAGCTTGCATGTATCATTTAACGGTAGGCTTTGTTCTACACCTGCCCCGCTATCTAAATAAAACTGGGACTAGGAAGTCAGCTCCGGTTACATAATAAATATGTGGCAGAAATACCATGACAAAAATGTGGTTATCGCTCTGAAACCAGTCTAGCTGGCATCAGATCAGTACGGAACATAGAAATATTTTTAGGGGACATATAATTCTTTTTTATTAATTTGTTGCCACGAATTAACAATTCGTTCCAACGAAATAACAATTTGTTCCCTCAATTTAACAATTCGTTCCCTCAATTTAACAATTTGTTCCCACAAATTAACAATTTGTTCCCACAAATTAACAATGTGTTCCCTCAATTTAACAATTTGTTCCAACAAATAACAATTCGTTCCCTTGAATTAACAATTGACAATTTGTGGGAATGAATTGTTAATTGTCAATTTGAGGGAACAAATTGTTAAACAGAGGGAACAAATTGTTATTTCATGGGAACGAATGATTAATTCGTGGGAAAGAATTGTTATATCGTGGGAACGAATTGTTAATTCAAGGGAACAATTGTTAAATTGAGGGAACAAATTGTTATTTCGTGGGAACGAATTAAAATACATGTCCTCTGCGGGGCTCCGTAGATCAGCACGTGCATTTGAAGTTTGTTATATAGAACAGGTCTGAAGTACATGTATTCACCACTTGGTCAGGGAATCATGCAAGACACTTAACCCTTTGAAAGCGGTAACCGAAATTTGTTATATGCTTTTATTTTATTTCTCAATAATAGAATGTTTTGACAGCACTTCAGAATCATTTCCATTGGAAATGATTCTAAAGTGCTGTCAAAACATGTGGTTGATGAGAAAAATGGAAAATACATGTTTTAAATAAGCAGCAGTTGACAAAAGTTAATTCAGGATTGTCAGCTAGGGATTGTCAACTATTTAACAAGAAACGAGGCAAAGCCACGAAGGCAAGGTTTTTTGCAAGCATAGACACTTGGATAACATAATTATACCCACTTTTTGTAGACTAGATGGCCGTGGCCTGCATGTCGCGCCTTGGGGCGAGGCATGGACACTAAAAAAAGAGATATAGATGGAAAAACTTTAACCAAAAAATTTTAATCGGACACACGGACGTACGGACGGACGTATGCCAAAATGCCGAATACATCGCGCTTTCCGCAAGCGGGCGCAACAATGATGATAAACACCCATGTGAAGTATCAAGGTAATGGGTGAAGCAGTTGCAGAGATATAGTACACAAAAAACTTTAACAAAAAAAATCAAAGTAATTTGACCTTGACATTGGGCGTAAAATGAAAATATGGATGATGATAAACACCTATGTGAAGTTTCAAGGTAATGGGTGAAGTCAATTACGTAGAAATAATAGGTCAAGGTAAAAAAAATGGTCACATGTTGGATAGTTGTATGTGGTGGGCACCCCTTGGTTATGAAGCTGTGAAAGTTTGGTGGTCCTAGGTGGTACAGTAACAAAGAAATGGACTCAAACACGAAAACTTAACATTGTAAAAGCGAAAACTTAACATTGAAAATGGCTAAGTCGACTGCGCGGAAAAAATGGGTCAAGTTCAAAAAAAAGTAACATGTTGGATAGTGATATGTGGTGGGCACCCCTTGATTATGAAGCTGTGAAAGTTTTGTTTTGGTCCTAGGTGGTACAGTAACAAAGAAATAGACTCAAACACGAAAACTTAACATTGATTGTGGATGCCGCCCGCCGCCCGCCCGCCGCCCGCCGCCCGCCACCCGGCTTTCGCCAATCCAATAGCCTGGATTTTTTTTCCAAAAACCTGGCTAAAAAGGTAAGATGTTTGATAGTGATGTGTGGTGGGCACCCCTTGATTATGAAGCTGTGAAAGTTTGGTGGTCCTGGGTGGTACAGTAACAAAGAAATGGACTCAAACACGAAAACTTAACATTGATTGTGGACGCCGCCGCCCGCCTGCCCGCCCGCCCGGCTTTCGCCAATCCAATAGCCTGGATTTTTTCCTCAAAAAAAACCTGGCTAAAAATCAACATTTGTCATAGATCACATGGCGATTGTTATTGTTATAATACAGTGCTGACGAGTGCATAAAAGTAATACCAAATGCTATGTAAACAGATGATCCACTGGTATAATTGGAACACATGCCGCCTGTGAAACAGCGGGTTCTGAGTTCCATTCTCGCATCAGCAACCTTTGTTTATTTCTTTTTATTAAATATAATAAAAGTAAGAATGAAAATTGCGGGCTCTTCTAAATTTTGATTACCGGTATTAAAAAGCAACGTAATTTCGAAATTCATTCTAACATTTAGCTACATGTACATATGACATATCAGTTGTGTTTTACTTGCAGCTGATACATGTAACCCACAAGGAAGCCACATGTCAACTATCTAGTCTCCAGCAACTATGCTTTACTATAGTAATGAATGGCCTTATAGTGGAATTTATCGGGGTATAAACTTGGAAAAGTCGCGGGAATACTGGACTCGTCCAGTATTCCCACGACTTTTCCAAGTTTATATCCCCGATAAATTCAACAAAAAGGCCATTCATTTCTTATAATTCCAGCATTCGAAATAAATTCATCAAGAAAATGTGTTTATTTTCCGTTTTCTTAAGAATTATTTTAACTGGGTCTCACGGTTATGGAAAGTAGTTCGGCATGGGAGTTTACTGGGATATAAATTTTGGACAGAGACTTGCTACGGGCCAATCAAATGTTAGGGAATTGTGTAAATATTTTTGTGCTGGAATTATTAAGTTTTACTTATTACAAGAAATGTGACGAACGAATACACAGACGGACGAACGGACACATGTGACAAAAACATAACAATACAAATTTATTTCAAAAGTATGTATAAAAATATATGCACCAGTTGAGGGATTCGAACCTGGGAAGACTTATTCAGTGACAGCAGAGTTCCAGTCTATGGAAATATCTGACAAATTGTTTCGATAACAAATATACGATTAGTAAATTGTAAATGTACGTGGGAAACAACTGATTGTTTTGTAAACAAAGGCATGTAAATAACGCTGGGATAACGTGGTATTATTATACATGTATCAAATATGGATCATCATCATAAAACATGCATACAGGGGTGTCGGAACAGGTCCACCAATTGCCGGACCAATAATTGTGACAAAATGGAAAATTATTACTAATTTTAGTTTTTATTATTCATACTCACCTGAATGGTTGCAAACTATTAGGTTGCTATGAAATCGTCGTAATAATAAAAATCTGCCTACTCTAATCACTCAATAAACAAACCATAGACCATTCCGCTATACACACAGCCAGTTGGCTAGTCCGCTATTTAGACCCCTGCTATTATTGTTAGGTATCCAGCTTCAAGTAGTTACTCATTTCCAACAGGAAATAACACTGCTAGTAGAAAAACAGACAGAAGTAACTAAAGTAGAGAGAAGATGAAACCATCAAGCGGGGAACGGGAGGAGGGACTACCTTACCATTCAGGTGAGTATGAATAATAAAAACTAAAATTAGTAATAATTTTCCATTTTTATGTCTTCAAACTAACCTGAATGGTTGCAAAGAATTTGTAGTGATGGTGGGAGGTATTCTCACTACTCATCCTCAACCGGAATGGTAAGGCAGATTTTAAAACCCTCGAAACAGACAAAAATATTTGGCCTAGGTACAAACTTGGGTGTTACCTATACAATGTATAGTAATAACATGGTCTCACCCTAGAATCATAGGGGCGCCCAATCCGGGCCCCCCCCCCTTTTTCTACGATAGTAGATGAGAGGTGGATAAAGACAAGCACCACCACGCTAGTCTTGTAGACTGACTCGTAGACTTCAACCTGCTATACTTGGTTAGCATGCCGGAGAATACTCATGGCATAGCTGCTGCTAACAGACGAAGCCCTGGCGAATGTCGGCGCCTGGTACTTCACATGCCATAGCTGAACTGAGATATACTCAAAATCTTAACATTGTCTCATGACGACACATAACTCGTCCATATCGAGAACACAGTATTAAAACGCCCTAAGCACTAAGGTCATCCTAACAAGCAAGTGCTGAGGCGTCAAACTGGCCCTAAAGCCAGACCAAAACCTATACATATAAACCCATGTATGGTAGACAAAGAGAATAAAATCATTAAACCAACGTGAAACACTATCCTTTTGCAACACCACTGCTACAAACTAGATAGGTAGCCTCGCCCTAATCGAAACATGTACAAAACAATGCCTCCTGGGCCAGCGTGATGAACCGTAGATCACCAACAAAAGCAAGTGAAGCTCATCGAGCGGTGAGCCACACTTACCAACCCCCAGGACTCCACTGTAACTGCAAAGACAAAAACCGAATAATCGGGTAATCAGAAAAAATCGCAGCCTATCGCGAACAGGTAGATCCAAACAGCCTCCTAGACTTGATGCTACCGGCTGATAAACCCACAACTGCGCCCGCTGCTACTAACGGACCCAGTTGCAGCACATCTCCCAGAGCTGCCAACCCCATGTCGGTCACATGAGGAAGATGGAGAGAAAAGGGGGCTATTTTCCGGAACACCACATATGTTTTCCGGAACACAAATCAGTACTCACTTATATGCATAAAAAACTTTAGAGCCTTGGCCCTAGTTTCGGCCACCAAGACCAACCGAAAAATACAATTACACTGCTTGCAAGACGCAAAATCATCACCGCACTTTGACAGGACCAAATTGGGCCATGTCTCGCTGTAATCATTGATGAACAGAAGTGTTCTCCTAACTTCTTCCGATAAAAAATCCCCAAATTCGTTGGCTGCACGCCTGAGAGCAGACATTATATGAATTTACGTGATGAATAAATCAATATCGCTGAGCGCTTGAATAATCACATGGTAAGCGCCTCGGCGAGTATGATTACGGGTAAATAAAACAATAGGATTCATCGGCTGAATTGTGAAACGAAATAATTATTTCCAGATATTCACGCGCTGATTTTATTAAAAATCGTACTTTTAATTGTAATCCGTACTTACGTATTTCTAACGTATTTTCCGGAACAAATACGAAAAAATCGTAACAGTTGGCAGCTCTGCATCTCCTATCAGTGCAAAGAGCGATCATAGACAGAAGTTGAGACTACACGCACCTCGTGCAGTTTGGGCCTAAACAACCCAGCTGCAGAACCACTTACTGTAGTATAAGCTCAAGTAATGGCCCTATCTATCCAACGGACGACAATGGATTGCGATACCTCCCGTTGGCCTAAAGTTGGTAAGAAGAAACTTTTACGGTCGGACCGGATGTCCTAAGTCTTCCGAACCTAATGCTTCACCGCACGGACTGGACAGAAAGTGCGATCCACTGCCGCTGACAGGAGTGACGGAGGGAGGCCCGGAACCACAACTGGTTCCAGCTCACGTGAGGAGGGATAAACTATCTGAGGGAGAAATCCCGGTTCATAGGAGAAACTAACCGAGTTCCTCCCACAGACAAACGCTGATCGACCAACAGAAAGCAAGGAACTAGCCTCTATGCTAAGCCGAAGCGAAGGCTAGAATAAAAAGAAACAAAAGAAAGTCACTTAATTCACCTATAGTGGGATTGAGCGGATCGACCGACTGACGATGGCCCCAATCCACCCAGGCTCTCCACTTAGCGTCAAACAACTTAGAGGTGGATGGACGCTGAGACTGAGCAAGAAACAAACTGAGCGATGACCTTGGCAGCGTCATCTGAAAATACTCCAGCGACTGAAGGCCGGCCGCCTGATAACTGCCAGGCGTGAAGTAAATATCATACGCACATAGGAGTCTACCCCCCATGCTGAGACAGAAAATCCTGACTGACCGGAGGAACTATTGGCCGGACTGTCAGCAGGACCAAAGGCATAACGAACCAGCTCCTGGTTGGCCAACATGGGCCACCAGAGCGATCCGTGACTGAACGTCGCGAATCTTCCGTAAGAAAAGGAGCAGCATCACGAACGGTGGAAACGCGTACCCGTCCTGACTGATCCAAGACAAGGACAAGCGTCCACTGCCAAAGCCCGATGGTAGGGCACCGGAGACACAAACAGTGGCAACCGATGGTTGAGCCTTGCCGCAACAAATCCACAAATGGATACCCCCATCCGGACAAGATCGCACTGGACACCGACGGATGCAGAGGCCATTCCGTCAGAACCGGAGATGACCGCAGAAAGCATAACCACCACCTCCCGTGCATAACAGAATCTGCCGCTGTCAACCCCCCGGAACACTGCCAAAAGCTGTAACAAGTTGATGTGTCCCTGAGTTTCCTGCACTGACCACCAACCCGAAAAACACCGATGTAGGGGCTCCAGATGAGCTCCCCAGCCTTCTCACGACTCGTCTGTGGACAGAAAGCGAGTAGGAGGAGGTAACACCATGGGAACTCCCTGTAGGAACCAGACCTCCACTGCCCACCATCTGATACAACGTAGGAAGATGGAGAACATAGGCAGAGACCGATCCCAAGGATCGCGGTGCGGCCTCCATAGCCCTAGTAAGTAATACTGAAGGTAGCAGACGTAACCTTCCCAGCACCACATACCCCGCAACTGCACCCAGAATGTCCAGGAGTGCAGAAATTTCCTATCTGACAGAGAACCTCTGACCAGTACCCGGAAAACTAGGTCAAGATGCCCCGCAACCTGTCCAACGGTACTCCGATGACTGATCGATCGGTCAAGAAGTTCATTCCCACCTAAGAGAAATCCTGTGTGGGAACCAACTATGAGTACTCTAGATAGGTAAAAGAGAGACCTAGATGAGTAACAAATCCCATACCACCGCCAGATTCCGTATTAGTGAACGAACGCACTAACGGTGAAAGAACCAGTCGTCCAGATACTGGAGCAGAGAGACCCCCAGCCGCCTGGCCTCCGCTGCCACCATCTCCATGAGAAGCGTAAACACGTGAGGGGCCGCCAAAAGACCGAACGGCAACACACGGACTAAAAGACACGATACTCGGAAACAAACCTAAACTTCCGAGAGCATCTGCGGATGGACACGTGGAAGTACGAGACCCGCAGATCTATGGAACCGGCCCAGTCTCCCGGGCAAATGGCGCTCCGACCACGTCCCGAACTTCCTGTATACAGTGCAGTTTCCGTTTTTGTTCCACCGTAGACAACACTTGCAAACTCAACGCGAACGCAACGCGAACGCAACGCGAACGCAACGCGAACGCAACGGTTTGCTGTAGCGTTGTATACGTTGTTTAAACGTATAATACGGTTCGTACACGTGTAATACACATTGTCAAACCATTTAGTTTAAAAGCGTTGTATACGTTGTTTAAACGTATAATACGGTTCGTACACGTGTAATACACATTGTCAAACCGTTTAGTTTTAAAGCGTGTAATACGTTTAGCTTCAAGGCGTATAACACACTTTGGCGTATACATATGTAGCGAGGTGAAAGAGTTGAAACGTGTACAACGCTTTACCTGGAAGCGTGTAGCTATATGAAAGCGTTGAAACGTGTACAACGGTTACACGTTTTAACACAAATACCTGTTCGGCCCCGATCTCTTCGAGGCGTCCTTGTTTCGTCCATTTTAAAATATCGCGAATACATACCCTCAGATCGAGTTCAAAGTACATCGGCGGTGTGATTTAGCACTTCAATTGATCCCTAATCCCTGATGATTAATGAGTCACGCTTTTAAAACGACAGATGTACCTTGTCGTTTATCAAAATGTTTGAGAATTGTAGATCACGTGAGCCGCTCATCAGATCTGCGGCATTCCTATGTACATTTTATATACACAAAAATGACGCCTAATACAGCGTAATGTAACAGGTCCTAACTTAATATGGAATAGCCCGGGCCGATAGTCCGTGTCAGTTAATTGGGGTTAAATATTACGAACACAGATAAACACAGTGCATGGTTTCTTTATTTTATTTTAACATCATCAGAAATGGCGAGTCTAGGAACTCTCATATTATCTTTACGCTGAAGCCAGTCTATTTCAGTCACTAATCCGCTATACACCTGTCCCACGCGTGTGTTAAGATTAATCGATATTTGGAGAAACTGAATACACAGCGAGCTACACACAGGTTTAACACGGATATGGCCCGCGGATATGTGTCATAAATTACTTGGTGGTCAAAACCGGTAAATTTACAAGGTTTATAGCGAAATAGCAGCCGACTGGCAATTTTTCTCGGACCGATTTTTAAGACTAGTTTTCAAATCTCAATCGGTCAGAGTTCAAAAATCGGTCCAGAACCGGAAAACTGAAAATGTTAGAAGCCCTGCAGTGAGTCTAAGTATATATATACACACGAAGAACGATCAGAGCATGCGCATTCTACGCGATACAAGGTTGGCATACCAAAACGTGTAATGCGTTAAAACCCGTGGAAACGTGTTATACGTATAACACGGTTTCATCTGTACGGTGCTGTGTACATGTAGATGCGTGTAACCGTTCGTCAAAGAAAGCGTTAAATCGTTTAACGGTCTACCTTAGCGTTGTATACGCTTACAACCGTTGTATACGTTTACAACCGTTGTACACGGATTACACGCTTGTTTGAAAACTCAATGCGTTGTTTACAACCGTTGTATACGTTTACAACCGTTGTACACGGATTACACGCTTTTGAAACTCAATGCGTTGAACACGGTTTGTTCGACTTTCGCGCATGCGCAAGAGTGGGGAAACGCAACGCATGGCCGAAAACGTATTACACGTAGACGACACACGGTTTGAAACGCAACTAACGGAAACTCCACGGATACGCAACGCACAACACTTTGTACACGTATAAACCCGGAACATTTTGACAGAAACAACTGTAGCACTATACTTCAAGATAGAGAGGCTATACTTGAACCCTTGAAAATATCCCCGTCCGGGGAAACGACCCCACAGGAGGTAAAAGAAAAGACGGAGCAGCACGGCGGGACCGTCGGTACCGTAGCTGCCCTTTGGCCGTTCGTTCGCACAATTGTCAGAGGTCAAAAGAGCCGAACGGAGCAAAAACTTAGGCAGGACCGTTCAAGAATGACGAACCGGATAGCACTGCGTCTCACCTGGACAAGAGCATGTCCATAGAGACCTCCAAAGATATGTTGACAACAGGCTTGGTGGCACTGACCGCCGACTGAAGCACTGCGTCCAGAGACGAAGAATCATCGAGAAAGGGAGATCTCAAAAACCAAGCCGCATAGAGGGGCATGTAGAACTTAGACCCCAATGTGGCGATCAAAGTTTTGGGCACTTGGAATCCCGCAGTGGCCAAATCCTACCAAACGCTCTCTCAAACTACGTAGCAAGAAACCCTACTGTAGGAGAGACCTCGGCAAATCCGGCATCTCCACCACCGAATCAGCCTCATACAAGGCATGAACCTCGGCGGTGGTGGCGGCAGAAGCGGAAACACATCTGCAGGCAGCAGAGTGTAAACAGCATTCAGAACAACCCAGAAGGATGGAGGAGGCGAAACAAACTCATCCTCCACCGCAGATTCATGAACAAAGCTGCCCTCTGCTGAGGCGCCGTCTAGGACCGCGGGAACTGTACCGTGATCCAGAATGTACCCTTACTCAAGAATACCCTTCACTAGCGAAATGGTATGAGCAACAGGAACCGAATAGCTATCTCCAACAGCCATCCGAGGAAGTACCCACACGGGAGGCTCCACTGGCAAAACCAACGGCTGTGACGGAGCCGACAAACCCACTAAATTCTGGGACTTAGACAGGGCCTCCAGAATCTTAGCCAACTGAACCTTCATAACTCTATCGCGTGTCGAGTCCTTAATCTTGACGGGAAATTCGAACTCATATACACTCGAATAAAGGAGCAGGCCAGACCTGTACGGAGCCAAAGCACCACGGCGTCCATACCACCTCGACCGTCTCCTACGAGAACGGAAGATCTAGATCCCGAGGAGCCGGATACAAAAACAAAAATATGTTCACAGGATACGAACCCACGAACACACCGGTCATAGACTTGTTGCTACCCCGGTGCCCGGTGCCCCGTGCCCGGTACACAATACTGGGTGCCTCTCCTGTGAGAGTTTGGGTCCGCTGTGACCGGGTGAATGTGATCAAGCACCGGCCGCAGCAACCCTGTGATAGGTAAAGCCCGCTGAAACCGGGTGACATAGGATCAAGAACCGGCCGCAGCAGTCCGGTTGCTAAGACGATCCCGACACCTATGACGCGATCGACACACCGGGAACACTAAGAACGTCTTCCTAAAAAATGCACTGGCCCGGGGATCGAACCCGGGGCATCTAGCCCGGTCGACCGGTGAACTGCCCGGTGCCTGGTGGCTGGCCGAAACCCGGTGCCCGAAGGCTACCCAGTGCCCGGTGGTCGCCTGGCTCCCGGTGACCGGTGCCCGGTGTCAGGTGACCGGCTCCCGGTGTCCGGTGGCCGGTGCACGGTGCCCGGTACCGGGCGCCTCTACTGTGAGAGGCTGTGAACCGGGTGATATGGGATCAAGCACCGGCCGCAGCAACCCTGTGATAGGTAAAGCTCAATGAGAACCGGGAGATATAGGATCAAGCACCGGCCCCAGCAGCCCGGTATCCCCTGCATGGATCACCGGCCTATCACCTGAGGAAAGTTACGAAGTCAGAGAACCCGACCGTACTTTCTCAACGTAACCCGACCCCCCCGATGGGGGGATCCCATCTGATGCACCCTCCGAAGCCTTACCTACCTCGGAAGGCACCACCGCTCCCAAGAGCTGGGACGCGGACACAGACTTCTTCGACCGTGAGGTATGGGACCTACGAGACCCAGCCTTGCCCCACGTCGAACGGGCGGACAAATCACATGGCCTCTCCTTGCAACACCCGCAACAGGCAATAGCACCTGTCCTTATGGATGTCCCACGGAGAAGTCATGTGCCCACACGAAGCGCGTGATTGCGGCATGCTAACAGGTATTGTACTACAAAATCCGATAGAAGACACCGCAAATACGCAACAAAAATGTGTCACGGGAGCGAATCCATTAGGGGACGAACCCGTCAGGGTACGAATCGCGTACACGCGAACCGCGAAAATACGTGACACAGTGTAAAACACAGTGAAAAACCCAAAAAACACAATGGACAAATAAACACGCAACCCAATTGAGTGACAATAATATGTATTGAACAATATCCAATGACAAATAAGGCACAATACACGGCAGAAATTCAAAATTAGAACGAAATTATGGGAGATACAAAATATACCTGCACCTTGATAGCATCCTAAAAATAATAGGAGGGGTCTAAATAGCGGACTAGCCAACTGGCTGTGTGTATAGCGGAATGGTCTATGGTTTGTTTATTGAGTGATTAGAGTAGGCAGATTTTTATTATTAGGACGATTTCATACATGTAGCAACCTAATAGTTTGCAACCATTCAGGTTAGTTTGAAGACATAAAAACTATGTTTTTATTGAAATATTCGGAATTCATATATACCAAATAATAATGTCAGGAATGTTAATATTTTGTCTGCAATGTTTCTCATCTCTTATAAAAAGTGTATGTTGTTACCACTCAGTTGAACCGTCTCGGCTTTCCGACTTTCCGGTGTCACAGTAAATTCCTCATTGGCAGTAGCTATTTGCACAGACACAGGGCGATCAGAACATTTTCAAAGCATATATTGTATATATATATCTCAAACTCATCTCATATAATATGGGTGAAATTGACATCATGTTGGATTGTTGGCCGATATTTCCCAGGTGATGAGCGAAAATAAATTGTTCTGAACGTGGCCCAAAATTAATCGCACTGATACGGACCAAAACGTCCACAGGCCGAAACGTCCATGGTTCGAAACGGTGATAGTCCGAAACTGTAGGCGTAAATCTGATCAGCCTTAATTAATGATTGACACTGTCTTGATATATACATTACCAGTCAATGATTGATGCTGTCTTGATATATACATTACCAGTATTTTAACATTTTTACAGAGTGTATGATAATGACCAAAGTGGGCCGAAACGTATTTATCCATAATGTCCATAAACTGACTGACAGTAAAATCAAGTCAATCAGACATTTGAGAGTAACGTCCCTTCCTTATGTTTTTGTTCAGATAGTAGAAAATTGTATGTTTTTTATCATTTTCCCTTTGCTGAATAACACTTGCCTCTATTAAATGCCCACCCAGGACTTCAGAGCCAGTGGCGTCTATTATAATCTTTACAGTATGTTCACCTTGTTTGTAAGGGGAATGCGTTTGGGATTAGCTTCGTATTAATGATGCCCTCGTTGTATATTCGAAGATACAGAATATCCCAGAAGTAGACTCAATCACACAATACATGCTTTATGTTGCTAATGTAAAATATATGTAGGTCAATGTTAAGTACACATAAAGATATCGATATACACAAGAAATAAAACAGAACAAACAAACGTGAAGGTATTACTATACTCAATGTTGACTTAATTCACCATTATAAACAATTCAAGATAGTGTCTAAAGCAAGATAGTGTTTCAAAGCAAGTGATCCTATTTAACCCATGTTAATGTTTGACTAATATGTAAACACATATACATGTACAATCTTTAGTATTGCAGACCAACAGGGAAGTCGATGGCACATCATCGCAATATACCCACTTTTTCCAATTATTAAAATCAACTAGAAAATGTGTTCATAGAACACGGATGCCCCACATATAGCTTTGATAATAAAAGAGGAAAAATTCCATGTCCAAAAGCAGAGATAATCCATGACCTGGGTGTCAAATCAACACAAACTCTGTGCATCTACTCATCATAAAGAAGCTACATACCAAGTTTCATGTATGTAGCTATTACGGTTTAAAAGTTTTACAAGTTACAAGGCAAAATTGCCAAATTCTAAGTCGAAAATGGGGAGATAACCCATGACCCGGGGTTTGAATAAAAATTCAAAATCAATTTTGGCCATCTACTCATCATAAGGAAGCTACATACCAAAATTCAGATGTGTAGCTATTGGTCAAAATTGGAAAATTCTAAGTCAAAAAGGGGGAGATAGTCCATGACCCCAGGGTTGAATCAAAATAAAACTTTGCGCATCTACTCATCATAAGCAAGCTACATACCAAGTTTCAGGTCTGTAGTTTTAATTTTTTACGAGTCACAAGGCAAAACTGCTAAATTCTAAATTGAAAAGTGGGAGATAATCCATGACCGGGGGTCAAATAAAAAATTGACAAAAACAGCGCATCTAATCATCATAAGGAAACTACAATCCAAGTTTCAGGTCTGTAGCTATTACGGTTTAAAAGTTTTACGAGTCACAAGGCAAAATTTCCAACTTCTAAATTGAAAAGGGGAAGATAATCCATGACCGGGGGTTGAATAAAAAATCATGGTTTAAAAGTTTTATGACTTGCAAGGTTGTGAATATTGAATGGATAAATGTACACATATTTACTGGACAAAAATTCCTGTTATTTGACCTTGACCTTGGGCATGGCAGGAGCATGGGTGGAGCAAGGAATGACACTATGTTTGATTGGAAATTTGGAAATATGCACATGAAGTTTGAAGCCAATCAGTCATATGGTAACAAAGTTGTAGCAGAATGAAAATGTGACGGATAGACGGATGGACACCAATAGGCAGGAAGGGGCCATGCATTTCCATTGCTGTAGAGTGAGTGAGTGAATAGGGTTTAACGTCCGCTTTTCTGACATAGAGGTACAAGCCTCAGGGAGTCTACACGCAGACGGGTCAACGGGGTCGTGTCCCGTATCCACCTGTCCGAGGGGGGTAAATCCCAACTTCAGAACTCAATATTTACAATCGAAATATATATTCAGTCCTGAAATTAGAACAACCTGATCTGGTGCCAGGCCCTCGCCACACCAGCATCATTTATCCCATCCCCTAAAAGTAATAGGATTAGCGCTAATCTTACTTTTATATATGGGGCGGCATAGCCTGACTCAACTCTCACATAGAAGAAAGCCAAAAATGTACACGAGGGCCAAATCCGGTTATAGTGGGTTCCGGAAAGTATGAACCCAATCGTTAAGCCAGTTTAGTCGCCTTTTACGACAAGCATTGGCTACTGCAGCACTATTCTCAGGATCAGTTTATCCCGCCCGGTGCCTGCACGGGGCACCATTGTTGTAGAACAATAGAAATGGCCCCTTACTGTGAATAGAATAAGGGGCCACAAAGAATAAAGGAATTTTTTGTGTAAGTCTCCACACAAATGGCCCCTTCTTCTCGTTTGGTTGCTCAGACGGACGGATGACTGTTGCATCCCTATATCCCTTTTTCGCTACACGATGGGCTAAAAAAAAGTCCAAAAGCGGGAGGTAATCCACGACAGGTTGAATCATATTTCTATATTGACTTTGCGCATCTGCACATACATGTACCAAATATGAAGTCTGTAGCCATTACAATTTAAAAGTTTTACTTTTTACAAAGCAAAATTGAGAAATCTAAATTCCAAAAGGGGGAGATTATCCTTGACCTTGGAAATTAATAAAAATTGATACTCAATTTGCCGGTATCAATGAGTATTTACCACAGACCAAACATGAATTCTGCGGCACACAGAGTGTGGTAGGTATAATTATGTAATAGCTATTCAGATTGTTCTGCCAGCAAAATCATGTGCAGCGATCCTTAATCCTTAATGACCACGTGCATATAAAAAGTACTAAATAGATAAATATCGCAACCAATACAATTATACGCTAGTATCGAGCAATACAAGATAACTGCCATATCGGGCTTGGTTCATCTCCTCTTGAATACACCAACTTTTTCAAATTTATATTCAAATAATCCACGACCTGGGGGTCAAATAAAAATTAAAAAATTCACTTTGAGCATCTACACATCATAAGGAAGCCACATACCAAATAAGAAGTCTCCAGCCATTAGAGTACGTCACACAAATGCCCCGTGGCAGATTGGAGAAAATCGGGTAAACACCTAAACTGGACCCACGGACACACACACGGCAAGACCACACAACCCAAACACTATATCCCTCCCGACTATACAGAGACCAGGGGCCCCGTTTCACTAAACTTCGTACGACTAAAATCTTCGTAAGTGCAAATTTAGGATCGTCTGAATATTTCAATTGATGGATTTACATTTATTGAGCATAGGCTGCATATGCAGCCTATGCTCAATAAATGTAAATCCAATAATTGTTTACAAGAAAATATTGTTAATGTGAAATTTACAGACTATATAATTTTGCAGTTACGAACATTTTAGTCGTACAAAGTTTAGTGAAACGGCCCCCAGGGCCCGGTTGCTCAAAGCTTCTGTTAGCTTAACAGACTGCATTGCTTAAGGATTTAACAGTCTGTTAATCTAACAGAGGTTTTGAGCAACCGGGCCCTGGGGCATAACACAAGGACAAGATTACATACTTGACCAATGCAGATGCTGACTGGTCACACTGTTACACCATGATCAATAAGTTATCGTTCGTATATTGAATTTTTAATAAATTAATTTCGTAGCGAGCGCCAGCGAGAAATGAACGTACGTATCGTTTACCCAGCCCAGGCGTGAAGCTCCGCGCCTAACTGTGATTTTGAAATGCTATACTAGTATGTGATTGGCGGTGTGACATGAAGTGAGTGCGTGTGTGGGCGGTAATATGATGTGCATCTCGTGAACTGATGACAAAAAGACATACCGGTACAATCATTTCTAAATATAGCGGGGAATATTTAATGATTACTTTAATACATGTTGGCAAAAGCGTCGCAATATGCGATTAATTGAGACAAAATCCCGTTCTTTCATTGTGCGAGAAATAGGGTAAACATTAAGTATGTTCACAGGTGTGTGTCAATCAGTGTACAGATGGAGAACAGTGTAGGCACTAACGAGAACATTACAAATAGATATTTAGAAATGTGTGCATTGGCTGAGTCGCTGACATATTATTATCAAACGATATCTTGCCGACACGAAAAACAAAATAGAAAATTCATGTTCAAGTCAACAATATGAGAAATGCATAGTTCATGTGTATAAAATATTAAAAACAATAATAATTACATTCATGGCTGGTCTGTTTTTGCATAAATCAATTATAAATATAAAATCATATATTTTTCCAAAAGTATTGGTTCATGCCAGACCTGTTCTGATTCTGCTCGGGTTTGTTTGTTTGTTGGGGTTTTAAATGGCCTATCAACAGCTACGGCCATTTAAGGCCGGGTCAATGGGTTTAGTACTAAATCCCATATATTACCTGGATTCCCCTGAAGTACATGTATACACAGCAGTTTAACCTTAGAATGCGGGAAATGAAAATTGTCGTCTGCTGTTATTTCATATTTTGTCATTTTTCTCAATAAAAACATAGTTTGGTAGCACTGTAGAATCATTTCCAATGGAAATGATTCTAAAGTGCTACCAAACTATGTTTTGTTGATAAAATTGGAAATAAAAAAAGTAACCAGCAAAATACAAACTTTAATTTAACAACGTAATGGTTCAACCAATCACCATACAGTTTATTGGTATACTTACAGAAACCTGATTTTAGCGGCTCCACTGTCCGCACTGTAAATGTCTTTCCTTTGGGGATTTCCTTCAGCATCTTGGCCACCTCGAAATGGCGACAACCCACTACAGTCTTCCCATCCAGCTTCTCTATATGGTCGCCGACGGTAATCAGCGGCGTTTTGTCCATAATACTTCCGTCTTTGATACGCTTGATGAAGGCATAGCCGGTGCCATTGTCTGTGATTGTGAGACCGAGCGCATCCTCTGATTTTGTCACGTCCACCTCTTTTGGTTGACCTTTCACGTGTGCGAATATGAAATCCTCCAAGCCAATCTGACCACCGAGCAAGTGTGACATGTCGATCTTGTGTGTGTTTAGGGTGCAATATAAAATCTGAAATATTCAAGGAAATCATTTTTACATAGGGTACATGTGTATCCGTATGTATTGCGATCGAGCGGGATCATTTGGCTCCGCCCACGACCCCCCGCGGTGCGGACGCCTGTGATTGACAACTGAGAATATCTGCATATAAAACAGCCAATGGAATCGCGTTGGAATCGTGCGGTCATCGCTAAATTTAGTAACAGAGTTAACTCCCCTCCGAATACTCTCCGAAACAAGCGACGCGTTTAACACACAAACTACATCAAGTTTGACATTCCGACAGCCTATTTTTAAACTCACCCGACCACCTAGTGCGAAACAAAACTCGCACGCGTAGGTCTAACTGATGTTTAATCCTCATTCTCTCTCTCTATCGATGGATTTACAGTGGATTTTAGTGACATTCCTGAATATGGCCCGATTGACATTTGTCTATGGTGGCCAATACACGCCAACATGAGTGTCAATTCTACGTTCAGGGAAGGGGGTCAATAAGTCAGTATTTAAGGTGATAACTTACAGTCAGGGAACACATTAATGACAGTATAACACAACCAGCTTAATTAATACCCATATTAATGCAAGTACTGAAATACGACAAAAAAAATCTAACAAGTTTCTAAACGTTACAAGTGCCCGCTATACAGTGTACAGATATAATCATTTAGTAATATTTATTTTACTGATAGTGGCGGTGGTATCAGGCTATTTTCATATGCAAATGAGGCATGACATTTTTTAATTATTTATACTAAAGAAATGCGTCACCTGAAAAAATAATATTTTCGACAGATTTTAAAGTATGATCATTGCACATCATAAATTAATACAGAGATTAAATAGTAGTGTCCGTTAACATTTTAAGCAAACACGGTTATCGCCCCTGATATCAGTGTGTACATTTACGTCTGATATAACATGTATAATAATGCCAATCAGTACGTGGGATAATGGCGCATGAATGTTTATTTTGCCAGGAAATGTCTCAGATGATGTCTCTGATGTAAAGAACATTTTGTACCTACTGAGTGGGCATGTACCTTTAAGGGTTAATGAAACTGCAACACCAACAATAAATCAATCAATCTAGTTTAATCTTGTAGTACCCTATGTTCAGTACTTTCAGTACTTTGATTATTTATTTCAACAGTCAGTCTTTTTATGAAATGTTTGACCAAGTGGTCCACCAAAACTTTAACGCAAAGTAAAAAATGTCAAGTTTATGTGTTACAGATGGATGGATGTTGAACGAACGGATGGACAGAAAGGCAAAACTATATACCCCACAACATACTTTGTAATGCCAGGGTATAAAAACATACACTTGTGTAGAACTAGATGGCCGCAGCCTGCATGTCGCACCTTGTGGCGAGGCATGGACACTAAAAAAAAAGATATAGTATAACGAAAAACTTTAACCAAAAAACTTAACCGGACACACGTACGTACGTACGTACGTACGTACGCCAAAGTGCCGACTATATCGCGCTTTCCGCAAGCGGGCGCGAAAAAAACTTTAACTAAGAACTTCAAAGTAATTTGACCTTGACATTGGGCACAGGAGCCGCACAGGAGGGGGGTAGAATGAAAATAT
Organism: Conchocele bisecta; assembly: GCA_029237695.1. NCBI lineage: Eukaryota > Metazoa > Mollusca > Bivalvia > Lucinida > Thyasiridae > Conchocele > Conchocele bisecta. Next base: position 7,179,002 of record CM055268.1, on the reverse strand, counting down.
AGATGATGATAAACACCCATGTGAAGTTTCAAAGTAATGGGCAAAGAAGTTGCAGAGATGTAGTATGACGAAAAACATTAACCAAAAAACTTAACCAAAAACTTTAACCAAAAAACTTAACCAAACAAGAAATGCGTCTGTTGAACGCGGATGCCACCTGCAGCATATTTGAGAAACTGTGACAAAGTGGTTAACCGAAAAGTGTGACAGATGGACGGACAGACGGACGGACGGACATGGACGGACGGACGGTCCAAACACTATATGCCACCCGTTTCTTCGAAACCCGGTGGCATAAAAACTTAACCAAAAACTTCAAAGTAATTTGACCTTGACATTGGGCACAGGGGCCGCACGGGAGGGGGGTAGAATGAAAATATAGATGATGATAAACACCCATGTGAAGTTTCAAGGTAATGGGCAAAGCAGTTGCAGAGATATAGTATAACGAAAAACTTGAACCAAAAAACTTAACCAAAAAAATTAACCCAAAAAACTTAACCAAAAACATTAACCAAAAAACTTAACCAAACAACTTAACCAAACAACTTAACCAAAAACTTTAACCGGACACACGTACGTACGTACGTACGTACGTACGTATGCCAAAGTGCCGACTATATTGCGCTTTCCGCAAGCGGTCGTGACAAAAGTATGGACGATGATAATGAACATGCATTAGCACACAAAGTAATAACTACCAGGTATACAATTTCCATTAGGTTGCTAATTATGTTTACAGAACACATACAATGAAATACATACTGGTATTCAAATGCAATGAAACCTCATTAATCTCCATGGCGCACGCAATGGCCTTCAGATGTGGTCTATCCCGTGTCACCGCATAATGCAAGTATTAATCCTTTCAACCCTATAAAGTAACTGGAATGGAATTTGATGTGTTAATTTTGCAATCAATCCAATCATTACAAAATGATTTTTACACTACTCCATTTATGAAAAGGGGGATTTCTTGTTTTAAAAAATGTGAAGATTACTTGCAAAAATGCAGATGCTGATAAGACGGCTCGTCATGAGCCGGCTCATCTGGATCTACACTGTTTGCCAATACCTCTATACAGGCCTGTGGTGTTGAAAGGATTAAACCAAGTCCACAAACATGCATGTATGTAGTTATATAAGCCAACACGACTTCGGTTTACATTTGAATCAAGGCAGTACGCACAGTGATTGGAAATGTTACAACAAAATCGTAGTCCCGTACAATAAATAGAGAATACCAGGCTAGTGTCTGTTGTTGTCAAGTGCATCAGGGGACCGTTACACTAAATTTTGTACGATTAAAATGTTCGTAAGTGCAAATACATGATAGTCTGTAATTGTTACATTAAAAATGTTTTCGTGTAAAAGATTATTGGATTTACATTTATTGAGCATAGGCTGCATATGCAGCCTATGCTCAAAAAATGTAAATCCATGAATTGAAATTTCCAGACGATCCTAAATTTGCACTTACGAACATTTTAATCGTACAAAGTTTAGTGAAACGGCCCACCCCTGGTGAGGCTAGGAAATGTGTAGGAATTCCGAGGCTTGCCGAGAAAATCCTACCATTTCCAATTTAAGCCTGATAAACTTGATATCAAAAGACTAGCATACAGTATTCTATTTATCAGGTAATGTTTTAATAACAAATTGTCATTGAAAAGACCACAGACGTGTTTATGTTGCACCATCACACCGACATCACTCGGTAACGTCATGTGATGCCGTTCGACCAATGAAATGTCAGCAAAAGTAGTTGTGACCTGGATATTTGTGTATCTACTGTCTGTTCCACGTTTTGCTGCCGATGAACTTTTGACTATTAAAACATATTAAATCTAAAAATATATTTAAAAGTAAATACTTTTTCATCTATAACAAAAAACTGACCCTCCCCAAAAATTTTATTTTATGAAATTCCATCAAATATTGATTTTATTGCGAAAAAAAATATTTTTTTTATTTGTGGACCGATTTTCAAAATCTAACTTGTTTTCTTAATTACATGTAGATCATTTCCAAGCTAGGTATATCTATCCAGATTTCGGAGTCAATTTCCAAATTTATTACGCTTTTTTATCCTCCTGGCCCTCCTTTTTTTCGCAATAAAATCAATATTTGATGGAATTTTTATTTGGGGAGGGCGACCTTTTTGTTATTGATGAAAAAGTACTTACTTTTAGATATTTTTTAGATTTAATGTGTTTAATAGCCAAAAGTTAGTTGGCAGCAAAATGTGGAACAGACAGTAGTCAACGTAGGATACGACAATCTATTATCAGTCAGCACGTATTTGGTTAATACATGTATATACCGAGTTACATGATAAAATAACACACAAGTACAACTGAAGTCCAATAAATGCAAACAAAAACATTCAAGTGTATACGGGTGGCTACATGTATGTCGACATGCACCAAGGAGAAATTACCATTAATAGACATATTTAGTTTTCCAGCATCAGTGATTATCCGAGTATGAAGGATTAATCCATTACAATAACTGGATGCAGAGAGCATTGATGTAAACACAGCACACATGGGAATTCCCACTGACACCAATACCCTGCATGTAGACCATACAATGGTGCATGAAGACCACACAATGATCCCACATTCAAGCCATATGTATGCAGGGGCTTCAGATAAGCTGCATATTTGCTTAAATACCCAAGTAAAATTGCCAAAAAAGTAGTGCATGAGTATCTAAAATTGTGGTACCTTTAGAAAACAATAAAGAGACCACAACTATAGCATAGGCATGTTTCTTATTTTCCATGAAAACATATATTGGTATTTCATTAGAATCGTCTCCAAGGAGACAATTCTGATGAAATGCCAAGACATGTTTTCATTTCGAAGCAAACTATTCAATAATTGCTGTCTGTTGATGTGTAAACAGTAGTGTGATTTTATTTTACCCAATTCAACTTTTGAAATACCCAATTGCTTCAGAAATGATGGAGTGACAATAATCAATTACTACGTCCTGATCTGGAGCACTGTGTATGCATGTCACGTATGCAAATCTAAGATAGAAGTGACAAATTTACCTGAATTAACTATGGATGGTGTACGTGCAGTGGATATAATGGATGGTACTCACTGGCATGTGTTTGCATGGGGGCCATCTTTGTTCAGAGATTGACTCTAGAATGTAGATCTCAGATGAAAATGAATTGAAAGATGTTTTCAATCACATCTTTTGTTCCATGTTCATTTGTATATGACATGCAATCTAGTGTGATATACATATTAGTTGAAAACTGTGGTCATAAAGTTGTGGGTTCTGCTTGTATGACAGCTGACTAACCATTGCGCTGTATTCAGACAAAGATGCGTGAGAGTTTCGTCAGACATAGACCAGGATCTACACTGTTCTCAGTACAATATATGGGGAACAAGAACTGCGTCTGTCGAACGCGGATGCCACCTGCAGCATATTTGAGAAACTGTGACAAAGTGGTTAAGTCATTTAAGTAACCTGGTGAAGGTGAAAAGGCGAAGGTCATATAAATTATGAAAAGGCAGGTGTGGCACACATACCAATGAATGAAGTGTTGAAGTATTGAAGCGATTAAGCAACTTATGTAGATGATATGGCCATTTTGAGAAACTGTGACAAACTGGTTAACCAAAATTGTTAAGTCATTTAAGTAACCTGGTGAAGGTCAAAAGGCGAAGGTCATATAAATTATGCAAAGGCAGGTGTGGCACACATACCAATGAATGAAGTATTGAAGCGATTAAGCAACTTATGTAGATGATATGGTCTTTTTGAGAAACTGTGACGAACTGGTTAACCAAAATTGTTAAGTCATTTAAGTAACCTGGTGAAGGTCAAAAGGTGAAGGTCATATAAATTATGAAAAGGCAGGTGTGGCACACATACCAATGAATGAAGTGTTGAAGTATTGAAGCGATTAAGCAACTTATGTAGATGCTATGGCCAGTTTGAGAAACTGTGACAAAGTGGTTAACCGAAAAGTGTGAGACGGACGGACAGACAGATGGACGGTCCAAAAACAATATGCCACCCAGCTCTTCGAGACCGGTGGCATAATTAGACAGGATAAAGAAACTTGTGTTCAGCCGAGTTTCCACTATGTGCCTGGAGATGTGTGGCTTATGACAGAATTGGCCAGTCAACATGTAGCTCCTGATCTGTGACTGGAGAGGTGCAATGAGGCGTATGACATCTATGGGCAGTCTGGCACCTGATTAATGACTGGAGAAATGGGACTCGCAATAGTTTTGTTCGATCTAGCTCCTGATTTGTGAATTTGACAGCAGAAGAGGGTTTTTTGCACATGTGGACCATCTACTTCCAGATTTGTGACTGGAGAAATGGGCTTACAGACTGCGTGGCAGTTCAGCTCCTTTTCCGTAACAGGTGAAATGAAGTATATATATGTCATTTGTGGCCACACTGGATTGTGGCTCCGGATCAGCTAACAACAATCCTGCAGAACTGTGTATTGGAATCATGATTCTTAACCCTTTCACCCCTAAGTAACTGGAACGGATTTTGATATGTTAATTTTGCAACCAATCCAACTGTCACAAAATGATTTTCAGACTAGTCCATTTATGAAAAGGGGATGTTTTTTATTTTTAAAAAATATGAAAATTACAAAAAGTCACGAGCCGGCTCATCTTGATCTACACTTTTTTCCAATACCACTATACAAACCTATGGTGTTGAAAGGCTTAAACACTGCAGACCATGATCAGAGTGCTAATGTACAGGATGAACAAGGCCGACACTGGTCACAAAGGCTATATAAGTCCCATTTCTCCAGCCACGGTCATATGTTTGTAGATCAATGATACATTAATATATGTAATTACATGTTACTTTAGCATATTGAGCTGGAATGTAACTGGGAGACCATCATTAATTAATGTCATTCAATAATGAATGCTTGATTCAGATGCACTGAAGGTTATCAAGTTAATGACCATTATATTTGTGATGACACTTTGTTTTACTTTTCAATTGCGAATTTATTTTACATTTTGGGAAAAATAATAGACCCCTATGCTTGGGGAAGAGGCCTATATAAGGCCCCTGGAGGCATGGTAGTTTAATTCCTGAAAATACAACTGGCTGTGATCGGAGGAATGGGGTTTATTGCAGTTGTGGCTAACTTCTGATTTGCTAGCGCCTTCCTGCCACTGGATAAGCAGTGCTCCAGATAAGGAATTTGTAATTGAGTATTGTCATTCCATCATTTCTGAAGCAATTGGGTATTTCAAAATTTGAATTGGGTAAAATAAAATCACACTACTGTTTACACATCAACAGACAGCGATTATTGAATGGTTTGCTTCGAAATGAACACATGTCTTGGCATTTCATTAGAATTGTAGACAATTCTAATGAAATACCAAGATGTGTTTGTCACGCTGTGTCTCATATTGATTGGTACATGTAACAACAGTATATCACAGTACAGAATACACAATACCTGTGACAACTATATGGCACTGTATGTCTGTAGAACAAACATCAGACTAGAAAGTCACTTACATATAATATTATACAAACTTCATCAGACTAGAAAGTCACTCAGATATAATATTATACAAACTCCATCAGACTAGAAAGTCACTCAGATATAATATTATACAAACTCCATCACACTAGAAAGCCACTCAGATATAATATTATACAAACTCCATCACACTAGAAAGTCACTCAGATATAATATTATACAAACTCCTCACACTAGAAAGTCACTCAGATATAATATTATACAAACTCCATCAGACTAGAAAGTCACTCAGATATAATATTGTACAAACTCCATCAGACTAGAAAGTCACTCAGATATAATATTATACAAACTCCATCAGACTAGAAAGTCACTCAGATATAATATTATACAAACTCCATCAGACTAGAAAGTCACTCAGAATATAATATTATACAAACTCCATCACACTAGAAAGTCACTCAGATATAATATTATACAAACTCCATCAGACTAGAAAGTCACTCAGATATAATATTATACAAACTCCATCAGACTAGAAAGTCACTCAGATATAATATTATACAAACTCCATCAGACTAGAAAGTCACTCAGATATAATATTATACAAACTCCATCAGACTAGAAAGTCAATCAGATATAATATTATACAAACTCCATCAGACTAGAAAGTCAATCAGATATAATATTATACAAACTCCATCAGACTAGAAAGTCACTCAGATATAATATTATACAAACTCCATCACACTAGAAAGTCACTCAGATATAATATTATACAAACTCCATCAGACTAGAAAGTCACTCAGATATACAACCTATTTGGCTGGAATATCACTTTGTATATATACGAGACCTTCCATGAGATTTTGAGTCTAATCCCATCTGCAATTTTTCATGAAAGTGCTTCAGATAAACGTACATATTTAGGAAATGACATCCGATACTTTGCTTTGTTACGTTTACATGTGAACTGAAGCTATGGTATCTTACTAAATCATTTTTTTGATTTTCGCCAAAATTGCGACGGCGGGTCTGAGAAACGAAAAATAAACAAGAAATGCGTCTGTCGAACGCGGATGCCACCTGCAGCATATTTGAGAAACTGTGACAAAGTGGTTAACCGAAAAGTGTGATGGACGGACGGACAGACCAAACACTATATGCCACCCGTTTCTTCGAAACCCGGTGGCATAAAAACTCCCGCCTAATTGTCCTCGTGGGGAACACAGATGGGTAACCAGCTGTCAATGAGGTTTTTGACCAGGGTATATAATATATCCTGATCAATTGGATATTCACAGTTATGTCATAAATAAGTTTCCTATTGGGCATTCCGTTGATAAATGGTATCTTGTGACGTTTGCGACCAGCATAGCCCCAGATCAGCCTGTGCATATGTGCAGTCTGATCATAGGCTACACCATGTACACTGGTCCAGAGATCAAAACAAATTATCAAAACAAATTTAAACATTCACTTCTTTGAGTATAGTATTACTTATTCATTTATTATACCACCGGGTTTCCGCGTTCGACAGACGCATTTCTTGTTTATACTGTAATACAGTTGAAAATGTACTTAGTTGAGCAGCAGTTTGCTTTTTTCAGCTCAAGTACCTAAGTACATTTTCAATTTTATTACAGTATTTCCACTACTCATTTTGAAAATCAATGCGTATTTTCACACACCTTATCTGGAGCTCTGCTGGTCCTCATGTGATGAAAGCAGCCTTACTTTCCTTTATACTAGTGATAGTGCCTTTGAAGGAACCTATCCATTGGCACCAATTAGACAGAATTTGTGTGCGGCTGTGACTGGAGAAATGTAGCTTAGATTATCTCAGCTCTATGGATGACTTTTACTATTTCATCTGTCTTTTATATGTTCTGTATCCGTGAGAGCTGAGACCCTTATAGTGTAAAATTTAGTCACAATAACAGCCCATGCAATCTGTCCTGGCGTTTTGCTACACAGTCTTGACGAGTGAGAAGTTGAACACTTCACAGCGGTCTCACTAAAAAGTGACAAGAACAATATTAGCGACAAGAAGCGACAAGAAGCGTCAAGAAGATAAAAAAGGCAATAAAAGTCAAATTAATCACTATTTAATATCATATAATGTAATATAGTAATGTAATGAACCCAACAGAATGATATTTATTGAAAAGATGCATTAATTCAATGATATATAGCAAATAGTATCAACGACAGATTTCCTGCCCGAGCGTCAACAAACTGAGCGAAGACCACATGTGGATAACATTTATAAGACGATAATTACTATTCAAAATACAAGCAATAGTAGTAAAATATTACCTTTGGTCACCAATTATTCCTTGTAATCCTTTTTATATTTGTTATTATATAATAACAAATTTAATATCCATCACATTAATACACTATTTAACTACTGTAAGGCTCATCAATATACATGTAGTATTGGCAAGCATAAACCGTGTCGACTTTGGCAATTGCAAAATCCAGAAATATCCATCACGAACTGAATATTAGTCCATACATTTTTGGAATAAAATATTATGTAACATTTATTACGTATCGAATAACACAAATATGACGTTCAGTACTATGATATTGATTGTTAGCGTGCAAGCAAGATTGAGTAATTGTGGGCACGCGCTAGATAATTCAGTTTGGTCACTCATATTGAGTAATTAAGGACGCGTGTGCAGGTAATCGGCTTTGGCTTTGACACCCATGCTAAGTTAATTGCTTCTTATAGTGATTTTACAAAGCTGTGTTGATTGATTATTATAGTTACCGTACTTACCAAAGCTGATAAGCTTGCGTTTATGGACTAGGCTGTATAAACAGACGACGAAAACGTTATTCATTGCATTTGTGTTACTATATAGTCTCACCAGTGCTCTAAATCATTGATCTCTGATCAGCGAATTTATTTGTGATATTATGCAAATATATTTTATAAAAGATGGTTTCATTTTATATGTCAAACTCTTACAAAACAGCAATTTACATCTCTTACTAAAAGTTTGTGTGATTTCTTATGTTTGGATTGTAATAAAACGACTGATGGAAAGTATGACTTTAATTTATCATTGTTAAGGTTAAGCAAATTTGCAGATAGTGGAAATTTATTGGAATGTGCTCAAATCGAGGAAATTTTCTAACACGTCAAGAACCTTCATATATAATTCTTAATATTTTAACTATTTCTGTCCTGGTTTTACCCCTGCTAGCTTGTTGTCGCTTTTTCTGTAAACATATCGTATGGAACTTGTTGTCGCTTATTCTGTACACATATTGCATGGAGCTTGTTGTCGATTTTTCTGTAAACATATCGTATGGAACTTGTTGTCGCTTATTCTGTACACATATTGCATGGAGCTTGTTGTCGCTTTTTCTTTACACATATCGTATGGAACTTGTTGTCGCTTATTCTGTACACGTGTATCCTGGAACTTGTTGACGCTTATTCTGTACACATATTGCATAGAGCTTGTTGTCGCTTTTTCTTTACACATATCGTAAGTAACTTGTTGTCGCTTATTCTGTACACATATTGCACAGAGCTTGTTGTCGCTTTTTCTGTAAACATATCATATGGAACTTGTCGCTTATTCTGTACACTTGTATCCTAGAACTTGTTGACGCTTATTCTGTTGACGCTTATTCTGTACACATATTGCATAGAGCTTGTTGTCGCTTTCAATCGAGTTTCTGACGCATTTTCTATCAAACACAATATTTATATTACACTTTTTATCTTTATTATTGTAACATTTGTTATAAAATACATAAAATAATGTTCTTGTCACTTCTTGACGCTTCTTGACGCTTCTTGTCACTTCTTGACGCTTCTTGTCGCTTTTTAGTGAGATCCCTTCACAGTAATGTTATAAACATTCATAGGCCAATACTTTGACATGATGATGTTACAGTTGGTTTACAAAAATGGGAATAAAAGGATAACCAATGTCAAAGTATGTAAACTTTCATGTGACAGATTGGGTTGTAATTACTGTGAGTAAATTTTACACTATACGGGTCTCAGCTCTCACGGATACAGAAAATATAAAAGACAGATGAAATAGTAAAAGAAATCCATAGAGCTGAGATTATCTAAGCTAGGAGAAATGAGGCTTATGGGATTTGTGACTCCATACTTCAAAGACACGCGCGAAAGGGTAGATCCCTTGAAAGACATTTAATACCGTCTATACTTACATCCTTTACGTCCATGTCGTAGCAATCTGCGATCTTCTGGTATAGTTCCTTTACGTTGGTGAAGCCCGAAATGATCCCTGTGGGGCTCCCCTGGGCCTGCTGACAGTGGAACACCAACTTGGGTCGGGGCTGCGCGGGGGGCGCCTCGTGACGGTGCACCACGTCCGACTGTGACATCGCGTTATCAGTGTTATCACCTGTGCCGTTTGTCGTAGGTGTTTCTTTGATTTTTGGGCGTGTCGAGTCGGTGCCAACTGTACTTTCAGCCAGATTGTCCTTACTTTTGTTCTTCTTACTACGGAATAGCGGCATTTTGGTTATTGTTGTTCAAACAGGGATGTTAATATACAGCGATTGCCCACGGATAGGGGCTATACAATCCGTTTTCCAAACTTAAACACACCTGTGTTGAAAACTCATCAATACTATTTCCTGGTGTCATTGAAGGCGGTGGCTCTTTAGTGAAACACACTCAAATCCGAATCCACTAATGGAGAAATATGACAATATATATTAAATATAAATAGTGGTATGTATTTTTTCACATGTATTGCATCATATATATCATTATTAAAGCCCATATCCTAGTTATAAAATGAGAAAGTACAATTATAGCATGTATTTTTATTTAGGAAACGAACATTTGATCCCTTCGATATTTTTACAGGTGAATATGTTATATGACAGTTGATTGGTTGATATGCTTGACACCGTCAAGGCTTCGATTTACACAGGTTTGAGAAAATGACGAAATATTCTACACTGCCAGCTGCGTCAATCTTTCCAATACTGACCGAAGGCATTTTTAAGCACACAGTTTTGCACAGTTCTGTGTCTATGGAAGCGTCCTGGTGCCAATGGTAACATATTTGTATCTCCTAATGTACTAACTCCTAATTACACTATCTCCTAATTAGGACATACTATCTGTGCCAATGCTATTTGTGTTATCTCCTGATTCTCCTAAGTAAGAGAGAGTCCTAATTATGAGATACATGTGTAATAACTCCTAATTAGGAGATGCTAAGTCCTAATTAGAAGATAGTAACTGCTAACAAAGTTACTATCTCTTAATTAAGAGTTAGTATCTCATAATTAGGACTTACTCTCTCCTAAATAGGAGATAACTATATATTTTAGCATTGACACCAGAACGCTTCCATACGTGTCCGCAACTATCGAAACTCGTGCTCGAAATGAAACTGAACTGCTTGATTGATAATTTACTTTTGGAACACTTCTAAATGAGAGAGATATTCTACAGTATTATATATCTCGTATAGTACATAGTGGCGGATCCAGGATTTTGCCGAAGTGGGTGAGGCGGGGTGGAATGGCAGTCGAAATTCGAACAACTAATTTTTAGTAGATATATATAAAGCTCATAATTAAGGGCCAGGCTCGCTAATATATGGACCTTCATCTGATATAATCACCCTTATTTGACAGTGCTTGCAATTTGTTTTTCAGAATCAAACAGCTTCTCGACTGCAAATTGTAATGTTCGAATCCTGAAAGTTTGGGGGGGGGGTGCCTTCCTAAATCCTTCGCTGGTATATTGGACTATCTACTATATTAAGGTTTATATTGTTATATAGATATAATGTTTTGGGAATAAATAGTAAAACGGCCATGGTTAATTAGTTTCGAATACCTCAGAGTAAAAATACAACGATGTCAATATTAACAGACCAGGGTGTACAATATGTCATTAGTCACGACAAAAAAAGGAATTATTATGTTTTTCACCGGAGTAGATCATGAACAGTTACCACATTCGTGCGGCTTGGTACGAATCTACAATCGTATGGCTTAATAACTAGAAACGTTTCCGCAACTTATGGACTATATACAATTATTATATATAGACATTTTGTTTCAAATATAGTATAATGATACATGTGACTGAATATCTATATAAAATATATCTGACGTTGTTCTTCTTAGAGTATATTATACAGAGCATTGAGTTGCCATTTCCACCATTTTAGTTTGTACATGTTATCGGACAGTTCCACCACTTGGAGCGTTTGACACGTACAGCCAATAATATGGCAACAAATCTAACACAAGTTGGTGCAATAGGTCCCACATATAGGACGACAACTTCCTATAACTATTATTTCAGCAGACTACACAAAACGCTAGATATCTGAGATTTTCTACCATCGCGCACAACATATGCAATGGAAAGTTATTATTCGTGTAAAATGTCAAACTGATGCACTTTCTATTATTAGAAATGCATCTGACATGGGTAAAAGCCATATTTACTCGCAGAGCAGGTAAGTAGACAGTAGTGACAATACACTCAGATAACTGCTGACAAAACACTGGAATCGATGCAGTGTGTATGGTAATACAGGTATATATATATACAGCACTGTGTAATGTTCTTACTGTTACACAGTATTTACGGAATTCTCTAACATTTTAACAAAAGGTCAACAAACACTTCAGATATCAAACTTTGTATATACATTTGATGAAAACAACGCATAACACGCTGTAATATTATGTAACCCCATCATGTTGCACCAAATTTTATTCATGTGTTTGTCATATTATTAGTGGTATGTGTCAAACGCAATAAGAGGTAAAACTGGCCGATGGCTGGTACACACTAAGATGGCCGACATGAAAACTCCATGCACTGTGTGTGATATAATAAGAAGAAACTGTTCACGTGTATGTTATGCATATATTCCATCACATTTATGAAGCAATTATGCATAAATACTTCGATGATCAGAGGCGCCACGGGTCCTTAAGGCGAACAGTATAGGTCACGTTCCTCAGCACTAGCGTCTACCATATGCGATGAAAATGGTTCCATATTATTTCCCTTATATGAGAGGTTGATCGTTGCCACATCGGTATCGTACGTCATAGTCTGTATGATATAGAAGATGTACAGACGTGCCACTATTTGGACCATTTTAGTGCCCCTATACGGACCATGTTACCCGAGTGCCCCCATAGGGACCAGTAACGTTACCACCAGTCGCATCTTGTATGATATAGAAGATGTACAGAAGTGCCCCTATTTGGATCATTTCAGTACCCCTATACGGACCATGTTATCCGAGTGCCCCTATATGGCCCAGTAACGTTACCACCAGTCACATCTTGTCCGATATAGAAGATGTACAGAAGTGCCCCTATTTGAACCATTTCAATGCCACTATACGGACCATGTTACCCGAGTGCCCCTATATGGCACAGTAACGTTACCACCAGTCGCATCTTGTATGATATAGAAGATGTAAAGAAGTGTCCATATTTGGACCATTTTAGTACCCCTATACGGACCATGTTATCCGAGTGCCCCTATATGGCCCAGTAACGTTACCACCAGTCGCAGCAAGTATGGTATAGAATATATATGGAAGTGCCCCTATTTGGACCATTTTAGTGCCCCTATACGGACCATGTTATCCGAGTGCCCCTATATGGCACAGTAACGTTACCACCAGTCACATCTTATAAAGTATATAAATATGGCACGCCGTTCTTATATTTATTCCAGAAACAAGATATCTACTAAACTTTACTAGATATCTTATATATTATATGAGATATCTACTAAAGTTTAGTAGATATCTTATATAGTTTATAGTATCTTATATACTTTTTTATATAAGATATCTTATATACTTTATGAGATATCTTATAAACTATATGAGATATCTCATAAAGTATATAAGATATCTACTAAAGTTTAGTAGATATCTTATATAAAAAAGTATATAAGATATCTTATAAACTATATAAGATATCTACTAAAGTTTAGTAGATATCTTATATACTTTATGAGATATCTCATATAGTTTATAAGATATCTACTAAACTTTAGTAGATATCTTATATAAAAAAGTATATAAGATATCTTATAAACTATATAAAGATATCTACTAAACTTTGTAGTATATCTCATATAATATATAAGATATCTAGTAAAGTTTAGTAGATATCTTGTTTCAGGAATAAATATAAGAACGGCGTGCCATTATGGCACGCCGTTCTTATATTTATTCCCGAAACAAGATGATATAAGATATCTACTAAAAGATATAAGATATCTACTAAACATATAAGATATCTTAATTAATTTGCATTTATATAAGATATCTTATAAACTTTAGTAGATATCTTGTATAATTTAGTAGATATCTTATAAACTATGTAAGATATCTCATAAAGTTTAGTAGATATCTTATATACTTTAGTAGATATCTAATATAAAATTTTATATAAGATATCTACTAAAGTTTATTAGATATCTTATAAACTATATAAGATATCTCATAAAGTATATAAGATATCTACTAAAGTTTATAAGATATCTTATATAGTTTATAAGATATCCTACTTTTTTATATAGATATCTACTAAATTATAGATAATCTACTACTACTAAACTTACTTCTTTAACTAAACTTACTTCCCCTTTCTTGTATGCCGTCTTTATAAACGATCTGTTAAATCTCTTAGATGTATCTCGAGACGGATTAACCATTGGTGACATGTCCTACAGCGCCCCCACACAGGCTGACGATATCGCGCTGCTCTCGCTGACCAAACCCGGCCTCGATCGCATGCTGGACATATGACCTCAGTACACAGATAGACTGCTTCCGGGTCGGTACCCTCAAAAAATAGTCCGGAGAAAAATACATATGTTTGTGTTGCAGGTGCTTTGAGGCAGGTTCGGGTGCACTGATGTGGTTTATTAATGCATGTGGAGACAGTGTTTACACAGGGGCTCTAGTACACAAGCCAATATCTGCAGTTTGGAATGGATTATTTTGTGTGGCAGGACACATGTAAATGAAGTGTGATGCGGCTCTGCGTCTGTTGTGACGTGATGATTTTTGACCCCGCTGTCATGTTTCCTTTCCTGTCAGAAAACGAAATGGTCACCGGGTGTTGACAAGTTGGTGAGAAGACGGCATGATCCAGTCGTCAAAGACATTGTAACTCAATGTGTGATTCCAATGTTTATGCTTTTACAGGCGGTGAGTGAAATGACCCCTAAACGCTATATGTTTAATACGTTCTATCTGTGTGTTTAGGCCATATGTAGGCAATACAGCTCAATGTGGCGGTTCCGCTATAATCCGCTGAAGAGCGCTGTTATTGTATTTGGTGAATCACGGCGCAATTATTCCAAACAAACGAGACAATGGCGTTACGGACCAACTACAATTCGCGAAACAACCGAATATAAACACCTCGGAATAGTACAATCGAAATACCTAATACGCCCCGGGAATATCGACTCGGTAGTGCAGACGGCTCGGGGTACATTCCTTTCACTGGCGAACACGGGCATCCATCGTGACGGACTCAATCCGATTACTGCACTCAAGATCTACAAGACAATTGTACTTCCGCGCGCTCTATTTGGGTGCGAATTGTGGAACTCAATCTCGATCGCAAATTTGCAAAAACTGGAAACAGTACACCATTTTTGTATTAAGGTATCTCAGTCATTTCCAACTCAAACAAGAACTGCGTGTGCCCTGGGTATGATAGGTTCTTCAACACTGGAGTCGTATATTGACATGCAGAAGTTGAACTTTTTTGGAATGTTGTGTAGGTGCGACAATACACATATCGTGAAATATCTATTTATTTGACAGACTTTATCAGTTCACAATGAACAGTGGCGCATGTGCAGTATTTGTTTTTATTTCCAGACATGATTCGAGTATTACAGAAACATAACTTGACTGATAATCTAGATTTGTTCAAAATAAACAGTGAGACTCCCTCGAAACATGCCTGGAAACAACAATGTAAGGGCGCCGCTAGCTTGGCGGATGTTGCGCGATGGAGGTCGAGCATGGTAAATGACTTGCAATTTACAAGATTTGGAAACATTCAAATATCTTTAACACCATCAAATTTGTGGTATGCAGCACTGAAACATCCGTCAAGGTTGCGCGCTTGTACATTTGCTGCAAAGCTATGTACAGTTAGAATCAACCGTTCTGATCCTGATAGCCCCAGGATATGTAGTAAATGTTGGGCCGATTTTGATGACGAACTCGTTCATTTACTACGCGAGTGTAATTACGCTGCCGTTAGAATAGTGTTGTGCCAATTTTGGCAGTATACCAAGGAGAAATTTGGTAGGCGGCTATAATGAATAAACTTATCGAACAATTGACACTGACACATTGATTATACACGAGTTAGGAGGAAAACACGACATGATTATGAACTTTATGGTGGAAGACGAATATTTTCTGTTCTTAACAGAATGTGCACGCACACTGTGTCGTATATATTCAGCCTAACGACCACTGATCAGAGAGCATTTCGCAAGGCCCATGTGCGACAATGTTTATTGGGTTGAGAATGTCTTCAGCTGCATTTCCCTCGCACAGTTGCTTTGAAAATGAAGCTATTGATATGAAATTTGTTAATTGTTTATCCATGTATTGTTGTTTAATTCAAATTATGTACTCTCCTAGCATTGGAGGAAATAAAGTTATACATACTGACCAATAATGCTGCTAATAACCGAGTAGTTTCAACAATTTATTAATTTGTACAATATTTATAACAACTGCATAACATATGAATTAGAATCGCTTTACTTATTGAAAAATCAACTATGGCTAATTTATGTTACATACTTGTGATGAATTAATGTGAAAGAAATGCCTATGACCAAGTAGTACGACAATATTCGCCCAAAAATAATTTCTTTGAGGTTACGGATACTGACAGTGGTGTAACCTGTCGACGAAACTGGGGATGCGGAAATCGTCTGATATTTCCTTTAATAAATACAGGGATAACTGCTGGTTTACGAACTTAGGACCGATTCCGTAAAATATCTCTTTGAACAGAAGCCAGAATTACTATGTGGACATATCGTCGGTCCGCAAATCCGTCTATCGGAGTTAGATTCCCGCCAGCGTCACTAGTTATTTTGGTGTGATCTTGTGATATTTTGTATTTGACATTGGCCCGATGCCGGTATGATATGGTACTGCCAGCAGGGATGTACATGCATGTATTTATCCGGAACGTCGTCTTTTTCCAGGACAGAACGATATGCTGCAGGTACTGCCTCACCAGACACGCATCAACTACTGAAGCAGTGCGGCATGTCATACAAGTCCATCCAAAGGAACAAGTCTCTGTGCTGTACCCGGGTAATGACAGTACATGGTTTCGCCCGAGAACGTTCCCGACAAAAGGGGAAAGCATTCAATGCGATATAGACAATATATATTTAGACCAGTCATTGAACAAATTACATGTGCCAACCCAACCATTTGACAGAAGCCCGTTAGCAAAGGTGTTACGAATAAATACGCCAACAAAACACGTTAATAAACGTTTATTTGACATCACACAAGACGAGAAAGAACAGTTACCTACGTTCACAGAAAATCTCAAACGCACAGAACGAGACAGGAGATGCAGTTCTCGAAACAGGGGAAGCCGCAGTTGGTGAGCCAACTGAACTGACCTGCGAGTCATTTAGCGATAATGATGAATCATTTTATGATATTCCAGTCACTGTTGATAACACTGATGTTGACATTATCGTTGAAAAGCTGCGTACGCTACTGCCAGAGGTAACGGAGCATTTAATAGAACACAATCGGTTGCAAGAATGGGTCACGTTTTTTAGTTTGGTTGCTGATGGAAAATTTAGCGTTGGTCATTTAGTTGCGCAATTATTTTTTGACGTGATTCGTTTCAATGAAGCGAAATCGGTTCATGATATGCGCTTTACAGAAAATGCAAACATTTTCAAATAATTTAACATTTCGCAAAAACGAGAGTTGTGACGTCGGCTGACGTTGGCCGACGTTACTGGAATTGAGGAAGTCTCCATTGCATGTGTCTTCATTGACCACACAGAATGTGTGTAGTGCCTACGAAAATGTTAAATAGTGCGTCCAACGCTTTTGTTGTGTTTGCCAGTATATAGTAACATATGCCACATATTCTTTGTAGGATTCGTTTTGATGTTGCTTTTTAAGTACTAAACACCTTTAGCCTATTTCACGAACCTCCGTTAGTCGACTAAACTTGGAACCTCCGTTAGTCGACTAAACTTGGTTATAGTCTGTTTCACGAAAGCTGTCCAAATTTTACGGCCATATAAACAATTCAAAAACCATATTTCTTCGATAATATTAAATTAAAGGAAAATTTAAGAATGAGCCTTCTTTTTATTTCGTGAAATTTGGTCAAATATTGATTTTATTGCGAAAAATTGATTTGTCTGGGAATTTAGCAAAGGGGAAAAAAGTGGTAAAGAAGTGTGGGAGGAGTCAAAAAACGAAAACAATTGGAAATTGACTCCGAAACCTGGCTAGATAGCTTGGATATGATCTAACTAAGAAAACAAAAGTTAAATTTTAAAAATCGGTCCAGTATTTCTAAAATTAAAAAAAAATTCCCTATGTTAAATCCCCATATAGCGGAATCGATATGTCAGAACATTGTGCATTTTGTGATACAAGCATGAAATTTGGTATACTGCTAGGAAACATTATTTTAACTACTTTTAGCTATAGGGACATCTCAGATTTGTCACATAACAAAAATTTCAGCCATTTTCCAAAATGGCCGCCAGCAATATTATGTGGGTAACTGGCATAATGTCACTGAAATAAAAATAATATCATTCTTTTTTTTATCTCACGACGTATGTAGTATCATAGATTTGAATATCATTCCCATAAATATAATTTACATATCTGAAAATAATGGCCATTTTAAAAATGGCCGCCACAATGGAGAAATTTTGTTTTATATTTTCAAGTTTAAATTATATGTGACATATTTGATAGTGATATACCACTTACGGTATACCACATTAAATGTAGATGGTATTTGGAATGATGAATACAAACAAAACTGTGCGGTCAAATCCCATTAGCTACCATGTATAATTTATCACTTGTATTGAATGAATACAATATTGTTTAAAGTAAACAAAACATAGCAGTGATTCGTGTCTTTACTATCGTAGTAAGGAAAACTGTAACATTTCCCGACCCACCATAAATTACATGTGATTTTACATTCATCATTGTGTTCAGTGTTTTTACAAGGTTAAACTGATGGGCAAGTTTGTAAACACTGAATGATGTTTAATACTGGTGACTGACATGAAACATCCCGTACAGGTCTACATATATATGATATACTTACGTGCTATTATTTGATCCATGCAATCAACAAAATATGCCATCAATTACAGATTTACTATGAAATGATGAGTTGAATCATTACCGTTGCCCTTTGCCAACCCCAATCGCTTGGTGATGGAAGCACCGTGACAGGAATTATCATTTGACCCCGGCTGTTACCCACTTGACATACTGCCCTTTTAGTGTGCTGTATAAGCGCTGTCTTTGTAGGTTGGATATTATCAAGTGTCCTACTCTTTTTAGTGAAGAGTTGCTTTCGCGCCTCATTGACACTATAAAGACTGCTTGTCCGGTCATACAACAAAACTACAAAACACTTGAGTGGTTGAATCCAGTCGTGTATGGACTCTGGTGCAGATGGCAAAGTATAAAACAAACTGGTGTTACTTCACCATATGCCTTCCAAGCGTTCCAAGCAGTCCGCTTACCCCTACCGCCAAAAATTGACAATGTGTCACATCCCGTAAATGAGCGACATCGGTAAAGCAACACACATATCTGGGCCCAATACGCTTACCATATCATGTGCGGACAAGAGCCGAATTTTCCTGTTCCAAATCATACCCACTAGTTAATATCAAGATTCTGGGCTGATGTTACTGGCAAAAGGAAAATATCCGTGTCAACAGTACGCATCGATATGTGTGTATATCCTTCTTTCGCGGCATCTGCCACATGAAGCAAGATACGGGTATCAGCTTCCTCATGGGTACAGGGTAAAATAGCCGACACCTCTATTGCCTGTGTGCGCAAGACATCAGTAGGGTATGTGCTAATTACTTATTTGTCAGTTGCAAGCGTGGCTAGACATGTTGTCAGATAGGCAAATATTTCCATCTTGTTTCATCAATCCGAAGAAACTCTTGACAGTTTTCAGGAACTGTATTTGATGGTGCTACACGTATACGTACACGTCTGCCTCTCTTGTTCGTTTGTTTGTTTGTTTGTGTTTAACGGCCTATCAACAGCTAATGCCATTTAAGGCCGGGTCAACGAGTTCGATCCAGTATTCAACCTGCTGAATTGGGGCGAAAATCCGAAAATCAGAACAAAATATTTCCATTGAAATAAATATGAGCCGCGCCTTGCGAAAACCGGGCTTAATGACAAAAATTTCAGTTTTTACTTTTTCGCGTATTCTGAATTGTACATCTTTTAAAAGCCATATGCCGCCAAAATTATCAATGTATCCCAATTACTTTTCATTTTAGACGTATTTTTATGACGCGTGGCAAAAACTTATATGGCGTTTTAGATCATTGACGGTGAAATTACGTCTTTATCAACGGCGTATACAAGAGGTGTTGATAAAATACCCGAACAAGTCCTACATATTTGTCATCTTTTATCGCATGCCAACCAAATTTGGATATCTCGTAGCCTGGCCAAGTGTCTCCCATTAGGCCAACACAAAGTATGAAAATAATGTTTATGGCTTGTGTTGCAGTTGCTAATGTAACGTCATGTTTTGGATTGCGGCCCAAGTAACGTAATTTCGTATGAATAATTTGCAAACAAGGCAGAGTGATAAGTGTTGGCGTTTCCCTGTTGTTTGCTGCTGTCTGAAATAATTTTGGGGAATAATAGCGACATTATTTAGCATTTCGTATGCGACGACATATTTTAAAGAGGGCAGTAGGCCGCTTATAACATTAACTTTGTGACAAAACACGACGTGGGTCAGATTTTGTAGCGTGATAGCGTGATAACTGTCGCCGTGTGTCTTTCTTGAGGATCGCATTACCATCACCTGATATCCATTATTATGCAGTCAAGTGATAAGCTGATGATTTGATACTACAAAAAGCAAGTTTATGACCATCAAATTTCCAATTAATTTCAAGACATTTCGAAAACTCCACCGACCTCACTGCGTGTTTTGTGCATTATGTATTGCTTATACACAAACAATTAAGAAGCTGCAATGAAATCACTGATTCTGAATCTATTAGAGAGATGTTGATGCATTTATTTTGCCAAATTCAATACAAACACCGGATATATATGTAATTACATAGCTGCGTGTCTACCTCCGTTTATGATAAAATAAGTGGCATTAAATGGCATATCGTTCGCTAAGTACTGAATAGAATTGTTCAAAAGTCTCAATTTATTAATATCGTTTGCATACACTAGGTTGTACATATTTAAGATTATCTATGAACCAAAGTGGAGTGTAAACGAAAACTTCGCTGATATGTAACCAGTTAAATTATGCGTTCACCATTTTGAATCCATAAGGACAAACGACGAAACAGAGTGACAATGTCAAAGAACGACAGTTAGGCGACAATGTACAGCGCCTCAAGTATTTCTAAGTCATTGATGATGCGAGGAACTCGTGCAAGTATCCTTGCTATAATATTTTGTCACGACACCATGGCCATAACGTCAAATATGTATTCACGTTCAGTGACGTCACAAGTACGTGACGTAAAGTCATGACGTCATATATGTGTACTGAGGTACAAGGCA
Source organism: Conchocele bisecta (assembly GCA_029237695.1). Lineage (NCBI taxonomy): Eukaryota > Metazoa > Mollusca > Bivalvia > Lucinida > Thyasiridae > Conchocele > Conchocele bisecta. The sequence continues at coordinate 7,157,621 of CM055268.1, read as the reverse complement.
TCGCGTCTCATATTAGTGAAAGTTTTAGATAGTTATCATTTTCCGTTTTCTGTTCACACTTATTGTTAACTGACGCCAGTAAACGTAAATGGGAGGGCAAAATGTGAACTTTTACGGCGACGTTAGACAATTTGAATCGTCGTTTTTCCGACGTCGTTTACCGCTTTCCATAACGTTGTCATTAAACCCGGTTTTCATATGGCGCGGCCCATATATATTCAGCCCTGAAGTCAGAATAACCTAGTGACAGGTTCATACCACACCAAAGCCTCTCTTGCTTCGTGTACCTGCCTTCAAACTATCTGGCTTATACTTCATCCCAAACTATATCCAGCCGACTTGCATGCTGAAATTGTGAACTGATGTAGAAACAGATGGTAGAAACACATCCGTTGCATAGCAATTAAATGTCATGATATTGAGAGGTCGAAGAAAGTTGACTATGGCAGCACCGTCAATGTTTGACAGCATCAATCGTGGAAATTGGATCATTCTCTAGCACAGGGAGCATATCTTCCAAACAGCCTACGAGGTCATGTGTGACAAGTATGGAGGATATGCATGGTTTTCATGCGAAAACAACTTGTCAAGATCTCCACCTCTCGTTTGAGACATTATATAAAGACATTGATGCTGGCCAAGTTCCTCAATATGGTGCACAGAAGATTACTCCTGAATCAATATTATCTTTGGTTTCTAGTACCAGTAGGTCTTTGCTACTATCAGTGAAAGGCTTCCCCATCTCCTCTATGCAAATTTCGTCAGTGAGCCCACGTCCCGAACGACTCTCTAACAGTTCGACAGCACACCTTTTGTTTACATATTCACTAATTTAATTTATTGATGCATGCCGAAATGACTTTACAGACGATGGTAAGTCACAAAAGAGGCACGTTACATCTTCAGCCAGTTTCAACGGTCTTTGATTGTGTTTTGTTCATTCTCAGTTTACACGAGTTATGGAATATAGCTTTATTACGATTGAATACTATTTCAGTGTTGTCATCGACTCTCAGATATGACACATTAACCGTTTTCGGCAAACATTCAATATCAATAAAACCGGCAATATTGTCAGCTATCGAGGTATAACCTACTCCATGCATTGTACGTTTAGAGTCCGCTGGACGGTGTAATATTTCAGAAGTATTCTCCTAACACAGAGCAGATGTATCCCAATTGGTAGACAAGTGTGTAGTTGGTGTCCCAGGTTGACGAGGGTCCAACATTTTGCGACGTTTGTCCATTTTTATCAGCGCACGACGGGAATATCATCTGAAGACAGAATGTACAAAGCTAATTGTAATGCTTGTTTATCATCCGTATTTTTACCACCCGCAACGAGTTGTGGGGGGGGGGGGGGGGGGGGGTATACTGGAGTCAGGTCGTCCGTCCATCCGTTCGTCCGTCCGTCCGTCCGTCCGTCCGTCCGTGTTTTTACGCTCACTGACAAATCTAGTGGACACTTCAACCCACTTAAATCACTATACTGTTTATTTTATGGTTATTTAATGTTGAAAACTATGTTATACTAAGCTACATATAAACGAGATTACGCTGTTTGGAGGAAAGTAAAAATAGCACAAAGTTATGTCCTTCCGTAGAAAGAAATTGAACGAGACCGAATACATTTGTTTTGAAAAATCTATATTATAATGCCATTATAATTCACAAAACAATAATATAATTACCTATTGCAACACAATAGTACAGTGCATTAGTTCTGTTATCATCATCAGCCACATTCCGTCGTCTGTAATGTCCAATTAAGCTATATATCTATTATACGTACCTCATGATATGCAAAGGACCCATTTCTAGGCGCCTGTATATTCGACAAGTGACAGAGACATGAAAGAGCGGACAACTTCTTGTTTGCATTTTTTTCGCCAGACACATGCAAGAAAGATATTTTGGTATGGTGGGTAGATCGTGTCATTACATTTTTTAAATAGTTTTATGTATCGTTTTGACGTACACGCATGTATCGTTTCAATCGGAAGGGTGTGAATGGGAATGTTTAAGTAAAAAATACTGCAGCTATGGAACAATGTGTTTTCTTTGTTAATTACATTTATATTGTTATACTACACATGGTACTGGACAGTTGCATATCGGACTAACAAATATTTCCAAATCAGACCATAATTATGCTATCGGCTACTAATTAGTCAGTATGTTTGGCAATATGTGGTACACGGCAAACCATGCATTTGGAAGTACATGTATACACAATGTCGAGAATATGGCAAGTTTCCACCAGAATAGACAAAATCAAATTCCGGTTATAAGCTAATATAGGCTTTAAGTTGGTAAGGTAATTTTACGTTTTCTTCATTACAACAGTAAGTAAACGATTCACAGTAGTACTGAATTAGTATATATCTTTCCAAATCCCTTCCACTAATAACATAACTATTAGGAGACGATAATTCCATGTCACGTGCATAAAATATTTGAAAACTTTCACAAATATATGATTGTTGGAGCTATTTTGGCAGCCATTTTAAAATGGTAGCCATTTTTGAAACATGTAACTCGTATTGATAGTATGATTATTCAATTATAGAACATGTTAAATGTTGTGAGAGAAAAAAACACTTATATTTTTATACTTCCGTGTCATGTGCATCAAATATTTGAAAACCTACTCAAATATATTCTATTTTGGCGGCCATTTTAAAATGTTAGCTGTTTTTGAAACATGTAACTCATATTTATAGTACAGTTATTCAATTATAGAACAAGTTAAATATTTTGAGAGAAAATAATACTTATATTATTATTATTCAGGCAAATTTATTCCATGTACTTACAGGCATGTAATATTATCGGCAGCCATCTTTAAAAATGGCCACCATTTGAGTCACGTGACGAATCTGGAATGTCCCTATATCTAAAATCCTTTATTATGGTTTCATCTACGACTGTACCAAATTTCATGCTTGTATCACAAAATGCACAATTCAGCTTAAAATCACAACGTATCGATTCCGCTAATAGTCTGGCTATGGGGATTTTTAACATGGGGAAATTGTTTTTTCGCAATAAAATAAATATTTGACCAAATTTCATGAAATAAAAAGAAGGCACATTCTTAATTTTTCCTTTAATTCAATATAATATTATCAAAATAAATCTTGTTTTTGAATTGTTTATATGATAGCCGTAAAATTTGGGCAGCTCTTCGTGAAACAGACAGTAGTCTGCTAAACTTCAAGCCGTTAGTCGACTAACGGGAAAAAAACGCATTTCACGAACACGTTAGTCGACTAAGCAAAGTCTACTTTGCTTAGCCTCCTCGTTAGTCGGCTAAACTTTCGGTTAGTCTACTAAGCAAAATAGCAGACGACGGAATTCCAAGATGGCGGCGCCCACGGTTGTTTTGAACGTGGCTTACAAAATCGTTCGTGAAATGCAAACATGTCAAAAAGTTTAGCAGACTATGGTTAGTCGACTTAGTTTAGTCTGCTAACAGTTTAGTCGCCTAACGGAGGTTCGTGAAATAGGCTACTGGTCTATCTGAGTTTCACAAGGAAAGTCGAAATCTATCATTAAAAATTCCGCGAAATGATGTCGATTTTGACGTCATCATGACGTCACACAACAGAACGTCAAACGCCACAAACACAATTGGAATATATTTTACATATATTAGCTTTCACAGTGGCTAATTATTTTTTCTGTAAGTTTTTAACTAAAGAGCTGTGTGTGAACACATTTGTAACAGATATTTTGGATTAGCCGGTATGTCTGTGCCAAACATGTTCTTTTTTTTATATATTTACATGGTGGCACCGTGCATATGCTCGTGTTTATTTTTGGGGCCATAAATAATGGGATGGTGGGGGCCATATTTCAATGGTCGTCCAAAAGTGAAAGTAGAGGGTGGTGTCGCCATATTTTTGGAGATAACTCTCCGGATCCAGGCGCACGACCACGTGTTTGGCATGACTCTAGAACCGGCTTTGGACTACGAGTTCAGAAATGTAGGCAGGGGTATGTGATTTTGTGCGGGTAAATTGTGGTGGCATGATCGTGTGACTGTACGTCTATGAGAAATAAATTGTATGTGTGTGTCCTGTATACACATGTCCGTACATAATATGCATACATGCCTCAACCACGGCACTATGCTATTTTAACAGAGAAACACGACTTACGGTGTGGCGGACGGCACATATAAATGTATTCCCACTCAACTATTGTTATGACGGCATACACATATTAAAAAATGGCGGGCTACCCTGATAGACAAGACATATATCGAACCCACTGAGCCCCTATATCTACAATATATCTCCATTGGTCTATATAACATGGTAAATTTACCCGGAAAACACGTTTTATGGCTTAACACGGAAATTTCAACATGTTTTTACGATGGATATAGTTGTCAGTTTCCGTAACCACCCTGTCAGTTTCCGTATCCACAAGTATAGATCATGTGACTTCCGTACCCCAAACAATAAATTAATTTTATCAAAAACTCGAACGTTTGGCTTCTATTCGTAGGCCGTGAAAACCACAGGTTGAAGTAACAGACCGAGGTCTATACATACATTAAATATGCCTAAAAGCATCAATAAAGAAAAAAAAATAAGCTAAACATTATTCGTTTACTCCCTCCATATACTCTGGGAGTAAACAAATAATTTTTAGCTTATTTTCTTTTCATTTATTGATGCTTTTAGGCATATTTAATGTACATGTATTTATAGACCTCGGTCTGTTACTTCAACCTGTGGTGAAAACTTGGTGTTATGATAAATACAATCAAATATATGTTAACATCTAACACAGTAATACAATTTTCTTTGCTAGAATCACAGTAGTATTTCTTTTTATATGTACATGTAAAACACCATACACAATGTTTGTTTTCGATTTCTAGACTCTGCAATAACATTTATCCAGCTTTTCTGCTAGGGAACATGCCATAAACTTATTAAACATATTAAACATACAGCGATTTCAGAAATAAATATAAAAACTTACCTTTTTATTACCAAAACCAAAATGGCGGCATGAAAATAATCATTTGACTTCCGTATCTGAAATCGTTCAGTTGTCTCGCACGTTGTAACGTACATTTGTACCGTGAAACCGGACACAGAGAACGTTTGTTGATCTTAATTGAGATGTGTTTCATTGCCATTTACCTCAGATAACACTGTCTGTTTATGTTTCATTGCCATTTACCTCTGATAACACTGTCTGTTTATGTTTCATTGCCATTTACCTCAGATAACACTGTCTGTTTATGATCGCTCAGCAGCCAAGGGTGTCTTGAAGTAGTCATATGTCTGTTTTACAGTGGAACTTCTTTAAACCGGACACCCTGGTGACCTCACGGGTGTCCGGTTTAGAGGGGTTCCACAGTACTGTTCTGTATTGCAGAAGGATGCCCCTCATCCCCATAAGTACTGCGTATTGATTCACGTTGAAAGTCATGTCACTTTGAACAAGATATGTACATAACACATTTCACCCTAGCTTGTTCGAGTTTCAGTAATTATAAACTTCGAATACAATAGTATACGCCAGCCATAAGAAAACCACAACTTTTTGTGTTATTTCGAAATTCTGTCTATAATGGCATTGGAACACCAATGTATAAGCCCATCAGAAATATCTCCCAGTATATACAGATCAACCGAACTCCGGTTTCAGATAGCCCAAAATTCCCACTGCAAAGCACAATGCGCATGCATCTTCGAAACTTTTCTATGGAGCTAGCATGAATGGTTCACCGTTCACCAACGCCCCCCGCCCAACACCATGCAGCATGAATTAGTTGGACACCCCGCACTGGCCTCCCCCACCTCTTTCGCATCGATATCCTTCCCCACCTGTATTTATGCATACGGTATTCCGCATAATTCCACAGGCACTTCGTGGTATTAACGACAAAACGCTCTTTAAATCATACCAATTTTACTCTGATATTAAATATATAGAAGGTAGGACACTCGCCATCTTTTCAACCAACGAAAGTGAATTATTTAGCTTGGACCCAGTTCGCTAATTCAGTAATTGTAACACTCGAGAAGGCCGGCTACAGGTGTAGGAATTTCAAAGTACTCCCCATTTTCAAAGTACTCCCCTCAGGTACACAGACGGGCGTAGTTTGAAAATGGCTAGTCGGTCCATTTTCAAAGTACTCCCCTCGATACACTGACGGGAGTACTTTGAAAATGGCTAGTCGGCCCATTTTCAAAGTACTCCCCACAAATATACTAAGCTGTGTGTTTAAGAAATTATTTTAGACTTTGAATAATCTACGCATTTACATTGTCATCATCATTTCCCCTTTTCAAAATGATAATGAGTGGGGTGTATAATTATGTATATGGCTGTATAAGCCCAGCATATGAAACGAGGCTTAATTTATGAACGGAAACTAAATGACTAGCGCGCTAGTGTGTGTCGGTTGGGAAGGGTGTGTAGGTGCTGTGGGCTGTCAACATTGTTTAGTCTTCCTACTTGTAGTATGCAATTTTCTGTCGATCTCTTACTTGTGTTTCTTTGATTGTAGCTATGGCGCCTGGCACCAGATACTGATCTGATGAATGCAGATACTATCGTGTTTCAGTCACACAAGTGCAGTCACAAAGTCATACCTGTGTAATTATTCTAAAAATACCATGTCTACAGTGTGGCGTGGCACCAGATTAGGCAGCAAGCTTTATGGTGAACCAGCATGTACTAGAAGTACACAAACCATAAACCAACAACTTGGCTTACGGGTAAAATTTGTCGTATGCTATTATATTATTTACCTGTGCTTTTATGTCACGTCAGTGTGAATATACATGTATCAGTGTGTATTTGAAACGGAGACTTGGGTGGCGTAATATACAAAATACATATCTCGCTAAACATATGTTAATGATAAATGGGAACAACATGAAACACAAATACAAAATCAACTAAAAAATTTTCAATAATACTAGTTCGTGTTCGTGAGTGTCATACGATATTAGACTTATGTAGATGTTCCCTTATTGGAGCTGCAAAGTCGATGGAAATCAAACACGAAATCTAGCTAAACAAATAAAGTTACCTACACAAATATTCCATATCCACGTTTAATGTATATTTATATAAGTATCATCCCTGCAACGAACCGAGAAATACTGCAGTAGTTTGCGAATAACAAACACAATTTGATGGCAACACGTGTAAACATACTGTGCAAACAGGTGTGTAATGATAACATGTGTACATGAAAACACCTCAGTGTGCCTATTATGTCCTAACTACAACATAATGTGTAATGTTCATGCTAATAAAACAAGCACCAATATATAATAAACATGTAGATATAAATTATTTTAGTAAGTAACTTTAGTTTATACATTTTTTCGTTTGGTTTCCATTGACATTACATGGGGCTCCAAGAAGGGAACACCAACCTTAGATAGTCCGCTCCTGGTAGTACCTTTATTTCATTAGTAAACATCTTTGGATAAAACAAGTTCGCACATGTTGTTGCATTTTTTTCCATATACATGTACGACGGAAGTATGCACAACATCGACCAATACTGTAGACGCTTATCTTATACCACAATCGCGTAGGCTGATTCTATGCGTCACATCGTCATGCTCGTTCTTTTTGTTTAGGGGAGTACTTTGAAAATGGCAGTGTAACTTTACCCATTTTCAAACCACCCCCTCAGTATCTCATACATGGGTACATGCACGGCGGAAATATGCACAACATCGACCAATACTGTAGACGCGTATCTTATACCATAAACGCGTAGGCTGATTCTATGCGTCACATCGTCATGCTCGTTCATTTTTTTTAGGGGAGTGTTTACCCATTTTCAAACCACTCCTCCTCAATATCTCATACATGAGTACATGTACGACGGAAGTATGCACAGCAATGACCAACGCTGTAGACGCTTATCTTATACCATAAACGCGTAGGCTGATTCTATGCGTCACGTCGTCATGCTCGTTCTTTTTGTTTAGGGAAGTTCTTTGAAAATGGCCGTGTATACCCATTTCCAAACCACTCCCCCCTCAGAATATATCAGGACATATGATGAAAGTTGCACTCAATGCCCAACAATGTAGACACATATCCTATATACTGAACGCGTATACAAACTGCGTAGATTGATCGAAACTTTAGGGGAGTACTTTGAAAATGGGCCGACTAGCCATTTTCAAAGTACTCCCGTCAGTGTATCGAGGGGAGTACTTTTATCAGGGGGAGTACTTTGAAAATGCGATACCGGTCCATTGACCTTGGACCCAGTTCGCTAATTCAGTAATTGTAACGCTCGAGAAGGCCGGTCACAATTACTGCATTAACGAGCCGGGCCTAATATACACTAGGGCCACTTCCGTTGGTTGAAAAGATGGCGAGTGTCCTACCTTCTAGATATTTAATATCAGAGTAAAATTGGGTATGATTTAAAGAGCGTTTTGTCGTTCATACCACAAAGTGCATGTGCCATAATTCATTTGCTATTAACATTTTCCGAAAGCATTTTTCGTGTAGTAACCGTCGCAACAAATTGAAAAAGCCGTTATTAGACGAAACATGCGTTTATGGTGAATGTGTGACCTTTCATGAACATATTCCAAAGGGTATTCGAGTTGTGCTTCCGGGATACGATCTCAGTGCGTGGAAACACAAAGGAGGATAACTCTGAACTTAGTAAGCAATTCTGGGGGGCATGCCCCCGGACCCCCCTAGCATACTCGCTTCCCTCCGTGGAGCTTGAAAATAGGATCCCCCCCCCACCCCCCCCCGTTTTGGAGCCTGAATAAATGCAACATTTATCAAAATTCGGAAATATAAACCAGGCCGACGACCATACATGGGCCTGCTTCTTTACTGGGCTACATCCCAGGTATGGAAGGTGTTCGAGCCAATTTCCACCATTAAATATAAGCCGCGTGCGCACGCGAAACCCTATCGCGTGCGCACGCAACACCCTATCGAATGCGCACGCAAAAGCTATCGCGTGCGCACGCAAAACCTATCGCGGCCGCACGCCGCACACAAAACCTATTGCGTGCGCGCGCGAAAGTAAAACATATTTCCATGTCCCCTCTGTGCCACCGTATAAATCACCATAGATATCTTCACTTTTTTGGCAATACAATCAACATTGGACCAAATTTCACGAAATAAAAAGTAGGCTTATTCTAAATTTTGTTATAATTTAATATTATCGAAAAAGACATTGTTTTTGCATTCTTTATAATGCCGTAAAATTTTGGCAGGTTTCTTGAAACAGACAGTACTGTAGTCTGCTATTCGCGATTCGTTCACTGAAGGTAACACGATTATTTAAATCTCAATATGACGTATTGGATGAACAACGGGATATGGATCTACACCTGTTGCAATAAGTTGTCCGGTTAACGAACGCGTTTCTCATCAATGAATTCTCGACCGGGGCAGAATGTGAGATGGTATGTACATTGGTGGTCGCCAGACCAGAAAAGTGGACTGTCTCCGAGTATTCCAGTTTCCTCCCACATTCAAGATATTTCTGACGCCCCCATCAGTGGCAGCGAAAGCAGTTGCATAAGAGCACTGACGCTTGTTTATAATCCTTGTACGATTAATTTACCACGATAAGGTCGCTTTTATCATCCGGCGGGCCATTGACAATGCACATGATGTTTGTTTTGTCACAAGTTTCACCATTACATATATGCCGATATCTGCATAAGTACACTGCGTTGTACACGGAGTCGAGTACACGAACTGGGAACAGCCCGACTTTGTGGTCAGGATGTCGACTGGACAACAGGCCATGTACGACTCGCCAGATGCACAGTTCTTCTCGGGTACGTGATGACGCGAATGTATTACACATGTGAAATACGATTAGCATTACCCCACCACCTGTTCTCGTAGTGTACGTTACAGATATATATATAACCGTAACGTTCAGTACGACAGCAGGTGGGTGGGGGTAATAGGCTCGAGTCTTTCACCTGTGACTTAGTATTAGTTATCCCCTCGCCGATAGGATATAGCGTTGTTCCATGTGCGTACGTGGTCCATGGTAGTGTAACACCTTTCATTTTTCAATAACTTCAAAGAACCGCATCACCGATTTTGATAATATTTGGTCACAATGTGTGTCTCGTGATGGTTCTTTGTTTTGCATATGACCCACGTCCGACCGCCTCAGGTCAAGGTCACCGAGGACTTGTGTTCAACTTGTTTGTAAGGCAAAAGTGTATTACATTATTATTATTACATGTATTATTATCAAGGCTGTCAGCGAGGGGGTTATCTGAGTAGTAACAGTAGTAACTATACCCGTGTTTTTATTGCCGCACTGCTATTTATAATCAACTGCAACATAAGTACATACTTTATGTAGTAGTTGTCATAAGTGCATTACGATAAATGGAATCGACTAGTGTTCATGCATGGGGGGGGGGGGGGGGGGGATACACAGGCACTTTGTGGTATGAACGAGAAAAGCCTCTTTAAACGACACCCACTTTTACTCCCATAGTAAATATCTAGATATATAATATCAGAGTAACAGTGGGTGTGGTTTAGAGGCGTTTCTCGTTCATATCACAGAGTGCCTATGGGGCGATAAGTTCCCCCCTCCATCGGCCCCTGCAAGTGTAGATGAACTTGCATCGCTACCCCAGGTGATCGTCTCAATCGACCAATCACATTCGTTGCAACTTCCTGCGTGTAGTGTATGATACGCGTATGCATGTGGATGTGACGTGATAAATGGTGCCTATGACATTTCTGGTAAGTCTAGTTCCTCATCTGGTGGCATATACACATTCACCCTAACGACCATGTATACTGTTTGTCTGATGAATGTACATGTATATTGATACTGACTGAATCAGTGAATGGCGAACAGTGCAGACCCTGACCAGCATGCTCATCCCGCTGGATGATCTATATCGAAAGTGGTAGCAAACGTCATACTCCCGCTATAGCTACATATATGTACGGAGCCCCGCAGGGGACGTATACTTATTTTTTTATTAATTAGTTCCCACGAAATAACAATTCGTTCCCTCAATTTAACAATTCGTTCCCTCGAAATAACAATTCGTTCCCATTGGAACGAATTGTTATATCGTGGGAACGAATTGCTATGTCGTGGGAACAAATTGTTAATTCGAGGGAACGAATTGTTGAATTGAGGGAACGAATTGTCAGTTCGTGGGAACGAATTGTTATTGCGTGGGAACGAATTAATAACAAAAAATCCATGTCCCCTGCGGGCTCCGTACATATGCGTCCAGATAACTTAGCCCAGAACTTGACCCTCATTATCTCAGTGTCGAGTATCACGACAATGACACTTGTGACTTTACCATACCGCGGGTACATTGTAAACGATGTTGAAGTGGTATACCTTACCACACTTAAATGGTTGTCGTTGGTAATTTCCCTTAATTATCTATCCCCTTGCCGATAGGCAAGAGGGGATATAGCGTTAGTCCATGTACGTACGTACGTTCTTGGTCGCAGAACGAGCGGTGCGCATTTGATAACATAGTAAAATAGTTCAATCTTACAGCTTATATATATTGTTTTGTGGAATTGATAAAGAAAGGGTCAAGTAATGACTTCTTCCCATATGTCCGTGAAGATCTGTGATCGAACAGTTACCGGGTGACCAATGCCGGCGTTTTAGTGTCGGTGTGCGGTTGTCCTTAATAGTTACCATATATTTAAGGGTAGGAACTGGTTCGCAGACCTTCCAAACCAGGGCAAATGAGTCTAGAAAATGTGTCAAGTCAATGGCCGTTGGCCCGTTTTTCTTTCCGAATTTAGTATTGGTTGCAATGCAGTCGAAATGTGAGTTTTATAGAGGTTATGAGACGGTTAATTTAACCTAGCTAGTTCATTCTCCTACCGCACTGTGCCAACATGTCAGACCGTGTTAAGGGCTGAGTATGAGTGCATATGACATACGGAGACTCAGCCGTAACGTTATTTATTCGATATAATTATGCTATCTGAGGGTGAACTTGGTCAAGGCAAAGCAGATCAAGGAGTGAAAGATCCATATGGAGATGGGTTATCATTATATACGAAATGCTCTTATTATAATTTAATTGCGTCAACATAGCGTTTATCTGTTGCTATTTGGTTAGCCGATAATTCGTTACACCCATTTTGAAGACAGAGAAAGAGAGTATGGCGGTATGGCACTTTGCCGTATCGGTTGTTCCAACGAACCCGCCTTTTAACCATTGGTCAAGCTCCTCCTACTGATGGGCATGCAGCACCATCTTAATACGTCATCAGCAACCAATAGTATCTAAGGGACTAGGGAATATCAAAAATAGCATCCAATGGGATGGAAGCAAAATGATACAAGCCTGGACATTTGGTAATACCACCAATTTGGAAAGGTGCCAGGGTCTAATGCTTCGTAGCATAAACAGGTGGACCAAATGGTTCCCATTAGCCGTTATGTATAGTGCTTATGTTACAGGGGTAACTGGGGTAACTATCGTCACCTTCTGCCATCAAGCTGTCAATCTTTCAGATGCATTATCAATACAAATACCAGATGTTAAATGTCATTTCCATAAAAAAAACATCTAGCAGTCGAAACACAGATGTTGTCATACAGCTCCCACGTGAGGCTATTATACATCCCAACTTAACACATGCACCTGAGGGAGGCTACAATGTGACATGTGTGAACACTGTTCACATTCACACTGTATTCGGCCCAATGTCATCATAGAGTAACCATTACATTATGTTGTCTTATTGTAACCACTTCGACATGGCCAACATTCCAGGTATTGAAAAAGTTGTCTTCAAGTCGGATGCCGCAGCAGATGAGACGTGCGTTTTCAGACACTACAACCCGGCTCAGGTATGACGAATGCCCGACTGTGTTGATCAATTGAGTGCGGCTTTACATCCCTTCGTCAACAAGGCCATATATATATATACATGCATGTACAGACGAATACCGGATGGTTCAGTTCAGCAGATGGACACATGTAGGGATTCGGCTTGCCTCGGCTTTCGTATTGATATCAAAGAAAGCCGAAGCTTCCGAATCCCTATGAATACGACGGCGAAAATCGGGAGAAAGTTATGAAAATAACGTAGACAAATATTGAGTCAACTTTGATGTCTGAAATGGCATTCATCAATTTCAAATATATGTCAAATGCTGTTTCGATCCCTGCTTCTTGTAATTTGGAGGTCTTCTGGATATTGCTATATCGTACATACACCAAAGCCAATCTGGGGCCCGTTTCACTAAACTTCGTACGAATAAAATGTTCGTACGTGCAAATTTAGGATCCTCTGGAAATTTCAATTTATGGATTTAAATTTATTGAGCATAGACTGCTATGCTCAATAAGTGTAAATCCAATAATTGTTTACAAGAAAACATTGTTAATGTGAAATCTACAGACTATCATAATCTTGCACTTGTATTACGAACATTTTTGTCGTACGAACTTAGTGAAACGGCTCCCTGCTCCCGTACATTATATTATTCGACAAACGTTTCCATCGTTTACCTATCACGGTATTGACCATCAACTTTGCAGGTTGTCCTGGAAAGATCCATGGAGGACTGGCTGAGGTACTCCGTCTGTTTCTGGCACACCTTTCGCGGCACAGGTAACATGGCAACCACGATGTTTTTCTCTGGTGCATGCTGGGAACTTATGAGCTATACATAGTCCAAAAATTAGCAGACAGATATATTTTCTCTCATTTCTCCCTGTAAATATCATGCATGTATATGTCTTGGGATTTCATTAGAATCCGAAACATATTTACAGAGAGAAACTAGAGCACAGTCGATGGCGTGCCAAAAAATGCGCTATTTCAGATTAACAACGATTATTCTAGGATGTAATGGTATTGACAGGAACTGCATATATAGAGAATAGTAGGTTAGTGCCGTGAATGGGAAAAAAATATCTGGCAAGGCTCAGGAAACGGGATGGGCGAGGCTCTGCCGAGCACATCCCGTTTCCGTGCCGCGCCAGATATTTTTTCCCATTCACGGCACTAACCTACTATTCTATTTATCCCATCAACACGTACAAATGGCTGTAAAATGCAAACATAGTATTGACTGGATATCAAAAATTGTTCACGGCACCGTGTTTCACGGCACATACGCACTGTGTTGACGGGATAAATTATTATACACGTTACCATGTCGTTTCGTCGGCGGCGTTATCTCCAACTTATCATGACTGAATTGAACGTATAAATGGTGAACAGTGTGGTCCCCAGCATTACCACCCGCAATACTGTTTCCTTTGAAATACCAATACATAGGATACTGTTACCGTTGGTGTCGCGCCTGCTTGCGGACAGCCCTATATAGTCGATACATTGGCGTACGTACGTACGTCCTGGTTGAAGTTTTTGGTTAACTTTTGTTTTTGGTTAAAGATTTTCGGTATACTATCAAAGTCTCGGCGGGTGTGGCATGCGGGCCGGGGTCATCTAGTTTACACAGTCACAGCCATATAATTCAGTTTTATAAACAGGTTACCAAAATTCACCAGATAGCGTGTGGGACATCATTGACAAAATACGGTTTGGTTGTCGATTTGACGTCACTTTGCATATACGTCGGGCACAGTGTATATACTATTATATGTAACGTCATGTAACATCACGTTGCATTGTTTTACATAATAGGAAACAGGGAAGGGGGGAACAAAACAACGGGACTTGAAATCTACAATGTTTGCCATTTCTAATGCCAATGGTGCCGCGGAGGTGGCTGTAAGTGAAGTTACCGAAACTATAAAACCATGGAGTATTACTGTATGTATATTATATGTGGCTGTAACTAGAGAAATGGGGAGTATGGCTAATGCGACCAGTGTTGATCCAGATCAGCATGTGCATACACAAAGTATAATCATGATCTGCACTCTTCGCCATTCAAACACAAACAACCGGCATGTATTTAACAAGCAACACAGATCGTTATCAGGCCTCAAGAGTGTGCTACATGTCAGGCTCTACACTGGTCACAAATGACATAAGCCACATTTCTCCAGTCACATATGCGACCAGGGTAGATCCAAATCAGCCTGTGCATCCGCACAGTCTAATCAGCCTGTGCATCCGCACAGTCTGATCAGGATCTGCACTGTTCGCCATTCCATCAATTTAAACACGGATAATTTATCCAGCCATATATGTTTTCCCTCTCGGTACAGGCGCGGACCCATTCGGAGCGCCGACCCTGGTGCGACCCTGGGATGACGGCACCAACTCCATGGCGAATGCCAAGAGGAGACTGCGCGCTGGCTTCGAGTTCTTCACGAAACTCGGCGTCAAGTACTGGACATTCCACGACAGGTATATTGGCCTGGCTCATTTGACTATTTCATTACTCAAGAAAGCGACTGTTTGTTGACCTGATTTATTTTACTTGTATGTGACAATCGAGCCTCATCGTCCTGGATCGACAGTGTTTGCAAATGTTGGTATAAATCATATTCCGAGTGGTCACGCCCATACCTTGAATTTTAGCCCGGTTTTAAAAAAGAAATCCCTGTTATTGTATTGGCGAAAGAGATGGCGTCGTCCAAGTCCAATGTTAAGTTTTCCCGTTTTGTCCATTTCTCTGTTACTGTACCACCTAGAACCACCATACTTGCACAACTTGTTAACCAACGGATACCCATCACATACCACTATCCAACATGTGATCTTTTTTTTTTAGCTTTTTTTTCGTGTAATCGACTTTTCAATGTTAAGTTTTTCTGTTCATGTCCATTTCTCTGATACTGTACCACCTAGGACCATCATACTTGCACATCTTCATAACCAACGGGTGCCCACACCGTATCACTATCCAACAAGTGGCCTTTGATTGACGTTGACATATGTTTTCAGCATAATTGACTCCCAGGCCTTAAATGACCTTAGTAGTATATAAGAGTCACAATGATACCATCACCTCTGGAAGGCACCGGCTACGCGCGGCACCTTCCACAGCATGATGGTATCATTTGTGACTCTTATATACTACTACCGCGAGACCATATATTTATGACATGAGAAGATACACCCTATTAGAGATAAAAATCCCTATGTTATACTCAGTATATATATATACAACATAATGGTTCTAGTTAAGTGTGCGTGGTTGAAGACAGGTAGTCACGAGAGATGTTTTCGCACCGGTATTTACGAATATTGCAAACATCACCGTGCATGGATGCGAAGAGGTTCCGTTTTCACCTCGCCCATGTCGGCATTGTGGGGTAGGGACCAAAGCCGAGTCATTGCTATGTCCACCATGCGTGGCTCTCAGGCTAGTCATCGAATGGTTAACAAGGGATTACGTGCTCGCAAGTATTATCGTTTCGTAATAATTCAAATCGGAAAGTCAGTTACAAAGATAGAATCGATCTAATAAGTCACGGTGTTTCTACAGCATTAAAACACTGTAAAAAACATTATCAAACTAATTTTATAAAATTAGAAAATTGAACAGAAAAAACAAGTACCAATATTATTAGAGAAAATGGATACATGTAATACAATACAATTGGAAAGTTTTTAATGGCTGTGTTGAAGAAGTTTACGAAGAATACGGGGGTTATAATCCTATATATAAATTCTATAAAATGAGAACACTAGGCGATATCGAATACATGAAATACCACCGTAATTTATTACACTCCGATAAAAACGTTGCATTTACAATATTATACCGGCAATTATGTCAACTATACCAGAGGCAAATACGAACATTAAGACGGATAATGCGTATCGGATATGAAACTAAGGCGTATTATATAAAAAACTATTAAAAACCCAACGATTCGTTTACGAACGTACATTTCTACGATATCACTTATAAATTTATGTTGTAATCACAACACCAACCAGACGACAATGTTCCAATTACACGCATTATGAAAATGTAAATTAGGTGTCCCACCTTACACGTATATTAAGTGTCCATTTATAGAGAGGTTTACACGATTACGTCTTCCTGGATGGAAAATAAACACACTGTAATATATATTACACACGCGGCTATTTATAGCCTTATCGATGGTATGTAAACAGGCTATCGATTTACACATGTGGTGTACACAGTTTATAAACACTTAGTGAGGGTTATATAGTTCACGAATTTCCGGGATTGTTCGTTATTTAATTAATTTTAATAAAATTATAAAAATATTTATAATTTAAAGCTGAACACCCCCTATTATATAGAAAACATATTAATTAATATCATAAAATAATTAATTAATAATAAATAACAATTTTTTTATTTCACCAGCAAAGTTAAGTTTATATACGAGAAACAAACACAGTTTGGTGTCGGGGACGCCGGCATTAATATCTCAACAGTGAGATAAGTTTCGCCACATGTAATTCACTCTGGCCGCTCTGCACATTATAGCGGATGGAGATAACGATGAGGTGGGGTCCGCGGCATCGGTCCAATGATGGGGTGTTGGAGATGTAAGTGTAACACACCTCGCTAAGCCGAAAAAATAAAAAAAAATAGAAGAAATTTAAGCGAAGGCTTAGTGGGGTGGACCCAGAAGGGTTTTGCTGGCGTGGGTTCGAGCCTCGGTGGAACCTAAAACTTTTTTTCTTTTTTTTCTTTTTAAATTGTTAATAATTTTCCTAAAATTAATTAATAAATTGTTTACTGCACCAATATAATTAATTTTATAATTTTCTTTAAATTAATTATAAAATTAATTATTTTGGTGCTGTAACATTTCTTCCGACTTTATCTCCAAGTTTTTCCCTAAATTTATCCCAATCAGTACTCTCACTCAATCTTGGGCATGGTGGCGCGTGCTTTGATTCTAATATCATTTTTTAATTTTTCATATCTCCCCATTTCTTCCACCACGCATTCAAACTCTAAATTTGATATTTTCTTATCGGCCAACGCTTTGGACACCATAACGTCGATGGTATTTTTCTTCGACCTGGCAAGAACAGATATTCTATCATGTTTTCTAAATTTTTTCTCGAGTTTTCCACCCGACGCCCTAATTACCATACACAACAACCCAGAAACGGACGACACCGCACATAAAATCCCCGCTACAGGAACCGTTATAATGGTGGATATAGTTGCAGCTGTCCCCGCCCCACACAACACAGAAACACTCGATAGAGCCGTGCTAGATGCTTCAGCCGTGTTCACCGCGCGTCTATATTTTTTAGCGTTTCTTTTTCTATTTGTATATTCTCTAACTAAAGTATCCTGCATAGCGACGATATTATTCAACCTAAAATCTGAACTTCTTTCGTTAATTGTACACAGTGTTGATGGAGTGGTATTGATAATTGGAAGCGTTGATTCGTTCATGATTTTCAATCTATTAGTATTTACAAAATAAGTTCAATTAACAATGAGACAATAGTGGAAGAACTCTCTGGGTCACCGATTTTCGTAACAAAGTTAATAACACTACCTTTGGAAAGTCTAATTCGATCATAACCGGAGAACGAAACCACCGTCGAACTATCTCCAGAGATTTTAGTGACTCCAAACCCCCATTCTTCCCCATCTACTACAATATTTATCGCGACCACGCCCACAGGTTTACCACTACCATTAATGTAGCAGACCGCCATTTGGATAACTTCACCTGCAGCTGTCATAGTGTATCCCCCACATTTATTACTCGCTTTGGCACCGAACGAATATTCATAGTGCCCCTCAACCAATGGGCCCCGCTTCTCAGCCCAAACTGTTATGGCACGTTTTAGCATTTTCATTGTTCGCACTATTCCGGCAAGCGCACTGTTTGAGGTATATGCCTCAGTACAAATCTTATAAGAGGCATCCTCAAGAGCTTTGGTCGCAGCTATACGATCATGTTTCAGTTTTTCAGAAACTTCGGTTATCTTTCCGTCTAGTTCGGTAAGTGCCGCTTCTCTGCTGAGAGAGTCCTCTAGGTGCAACGCATCATAAGCCTCCATAATGGTAGCCTGGTGGCCTTTTAGGGCTTTCTCAACACCCGACCGGGCCTCTTTTTGAAATTCTGTTATTTTCCCGTCTAGTTCAGCAACCGCCGCTTCTCTGATGAGAGAGTCCTCTGAGCGCAACACCCTATAAACCTCCGTAAGGTCCGCCTGGTGGTCTTCTCGGGCTTTCTCAATACCCGTTCGGACCCCCTCAACCCCCAACCGGGCCTCCTTTCGAAATTCGGCTATTTTTTTGTCTAGTTCAGTAAGTGCCGCTTCTCTGTTGAGAGAGTCCTCTGAGCGCAACGCCCCATAAGCCTCCGCAATAGCCTCCTTGTGGTCTTCTCGGACCCCCTCAACCCCCGACCTGGTCTCTTTCAGAAATTCGGCTATTTTTTCGTCTAGTTCAGTAAGTGTCGCTTCTTTGCCGAGAGAGTCCTCTAAGCGCAACGCATCAAAAGCCTCCGCAATGGCCTCCGCAAGGTTCGCCTGGTGGTCTTCTCGGACTTTATCAATACCAGACTTGGTCTCTTTTCGAAATTTGGTTATTTTCCCGTCTAGTTCGGCAACCGTCGCTTCTCTGATGAGAGAGTCCTCTAAGCGCAACGCACCATAAGCCTCCGTAAGGTCCGCCTGGTGGTCTTCTCGGGCTTTCTCAATACCAGACCTGGCCTCTTTTCGAAATTTGGTTATTTTTTTGTCTAGTTCGGTAAGTGTCGCTTCTCTGATGAGAGAGTCCTCTAAGCGCAACGTATCATAACCCTCCGTAAGGGCCGCCTGGCGGTCTTCTCGGACTTTATCAATATCCGACCTGGTCTCTTTTCGAAATTTTGTTATTTTCCCGTCTAGTTCGGTAAGTGTCGCTTCACTGATGAGAGTGTCCTTTAAGAGCAACGCATCATAAGCCTCCGTAAGGTCCGCCTGGTGGTCTTCTCAGACTTTATCAATCCCCAACCGGGCCTCTTTTCAAAATTTGGTTATTTTTTCACCTAGTTCGTTTAGTTCCGTATGCGTTTCTTCACGTCTGTGTAGTCATAGCCAGGGCATATTCTCTAAGTTGTGATAGTAGACTCTTGTGAATCTCATCCGTGGCCACCGATATAGTTCTATTGATCAAGGCCTTTGTTTTTTGGGTAGTTAAAAAGTCACCCTCTGTCGGGATGAATCCCCCTTCTGTCGGTTCCAAATTCTTTGAATTTGTCACCCAATCGGAAGAACTACCTGGTCCGTATATACTCATTTTCAATAATGTTGATATATATATATTACGAACATGCGTTTAATTCTAAATAATTTTCTTAAAATTAATTAATTTGAAATTTCTAGGACGACCGAAATCGGGTAATCGTTCTTCAACTCTCGCCCTTTATCATCAAGAATAGAAATCTTCAACTCGTGGATGTGTCCCGATTCCAAAACTTTCATCTCGGGGTGTGGGAAGTCTAAGGTCAGGTCAGGGTCTCACCAAAGAAACAGTCGCTAGCGGGCACGGTTTTCAGTAATGTGCTGGGAGTGCCGTCTACCGTGTTGTACGATGTGTTCACCAGATCCAGGTGCACCCCGAGAGTTTTCGTGACGGCGAAGTTTACTGGGGTCGTGCCGACGTGCTCGCCAGGATCAAACATTCCGTCATCGTTGTAAGGGTATGTTATTTTAAATCCTAACAGTGAGCCCAACCCCGGTGAGATCCTTAAACGCCTCTCAACGGTCAATGTCGTGAGCCCCGTGGCTTTCGAGATTGCGAGAGTGACTACACCAGGAATCTTCTCCGCGACTAAAGCTTGGAGATCTCCGAAACTTCAAAGACCCTGAGGTACTATAGCATCTGGAGTTCTAAGAAATCCTGAGGTCTCTGGTTCAGTTATGAGGTAGTTTCCGAAAGCCACAGGGCTTACACCCTCGACTTCTAATGTGAAAAACTCGAGCGTTTCAACGTTTTTCCACCCGACCGTGAACGTGATTGATCTAAGGCCTACCCGGCGTTGTCCGCAGCAGTTGTCTATTAATTTTTGAAGTTCACAACTCCCTTTTTGAACATTAGTGATAGTAGCAAACATAATAATATCTTTCAATGGATACAAAAGCATTTAGCTTTAACGCTAATGCAAAGTACGCGGTCGGTGGTAAATGCACGCAAAAAGACGTTGTTAACCGCCTTGTACACCCAACCGTAACGGTTAGACCGGACAGTGGCTTTGCCACCAATTTCCCTAACACGTTTGAGAAATATGTAGTTCCAAATAAGACTGCTAGTCAAGATGTAATACTAAGATGGGATTTTTCCCATATGAACTTCTGGCAGAACCAACTAAATTTTGCTGTATGGTGCGCAACGGCCGGATGCGGAGTTTCGCATCAAGACCATCTGACATCCAAGAATGTCATGCTCCGAAGTGTCTACAACTTTCACGTGTATTACACCATTAGGAGGATTCTCAAAGAACTAGGTATTCCACTACCTCAAGACGACGGTTGGGATCCCATTTCAAGCGCATACGACCGTAAGGCGTTCGAAAGATTATGTAACGAATTTGGGGTACCAAAAGACGCGGACTGGAGACAGAAAGTATACACCCCAACCAACAGTTTAGGGTTAGTTCACCTTAAAGGCTTAGTTAGTGTGGGCATCTTGATAAAGTTCCCGCATATTTCTCAGGGTTGTGGAGTGCTCGCGGAGCTACCCCACCACCAGTTAGAAAAATGGCAACATAGACTAAATATAATTATATATTGAATAAGATGACGTTTGGCGATGAAGTGCTTGCGTGTAAAGACGGTTATTGTCATTGGCTACCTACTAAAGTAGCCCACGTGGAATACCTAGACATGGGTGATACTCCACAGATGCGAAATGCTTGGACCACATTTATGTTAGATGAAAGCACTGGATTTACGCAGGGTGGGGTTATTCGTCTCAACGAATCCATTCGCATATACGTATGGGCAATCCTCGGTTCACAGAAGCAAACGCGCAGCGCTATACTTGGTACGGGAACGGCCTTTGACGCACAAAAACAGTTCTTGGCACTTGTCGAGGACGCCATCTCAGCTAAGGTGGACCTCCAGAAGGCGATCCAGAATTATCTAGACGTTTTGCAGACTGCTCTCACCCCGGTAGACTACGCATTTTGAATAGGTCTTTATATGGCGCCGAGCAATATGATACTACGAGACGACCCGGTTGACGGTTACAATAATCAGATCGTAGTCGCAACCACCAATCAAAAAATCGGCCGCAACAGGAACGTGAACACGGGTATCATCAAGCTCCCACCCAAGATGATCGGGCGCGGAGTTGTAAGTGGAACCGATTTCATAAAACCCCCAAAACACAAAATGGATACACATCCCTCAACACAATCGAACCCAGTACCCCCAATTCGTAAATTGGATGCACCATCGAGTTCCATCAACAATGTTGAAACACCAATCGAGCTTGGAAGCACAACACACGAGGAGGAGAAATTAGCGCTCGTCGTCGCCTTCGTGGCGATCGGACTATTTACGCTTTGGTTTTAGGAACTCTCTGGCGAAGAATAGTGGGAGACCGGCGATCGCCACGATTAAAGCCCGAGCATTCTCGGCGAGCAATCCGACCGTTTTTGATAATATAGATAACAAGAAGGAGAGGAGACCTCCTATCAACCCAGGCAGCGTGGCAGCCACCTTTTCTGCTAATTTAGCCAGGAGACTGGCGAGGGCTTTTAGTTGTTTTTTTATCCACTCCTTGGCTCCGCCGGATGGCGCGGGTGCTGCACCAGCACCAGCATTGACAGCTACAAATAGAGACGATATAGATAGAATTAGGGTCGATATAATCATGCTGAAAGCTGCGATGATGGTTAATATCGTGACGCCCTTCTCTCTGAACAGAGTGCGAAGACGCTCACCGAGTGTCGTGTCCTCGTACAGGACCCTTGAGATTGTTTCGTGGCTCCGACTTAATTGGCCGGAAAGTGCCTCACGGTTAGTCGAGACAACCTCCAAGCGAGCTTCTCTTTCATCCCGCAACGACCGTTGGAGTTTATTGATCCGCTCGGTAGATTCTCTATCGTCACAGACTTCCCCAAGTTTTCTTTCTTCTAGCGCGATATGTTCGTCCAGCACCGTGAATTTGGAGAGGTTATTGACCAGTTCGCCCCGGACCGTTTGCAGAACCTTATCGAGTCCCAGGAGTTCGCGAAGAGGTAATGGTGGGTCATACTTAGTGCCGTTTAATTCGTTGACCGTGGTTTCCACTATGTTAATAGCGTCGGTGGCTATACGAGGGACCTCGCTGATATCGCTCGTTTCTATAGCGGCGGCCGTCTTCACCAGCGTTTCGTCCGGTAGGCTGTAGGGTTTTTACCATTTGTTGAGGCAGCTGCGCCCGATCATCGATCACTCCGAGAGCTCGAGGGAGGGATACTCCATATCGGTTCACGGAAGAGGGGCTGAGGAACCGGGTCGGGTCGTTCTTGTACGTCAGCAACTTCCAGCTATTACCCCACTTAACCCACAAGTCTCCTCTTCTAGTGCTGCGGAACTCCAACGTGGCCTTGATGCCGTTTTTAGACACCTCACTCTCCCACCGTTTCACCAGAGAATCCGTTTCCTTGAGAGGCGCCAGCTCATTCTTAGAGATCCCCGCAGGAATCTCAGCACCGCCCGCCCATGCCGGAGTTGCGGATGGAGCCTCCCAGGGGAACATACTCTCGGGTGAAGTTCCCATTGGTATGGCTGTTCAGGGCGTAATTCGGGGGTCGAAAAACTTAGGATCTTTATTTAATGGCGTCTCTATGAAGGTCGTTTCGTCATAGTCATCGATGTCATCATCATCGCGGAAATCGTCTCTGCCGATTTCATCCATGTCAATATCGTAATCAGCCATCTAATTTTCTTAAAATTAATTATGTATTAAAGACAAAACCATACGGGTTTAATATAGTTTCACTAAATTATGTCTTCGAGTCAATACGGTCGCAAACTCAATCCATACCGCAGACTGCGTGAGCCCCTCGGGGCAAAAGGCGTGAGACAGAGTGTCGTTATTACGAACAACCCATCGACGATCGACCAGAACCAGCAGCTCTTGGTCCGCTTCCCCAACCTCAGAGCTAACGACGTCATTGTGCCGGGGACTGTTCGCCTCGCTTTCACTATTTCGCTGACGTCGACGGACGAGGACCGAACCGTCATTCAGAACTTGGGTCGCGCCATAGTCAAGAAGACCATGATAAAGATTTCTGGTAATGAGGTGATGTCGATCGATGACAGCGACGTCTACCATTGTTATCAGGACCTATGGAAGACGGAGCAAGAGCACGAAAACGCTGTCTATCAGGGTATTGACACCAGCAAAAATAAGAACGTAACCAAACTTAGAATCGGGGCTGCTAACAAGGCAGATAACAACGCGAGCGACAATGCGGTCGCGGGCGCTTACGGCAACCGCTTCTTTACATCCCGCTCGACTTTGAGTTGCTGGAGAGTCACATGCCCTACTATCAGAGCGCTTTGGCTGACCGCCTCGAATACGAACTAACGTTCAACGACTACGGCCGAGTTCTCATAGCCAGCGACCTGTTATCGACGTATACGATCGACAATGTTTCGCTGGAGTACGACATGGTCACGATGCCGAACTCGCGCGATTGATCAGAACCCAGTACGCTGGGCGCGTTGCCATACTTTACGACCGAGTTCTTCGCCATCGCAAGATGACGAAAGACAAAGGCGACACATTGTGGAATATTAATGTCAACGTACCCGCCCGCGCGTCGATGAAAGGTATACTGATGTTGTTCGAGGATGCTCGGTTCGCGTTCGGTGCTAGAAAAACCGACAAATTCTATAACCCCAAAAAAAATCACGAAGGTAGAGGTGACGATCGAGGGAGTCCCCAATCAACTCTACAGTGCGGGTCTTCGCGCGCACCAGCAGTGGGACGAAGTAAGAAAGCAGTTTGCTGCCGGCTCTAAGCGCTCTCCGGAGGTTGCAGCAGTTGCCAAAGACCTGCATCTCTCGGCCGTCTCCCTCGCGGAGTTCCTGAATACTAAATACGCGTTATGGTTAGACATGCGAGCCAGCGACGACGACCAAATACACGGCAGCGGACGCCAAGTTCAGAACGGTAGTGAGGGTGTGACGATCCAGATAACCAAAGAGGCGGATGGAGCTGGCACATTGAACGTGTACTTATATATAATTACAGATGCACAACTGAACATCGAAGATGGCCGATACATCTCAGCGATCTACTGATTTAATTAATTTTAAGAAAATTAGCAATCAATATCAATTCACGAATGGAGATGCCCACTCTGCCATAATATGTGGGCAGACAGGATGTGGAAAAACGGTTTTCATCCTCGACTTGCTCGAGGGCTTCTACCGCGATGCCTTTCGCCACATTGTGATCCTGTGTCCCACTGTGCGGCACAACGATACTTATCAGCGGCGCCCGTGGATATGGACCGACCCTGAGGTATATGTTATTGACCCCGGTGATAGGCTTCACGATTGGCTGCGTGGTTTATACAAAAGATTCCAGGGTGAGCCCACCCTATACGTGATTGACGATTGCTCGGCCAAGGCGGCGATGACCAAAAAGAAGGACATGCTCTCCGAGCTCGCATTTTCTGGCCGCCATGCTAGACAAAGCGTATGGATATCCACTCAAAAGTACAACGCCGTCCTCAAGGATCTGCGCGAGCAAACGAAATGGGTCGCCCTCTTTCACTGCAAGGACCGAGACTCATTCGATGACTGTCTTCGAGAGAATGACGTTATCCCAACGTGCGAGGAGCGCCTGGAGGTTCGACAGATGCTTTCGGAAACTAAGCACGCCAGCTTTTGCTAAAGACTGATCAACCAACTGCTTATGAAGTTATCAATTAATTAATTTTTACTTAACGCTCGTTAGTAATTGCCGAGTAAATACTTAACAATTGCTGAACAATGCTTAGCAATTGCTGAACAATGCTGAACAAATGCTTAACAAATGTTGAACAAATGCTGAACAATATGGTTAACAATGTTAACAATTTGGTGCTCCGCTGCGAGCTTTGTTGCGAGCATAATGGTGATCATAAGTATCGGGTGGTGCGCTTGGCAATATGTTAAAGTGATGAGACTTGTTAGAATAGTTAAATTAATTTTAAGAAAAATCAACTGCGACAAACTTCTCGATCAGCTAATAGAAGAAACCTCAACTCCGACTGCCAACATAGATAATGATCCGACAGAGCAATCGGAATCAACTCCAACTCCAACGGCGGTTGGTATTGGGTTGAGTGCAACGACTCCGAATGAAAATGAAAATGCGGCGCGACGAGAGCGGCTAGCTGCGCTGGTTGCTGGGGGACAATCGGAGCATTATCTCGGTAGGCGTCTCTCAGTTTTTCAGGTGGATAAGATGTCAGATGCGGAGATCGATAAAATGTATGCGCGATACGAATCTATGTTAGGTGCAGAGATGACAAAACTCTCGGATCGGCGGCTATTCATTTGTACGCAACCGCCATTAGTATACTTCCCAACACCGCGGGATTGATTGACGATCTAGAGACTGACCCTTTTATAGGTCACACTCTTAGAACAGCCTGTTGCTCAATTTATCACAAGTTTGGAATATACTTAGCTCGGCTGACAACCGCGTTGACCACGGGTAAACACTGTCAATTTGGACATATATGCCCACGAACTATAAGCCCTAATATTAATATCATAAATGATGACACAAGACACACCCGCGAGAGTGACGGAGTTGAACCCGATTGCTCCAATACAATCGAACCCGAGTGTTACTCCGCCACTGGGATGACATACCGCATATAAAAAATCCCAAAAGACAGGCAGCTGGGCGGGCGGGCGGCGGCTGCCACTCGAAAAGTTAAACAAGATAAAATACTCGCCGAGCTTCGAGAGGCTAAACAGTCGTTGCAATCGGGGACGGAGACAGAAAAAACATCTGAAGACAGAGTTGAGTACAAAAACACCCCCAATTCACGAATTGGAAGCACACTCAACACCCAATCGAGGTTGGGCGAATCCGATTGAACCCAAATTCGTGAATGGAGTTGGGTGGTTGGTGGTGGTGGGGCATTGTTGGTGCCCTGTGCGTGTGGAAATACCCCATATTATCGAAAAAACAACCAGCCAGTGTTCAGAAGAAAGTTACGAAACACCAATCCCAATTGGATGCGCCCCATTTAAACATTGATCGCGACCCCTTTTATATGCAATAATTATAATGGCTGAACAAGATGGTAAAATGTTAGTGAATGCGCTTTATCACGCCGTGGTGATATCGGGTTTCAGTATCGGGTATGCTCGACTATCAAAGATGGCCCTAGGAGGGTCCGCTCCCAAATTGGACTTTACTGTGAGAGACGTAGGGCTCGCGACCTTAGATGTAGCGGCCGCAGTTTGGACCCGAGATTATCTAGTTAAAGCTGGAATTCTACCAGTTAATATATGGAAATAAATGGCTTCAATCGCTTTAATAGTAGGTGGTGCACTTGTAAACGCATTGGTGTTCAGCGGTAGCTCGAACGTGGATGAGGAGCGTAAGCGTCACGATTTAGCTGTAGAACAACTCAATAGCGCAAAGGAAGCGTGGTCGAAAAAACGAACCGCCCATCTGGACTGGGTCAATGAAGAGCTTCGCCGCGAAAATCACGCCGCACAAACTTTTCAGAACGTTGAAGAAGCCAACCGCGAGTACGCGCTGGCATATCCGCACAAAAGTCTCGCTCCGCTGGATCACGAGCCCCAACTTTCAGATTTCTATGTACCTGTCAGAGCCCCAAAAAGACCGCGAGATCGCGTTCATCGTCGTGGGAATGGGTGTGGTGGGTATCGTCGGCTACTATATTCAATCGAGATTTTAAATTAATTATTTTAAATAATTTTTTTTATAAATATATATATATAGAACGATGTCAGTTGACAAACTTATTTTGCTATGATTGATGTAGGCTACACTACCCTTAAACACCGCATGGTTGTGCAAAGGGTATGATTCGTCTGGCCCGAGATTCTCTCGAGACGTGGCGGGAGGACGAAAAAGCGGCCACCCTTTTCGCAAAGCGGATGTTAGATTCCTCGACCAATCCTGGGGGATTAGATTTTCCCAAGTTCATTCAGAACTTAACCCCCAATCGCGATTGTACTTCCAACAAAGGTTTATTATTATCGACGCAGTTACCAGACGATCTGGCGAGGGCATGTTGGAGATTGTCCGATATATTAGAATACATCGCATACGATGAACACGCGCAAACTTAATACCAAACTATCGGTTCGCCTAACACGCAAGTTAGCGAACCGCGTACTATAGCCCCCGCGGCACTATGGAAGGGACTCGCGGCCATCAAGAACCTCGCGGCGGCGACCAAGGTTTCAGAAAATGCTGTCAAGGAATGGCTCAAGATGCAGGCCATCTGGCAGATCTATTTACCCGCGCCTCACAATATTCCGCGCCCGAAATTTGACGTGCCGGTACCGAACCAAGTTCACCAAGCGGATCTTCCTGTTTCTCCCTCACGATCGCGTCGGTCGTAAGACGTACAAGTACGCACTGACAATCGTTGACGTAGCGAGTCGTTATAAGGGGGCTCAGCCGTTGGCCACTAAAGAGTCTAAGGAGGTGGCCGAGGCTCTCTCGCGAATATATAAGAGGAGTCCTATCAAATGGCCGAATCTTCTCCAGGTCGATCCCGGCCGCGAGTTCATGGGCGCGGTCTCTCATCTATTGTCTAAGCACGAAGTTTCTGTCAGACGCGGCCGCGTCAACATCCACCGGGACCAGGGGATCGTGGAGCGCTTCAATCGAACCCTGACTGAGAGACTGTTCGGACACCAATACGCTAAAGAACTTGTAGACCCTCATTCGCGATCGACTGAGTGGGTGGCCAGACTGCCCGCCGTGGTCTCCGCACTGAACGGAGAGGTGACCAGATTGATAGGTAAGAAGCCCGTAGATGCTATCAAGTTTAAAAGGGTGACGAGCGAGCCCTCTGCCGTCTCGCGCGGGTGACCCGTTGGTTTAGAGGAGCAACGGCTTCCATCGGATATGGATGGATACCTCTATCAACCGGGAGAGCTCGAATGTGGCAGCCGCCGCGTGACTGATCCCGTGTGGTCTCTCAATGTATATCATCTAGATCGATCTATTACCAAGCCCGATGAGCCCGTGCTCTACTATTTGGATGATGGACCATCTCGAGGGTTTGTTCGCGAAGAACTTCTTGCGGTGCCTTCTGACACCCAGCTACCCCCGGATCGTCAGAGTCTTTCTCTCAGGGTTCTTTTTTTTTTTTACCTATCCTATAGGCTCGGTGTGTAACCCGTCTTCCATCACTCTACTCTTGTCGTAGTACGCCGAGAGTCCTAATTTTTGTTGACAGTACGTCTTCATCACCCCGTTAATCATTCGGAATCCCCTGTTCTCCGCCATATCCCTACCCCCTTCGAGAGCACTCTTATACCTTCCCCAAGTCAGATCGTTAGATCTCTTCGACATCCCCTTGGCCGAGTGCTTAGATTTTCCATCACCGCTCACGTAGTAACACTTGCTACACAGAGCAATGGCTCTATCCCCTTCGAATTCCAGCTTGAACAGTCCCGGAGTTCTGTTGCTCCACACGTCCCACGCCAACCACTCGGTCTTCTCCTTATTAAACTTTCTCTTCATATTCTTTCTCACCACCGCCACCAGCGTCTTCTCCGACAGCGCGAAGTACATGCTGTCAGTGTCCATCTGTATTAGTTCGAAATCTCCACGATCCACGTACTTGTCCAAGAAATCGTAGTAGAACTCCAGCATCTGGAGCTTGGCCAACTGGTAGACCGCTATGCCACACTGAAACGGTCTGTTGATCACCACTCGAGTCTTCCTGCTCGATATCTCGTAAGCCTCCCCAATCTCTCTAGGTCTTCGAACCACGCCGACCTCAGTGCCCGATCGACAGTCTTCTCATCCTTCGTATATGTGGTGTTCAGGTGTCTCTCTTGTGCCTCTATCAGCTTGCCACAACACGCTTTGCCAACCAGTTTGAATATCTCCGCCAACACCGCCTTGCTCTTGTCGACGTCCCCCGTCCGTCTAGCAGCGGTGACCTCTTTAACGAAATATTGAAACGGTTTGCCGGGCATGTAGTCTATCACCCTATGCACCGCCTTGATGATCAGACCGTGCTCCAGATACCACTTTAGCAGCGGGGAGTATATGATCATCTTCTTGGCGGACATTGCCCCCACGAGCTTTCTCTGTCCTTCGACTCTTTTCCTCCCGGTCCCGGCCAGGTAGTCCTTCATGTGCTGTGGAACCTCGTTCTCATCGACTTCTCGATTAACGAACAGCGGTGACATTTCCGAGAACTTGTCTCTCAACGTTTCCGGGACCTCTATATCCAACTCCGCAAATCCGAACCACTTTTCACTCCTGACCTTCCTCACGAAACAGTTAATATACGACTGTCTTTCCGGGTCGTCACACGTCCATATCTGCTCCTCCCCGCATGGCATGTCCTTCGACAGAGTAGATAGGTACAGAGCATTGGCATCATACCCCAGCACCGCCTTGCACATCTTCTCCTCCCGACTCCCCACCTGACCTCTGATCGTTGATCTTCCAGCCTCGGCGTATCTGGAGAATACTATGGACGGACCACCGACCAATCCCTGCTTCGTCATCTTGTAACTTTCAGACTTCGGTGACCACAGCTCGGGCATGTCCACCTTCCCATCGATCGACCCGCGGAGTAGGTACTGAAGGGAAACACCGGGCAGAGACACAGCATCCTTGAGTATGTCCACACCTCTTCCCCTGTAGAACTCCGTCATTTTAGTCAGAGCCTCCAGGAACGGTCCTACATCCAAGTCGTTGTAGTGTTGCAACCATTCCTTGAACGTCTTCATCCCCCTTTCTCGGAATACCTTCTTACACTCTTTCCACTCGGACAATGGCAGTAGGAACTCACCCTTCAACTTCGAGTACCACTCGGGATAGTCTGGCAGCCCCGGATGGTCGAGCTTGCCCGCGCTATCGAACCACTCGTACAGAAAGTGAGACTTTACCATTTTACAGTCGTACGCCTTAACCCACCGGTCGTATGTGGTACCGGGTCCCAGATACTGGATGATGTCGAGAAATCTAAACTCCGGGGTAAACAGAAACATCGTCGTGCTGGCTCTCTTTCCGACCATCACCTTATTCACGGTGGCCGCCAACTTCTCTACAAAGTACTGCTTGATGAGGTTCAGGTCGTACCTGCTACAGTTGAACCCCACCACCGGGACTTG
The DNA here is from genome assembly GCA_029237695.1 of Conchocele bisecta. Lineage (NCBI taxonomy): Eukaryota > Metazoa > Mollusca > Bivalvia > Lucinida > Thyasiridae > Conchocele > Conchocele bisecta. The sequence continues at coordinate 7,126,388 of CM055268.1, read as the reverse complement.
GTCAATCCAAGAGATAATCTTTGCTTGCTGAGACTTCGATAAAATATCTATGTCGGCCGGCAGATACTTCTTCCTAACCCTCTTCCTGATTGCCTTGCCTCTCATATGCAGCTCGGTCACGAACTTCTCGACTAGCGTGTCGGGATCTCGTTCGCATAGGTGTGTGATCCCTTCATGCATCGTATCCCCCAACGACACCGATATAGGAACGTGCTCGACCTCGAATGTCAGGTCTTTGGTGGGTCGCGTGCTTTTTGACTTGTCGAGATACGCCTCGAAGTCATAGACTATCTGGTGGGGGTACAGAGTCGTCTCCTCCTCGCGTGGCGATTGTGGATAGTAGGTATTCACCTCATTCAACCACTCGCACTCCCACATCACCACCAGCTCGTAACCCGCCTTCCTTATATTGGCGTCTTGAATTTTCGTCCTCTTGTACAGCGATCTCGCGTTACCTCTCATGCAATGCCTCGGACACCCGTGCCAGTAGCATCCGTGATGAAATGACCGGTACTCGGTCTCGTGACAGTAACCGTCGACGGATCACCGGCCACCCACCTCTCACCACCGTGACCGCAGTCGGCGTGATGTATGTGCTTTCCCACCCTCTCCTCTTCTCTGCTCAACCATTGAATCGACCTCACACTCGCTGACCCCTTCGGATAGAACGCCTTCTCGTAGGCCGACTGTGATCTCTCTACCCTCTTACCTGGACATGTCACCACGGTCTTCCCACCCATGCAGGTGGTCGCATGCCTGTGCATGTTACACGACTTTGTGAACCGTTGTTGACATCCGGTCCACCCGTACTCGTTCGTCATCTTGCGGAGATTCGTTATGAGGAACGAGTGACCTCCAAACATTCCTATCGTCATTGTCTTCCCCCCAACCACCGTCGTCGTAATTTGCCGGAACCTTCATGAGGTACCACACTCCATCGGCGGTGGGCTCGTAAACGCGAATACCCAGCTTGAAATGCTCTTATGACCTTCTTAATATCGTCCAGGGGAATTCCCTAACTACCCGGTCCGTTATCATGCCCGAGATATTCGCGAGCCAGAGCTCGTGCCTTCTCACAACAGCGGTCTGGTCTCCCTCCACGTTGGATGGCTATGCACCTAAACAGACACAAGTAGTCGTCGTACGTGTCGACGGAATACATTCCCTTTTTCTGTCTTAACCAGTCTGGGAGTTTTCCCGCTCCCATGAGAAGTTGTTGCGCGTCGATGATCATCTTCACCTCGACCGATATCCAACGAACGAAGGTCCATTTTGTGTTTGGTCTATCGACTTTGTCGATGTCCATTCGACCTTTCTCTTTATCGGATATCCAACTCTTGGCTTTGGCGATCTCGTTTATCCATGGACTGCCCTTTGATTGTTTGTGATAGATCATAGTAGCGTCGGTCTCTATGTTCCTAATACGATACGAGCACGAATACCTCAGATAACATGCCGTGGTCATCTCTGGGCGAATTTTATTCATTATGCGATTAGCGATCTCCCCGTCTACCCCCCTCTCGAAAGTCCATACTATCTTCCTCCTACCCCTATCAACAGTTTCCCCTAACTTCGGCTTCTTCGGCGAGAATCCTGGGACCCTCCTCCACCAAAGCTCTGGCGATATCTCTCCTGTTCTTGGGAGGTCTCCCCACCAACCCTTGATAAATCTTATTGTAGTACGCCTTGTATAGGGGTTTTCTACGTGCGCTGGGATCTTCTTTTACACGCTGCGCGTAAGCGGTGGCGCGCAGGAACTGGCCGTCGTCTCGTTCTCCAATTTCTCGGAGCATTTTTCGGGGTCGGCGGGCAGTCGTCCGGTCGAAACCGCACGCCGCAGCCTCTCCTCGTAGACGACGGCTCGCGCGTCACTTATCCTATCTGCTATCTTTCTTGAGTCTCAAACCTCTTAGGGAAATTCCCCAACTCTTAGCTTGCTCTCTCATTTGCTTTATGGTAGGCATTATACTGAGTATAACCAATAAGATTTTTTATCTTCAATAGGGTGTAAGTTTATATTTTATTTGTAATAAATGTATGACAGTTGTTTGTATGTTAGTAATAGTACTTAGTATAACTTATGGATAACTTGTCTTTAATAGGGTGTCAGTTTATATTTGTGACAGATTGCTGTAAAATACTGAGTATAACTTATAGATTTCTTATCTTTAATAGGGTGTCGGTTTATATTTTATTTCGTAATAAAGTATGACAGATTGTTGTAATATACTTAGTATAACTTATGGATAACTTGTCTTTAATAGGGTGTCAGTTTATATTTGTGACAGATTGCTGTAAAATACTGAGTATAACTTATAGATTTCTTATCTTTAATAGGGTGTCGGTTTATATTTTATTCGTAATAAAGTATGACAGATTGTTGTAATATACTTAGTATAACTTATGGATAACTTGTCTTTAATAGGGTGTCAGTTTATATTTGTGACAGATTGCTGTAAAATACTGAGTATAACTTACGGATTTCTTATCTTTAATAGGGTGTCAGTTGTTATTTTATTCGTAATAAAAGTATGACAGATTGTTGTGTATATTATACCATCATGCTGTGGAAGGTGCCGCGCGTAGCCGGTGCCTTCCAGAGGTGATGGTATCATTGTGACTCTTATATACTCCTACCTTAGCTGTTGATGACCAAACTATATAGGATTTAGACAATGTGTCCTTCTTAGAGTCTGGTCTGCTTATGGTCTGCTTCCCGGCTCCACTGAGACCACGGGGGTCAGGGTGCAAACAAAGAAAGACCAATATCCCGTACATATATAAACTGGCCAGTATATGGGTCTGTATAAGACCTGTGGGGCGTTGGTTTGCTTGTAATAATGGGGTCACGCCTCGATTTATTCAATCAGGGACATCGCACCAGAAGGGGTGACACTGGAGGAGACGAACCGTAACCTGGATGAAGTCACAGACCTCGCCCTGGATCTACAGAACAAAACGGGCGTCAAACTCCTCTGGGCCACCTCCAACCTGTTTGCCCACCCGAGGTACTGCTGTATTTAATGCATAAATATCTCATCAATCTTTTGATACAGACATAACATTTGGGCATATTTGATACGTGTAGTACTGTATGCCAAATCTTCCGGATATGATGCATTGCAACTGACTATCTAAAATAGATTTAACTCATTTGCCTAACAAACAAGGTGAGCATAAGTCCTCAGTGACATTGACCTTGGGTGGTCGGACGTGGGTCGTATGCAAAAGAAAGCGCCATCCCTAGATGCACATTGTGGCAAAATATCAAAATCGGTTGAGTGTTTCATAAGTTATTGAATAATGAAAGGTGTTACTAACGTACTTACGTACGTACGCACGCACGTACATACATGGACTAACGATATATCCCATCTTGCCTATCAGCGAGGGGATAATAAGTGGAACAATGAACTCACATAGCTACATGAGTATTGTGATGCCGTCGTAGACATAATTCCACAATTGCTCCACTGTGTTGACAGGTACATGAACGGAGCGGCCAGCAACCCAGACGCCCATATATTTGCCTTTGCTGCAGCTCAAGTCAAGAAATGCCTGGAAATAGCACTGAAATTGGGAGCAGAAAACTTTGGTAATTATGAGTACATATGATTATTTTATTGTCTTCCTCAAAAAATTGTCAATTAAGCTATATAAAAAACATGCTTTGACAGCATTTTAGAATCATTTCCAATGGAAATGATTCTAAAGTGCTGTCAAGCCATGTTTTTATTGAGAAACAAGGCAAAATATAAGGCATCAGCAGACAACAATTTTCGCGCTCAGCAGGCTAAGGGTTAATATATACATGTTTGTATTCAGACCTGAGATTAGAATAACTGATGCTAGGTTCTCACAACATCAAAGTCACTGTTCCAGTTCCTAAAAGTAATAGGATTAGTACTAATCTTGCTACTTTAACCCTTTCAACACCACAGGCCAACACCATGAGCCGTCTCATCAGGATCTGCACTTTTTGCAAGTAATTTTCATAATTTTCACAAATTTTCCATTCCAGTTACTCAGGGGTGAAAGGGTTAAAATAGTTATGGCAGGGTTAAAATAGTTATGGCAGGATTCAACTCTCCAGGAACAAGAAAGCCAAACTTGTCAAACCTGAGGGCCAAAACAGTATAACACCATCACATCATATTGTGTACAATTGCAGTGTTTTGGGGAGGTCGGGAAGGTTACCACACCCTGCTGAACACCGACATACAACAAGAACAGAATCACCTGGCCACGTTCTTCCGGATGGCTGCTGGTACATAGAGAATACCAGTCTAATGTCTTTTGATATCGAGTTTATCAGACAAGGATAGGAATCGCATAGGAATCGCCGAGGAATTTCTGCCATTTCCGAGCCGAGTCTGATAAACTTGATTCAGATATCAACATACACTAGACTGGTATTTTATTTATCAGGTAACGTTTATGCTAGCCGATGATCAAATGTAAAATAGTTTTTGTTGAAAATGACAAAAGTGTTTATGTTTCATCATTACACTGACGTCTATTTACGGCAGCGTCCTGGTGCCAATGCTATACTATTTTTATCTCCTAAGACATAGTAGGTCCTAATTAGGAGATAGTAAGTCCTAATTAGGAGATAGTAACTCCTAAATAGGAAGGATATACTAAATCCCAATTAGGACTTACTATCTCCTAATTAGGACTTAATATATCCTAATTAGGAATACATATCTTCTAATTAGGAATTAATATCTCCTTAGGAATTAATATCTCCTAATTAGGAATTACTATCTCCTAATCAGGAGTTAGGGGATAAAAATATTATAGCATTGGGACCAGGACGCTTCCATATTCCATCTATACAAGCATTGCAATTGGTTCGCTGATGGAAAATTATGACAATTATGTTAGTTATGAAATTATAATAGTTGTTACGTAAGTCTACAATGTAAGTGTATTACCGAGGATGTATGGTTGTCTGTGGTATTACAGAGTACAAGAAGAAAATCGGGTTTACAGGCACACTGTTGATAGAGCCGAAACCCAAGGAGCCCACCAAACACCAGTATGACTACGGTAACCCTGATCAGTGATAGATGAAACACTTTATTATAGGAATGAATGGCCTTTTTGTGGAATTTATCGGGGTATAAGCTTGGAAAAGTCTCAGGAATACTGGACGAAGCGATAACAAATTACAATCTTCGAAAAAAAAATCAAAGAAAAAAAAAGATTTATTTATTTATTTTTATTTTTTTCTCGAAAATTATAATTTTTTAAGGCCTCGTCCAGTATTCCCGCGACTTTTCCAAGTTTATATCCCCAATAAATTCCACAAAAAGGCCATTCATTCCTTATAATTCCAGCATCGGAAATAAATTCATCAAGAAAATGTGTTTATTTTCCGTTTTCATAAGAATTATTTTAACTGCGCCTGACGGTTACGGAAAGTAGTTCGGCGTGGGAGTTTACTGGGATATAAATTTTGGACAGAGACTTGCTACTGGCCAATCAAATGTTCGGGATTTGTGTAAATATTTTTGTGCTGGAATTATTGCTCTACATATTCTTTAATCATTTGATCTATTAATTATATTAACGCTACAAGAATGTAGGTTCTTTACTTAACAAGAACAACTTTATTGATTTCAAAAGAAATCCGATTTAATATTAACACTTAAAATGCTGAATTAAAATTGTCGTCTGCTGTTTATTTGTTATTGTCCATTTTTCTCATCAGAACCATGTTTTGACAGCTCTTTAGAATCATTTCCAATGGAAATGATTCTAAAGTGTTGTCAAATCATTTTTTTATTGAGAAAAAAGACAAAACATAACTCGACAGCAGACTACAATTTACGTTTCCCGCATTCGAAGGGTTAAATGATATAGTAAATCAACACAAATGAGAGATTAAAAATTGTTGAATTTGCACAGCATCATACACTGAAACTGCTGATCACCGAATGTGTTTATTTATTACACAAGTGTATTATTATTTTTAACGTGCTGTTGTTACACGGCAAAAGCCTATTTTATGCAATTAAGTACATTGTGCATTAATTTATATGCACATATTTACATCTATATTTTGTTTACAGATGCCATGACTGTGGTTGGCTTCCTTAAACACTACGGCCTCGACAATGATTTCAAGGTCAGTCTCACTCAGTGCTCCAGATAAGGTGCGTATATATTGGCGTATTTTACGCACTTATTTTAGCCGAATACGCATTGATTATCAAAGGTGGGAGTACAAAATACTCACAGCAATGTGCAAATACGCATTGATTTTCAAATTGAGTAATGAAAATACAGTAATAAAGTTGAAAATTTGCTCAAATAAGTGAATTTAAAAATAAATAAAAAAAATTATCATTTGTTCCCTATTTAATAAGGAAGAAAATCAATAATACATTTGTAAAAGTAAAATACACATTGAATTTGAAATCTGGGGGTATAATACTCTTTAGATACAAAACTTATCTGGAGCACTGCTCACTCAAACATAACAATATAACATGTATGGTATTGAAGAATACCATGTTCTTCGGCTTCCTTTAATACCATACCTGTCCAACCTCCCAGCAGAAGGTTTTCTCTAAATATTTAACCCTTCCTACGCTGTTGACGGAAATTGCCGTCTGCTGTTTTTCATTTTTGCTTTAATTCTTAACAAAAAACTGGTTTTGACAGCACATGAGAATCGTCTCCACTGGAGACGATTCTCATGTGCTGTCAAAACCAGGTTTTTGTCAGAAATATTGAAAATAAAACATTTCCAGCAGACGACAACATTTAATTCAGCGTAGTAAGGGTTAAGTATTCCTCACAACTTAATTTCCTTCTCCAGATTTTGTTCTCTTGCAACATTTCAACTGATTTGATTATTATATAGTTTATGTAAAAGAAGAATGGTGTTAATCAGGTATCCGGTATAACACCATCACATCATGTTGTGTACAATTGCATGTTGTGTACTATTGTGTAGATGTCTAAAACTGTATATCATACCATCCTATCGCCAAGCCGACCAGCTGTGCATTATAATATGGTAATATTACAGGTAGCCAGAAACACATGCAGTCGTATTGTGTGGTGTTAGGTGTATCGAGGTACTCTGGTTGCCTATGGGCTTCATGAAGTTATATTACAAAATAGAATAAATTGACAAGAAGCAATCTGTTTCGTTTCAGTTGAACATTGAGCCTAACCACACAACCCTGGCTGGGCACGGATATGAACATGATGTTGTGATGGCCTCCGTGTAAGTTACACACACATGCATATACACAATATATATAGTAGGACTGTTATCTGAACATTGAACGCATAATCTGTGAATGTCCAGTTTACACAGGATTTTATCTGATCATGAATTCGAGTTAACACAACCCTGATAACTGATAGACGAATTCTGTGTGGCCCAAAAACTGACCAAATATTGCAAGTTGATTGGTTTAGACGAAATTAGGGATATTGTAACCATTTTTCCATCCATCATGTCCATTATGCACATTATTCACCTGTGTGTTTATAGTCTTATCAGCCCGACAGTTGGATGTTGCCCCCAGTGGCCACTGAATCTGAGAATATGAGACAAGCCATGTGATTTTGTACCTGATATGTGAGATTTTTCACGACAAATATTTACTGAATCTGTGCTATTTTCTGTAAATTATGTCGAAAGCTGACAAAATATCATAGCAAATGCGGAATTCTATTCCGCATTTGCTCTGAATATTTCGTCAACTTTCAACATCATTTACAGAAAATACTGTAAAGTTTGTGAATACTTTTCGTGAAAATATCGCACATATTCTTAGGTTCAAAATCGCATGACTTGTCTCATGTGTGAGCGGACTGTTGCAGTTTGGGGATGCTGGGCTCCATCGACGCCAACACGGGGTCACCTGACCTGGGCTGGGACACGGACCAGTTCCCTATGGACATAAAAAACTGCACGCAAGTGATGCGGGTGGGTAGCCAGAAACACATGAAGTCGTCTTGTGTGGTGTTGGGTGTATCGATGTACTCTGGTTGCCTATGTGGGATCTCAACGGTTTCACGAAGTTATATTACAAAATAGAATAAATGCATAATGTTTAATAGAAATAAATAATTTATGACTGTAATATTACCATATTATAATGCACAGCTGGTCGGCTTGGCGATAGGATGGTATGATATAATGTTTTAGACATGTATACACAATAGAAACAAAAATATGTTCTCACAAATATAGTTAGCTATATTTGAGAGAACATATTTTTATTATGCCCCACCACGATAGTGGAGGGGGTATTTAGTGTTACCCTTGTCCGTCCGTCCGTCCGTCCGTCCGTCACAAAACTTTAACGCTCGGGTAAATGTCTCATAATTTCTTCATCCTTCGACCGATCTGCTTCATATTTCATATACACATTGCTCTAATGGTCCTCTACCGCTCTGTGCCAAATCCACGTTCGTCCTTCCCCCGCCAAGCCCATGGTCAAGGTCACATACTTAGTGCTTCAAAAACTTTAACGCTCAGGTAAATATCTTATAATTTCTGTTTTCTTTCACGGATCAGCTTCATACTTCATATACGCATTGCTCTAATGGTCCTCTACTGTCCTGTGCCAAATCCACGTTCGTCCTGCCCCCGCCAAGCCCAGGGTCAAGGTCACATACTTAGTGCTTCAAAAACTTTAACGCTCGGGTAAATATCTTATAATAATTTCTGTTTCCTTTCACGGATAAGCTTCATATTTCATATACGCATTGCTATAATGGTCCTCTACTGTCCTGTGCCAAATCCACGTTCGTCTTTCCCCCGCCAAGCCCAGGATGAAGGTCACATACTTAGTGCTTCAAAAACTTACGCTCAGGTAAATATCTTATAATTTCTGTTTTCTTTCACGGATCAGCTTCATTCTTCATATACGCATTGCTCTAATGGTCCTCTACCGCCCTGTGTCAAATCCACGTTCGTCCTGCCCCCGCCAAGCCCAGGGTCAAGGTCACATACTTGGTTCTTCAAAAACTTTAACGCTCAGGTAAAAAAAAATATTTGACTTGGAATTTGGCCTCATTTATTATCAAAGCGATATGTGGGGCATCCGTGTTCTATGAACACATTTTCTAGTTTGTTTCTATTGTGTATATATCTAAAACAGTACATCAAGCAGACCCGCCTGTATGACCATTGTATTATTCAATGTCATAATTGTATGGCATTAACCGAATATTAGCTGAAGGTCTATTGGATGATTTACATCTTGCTGTCCACGACTCGCATTACAAGTTGGTGAATATCTATAAAGGAAGTTCATGGTGTACATGTTTGATTAACCCTTTCAACATCACAGGCCTGTATACAATAAAAAAACACCCCTTTTTAGCTTTTTAGAAGAGCTTATGGCATACCCCCGGCGTCGTTGGCGTCGTCCACAAACTTATAGTTGGGGTAAATGTCTTATAATTTCTGTTTCCTTTCATGGAACACCTTGTTATTTCATACATGCATTCCTCAGAGTACTCTATCATGCTGTAGCAAATCCATGACCCACCACCCAACCCTTACCCCAGGGTCAAGGTCACAAACTTAGCACATTCACAAACTTAACATTGGGGTAAATGTCTTATAACTTCTGTTGCCTTTCATGCAACACCTTGCTATTTCATACATGCATTCCTCAGATGACCCTCTATCATGCTGTAGCAAATCCATGACCCACCACCCAACCCTTACCCCAGGACCAAGGTCACAAACTTAGCACATTCATAAACTTAACGTTTGGGTAAATTTCTTATAACATCTGTTTCCTTTCATGGAACGCCTTGATATTTCATACATGCATTTCTCAGATGACCCTCTATCATGCTGTAGCAAATCCATGACCCACCCCCCAACCCTTACCCCAGGACCAAGGTCACAAACTTAGCACATTCATAAACTTAACGTTTGGGTAAATTTCTTATAACATCTGTTTCCTTTCATGGAACGCCTTGATATTTCATACATGCATTTCTCAGATGACCCTCTATCATGCTGTAGCAAATCCATGACCCACCACCCAACCCTTACCCCAGGATCAAGGTCACAAACTTAGCATGTTCATAAACTTAACGTTGGGGTAAATGTTGTGCAACTTCTATTTATTTACAGGGAATATCTTCATATTTCATACATGCATTCATCTGATGACCCTCTATCATGATGTAGCAAATCTACGATCCATCACCCAACCCTTACCCCAAGGTCAATGTCACAAACTTAGCATGTTCATAAACTTAACGTTGGGGTAAATGTTGTGTAACTTCTGTTTATTTACAGGGAACGCCTTCATATTTCATACATGCATTCATCTGATGATACTCTATAGTGCTATAGCAAATCCATGACCACCCACCGCCCATCCATTACCCCAAGGTCAAGGTCACAAACTTAGCACATTCATAAACTTAACGTTGGGGTAAATGTCTTATAACATCTGTTTTCTTTCATGGAACACCTTGATATTTCATTCATGCATTCCTCAGATGACCCTCTACCATGCTGTAGCAAATCCACGACTCACCACCCAACCCTTACACCAAGGTCAAGGTCACAAACCTAGCACATTCATAAACTTAACGTTGGGATAAATGTTGTGCAACTTCTGTTTATTTACAGGGAATACCTTCATATTTCATACATGCATTCATCTGATGATACTCTATCGTACTATAGCAAATCCATGACCCACCTCCCACCCCTTTCCTCAAGGTCAATGTCACAAGGGGGTAAATGTCTTATAACATCTGTTTCCTTTCATGGAACGCCTTGATATTTCATACATGCATTCTTCTGATGATACTCTATTGTGCTATAGCAAATCCATGACCCACCCCTTACCCCATGGTCAAGGTCACAAACTTAGCACATTCATAAACTTAACGTTGGGGTAAATATCTTATAACATCTGTTTCCTTTCTTGAAATGCCTTGATATTTCATACATGCATTCCTCAGATGACCCTCTGTCGTGCTGTAGCAAATCCACAACCCACCACCCAACCTTTACCCCAAGTTCAAGGTCACAAACTTAGCATGTTCATAAACTTAACGTTGGGGTAAATGTTGTGTAACTTCTGTTTCTTTACAGGGAACGCTTTGATATTTCATACATGCATTCATCTGATGGTCCTCTATTGTGCTACAGCAAATCAACGACCCGACCACACCCCTTTCCCCAAGATCAACATCATAAACTTAACGTTGGAGTAAATGTCTTTTTAGCCAGGTGTTTTGAAAAAAAATCCAGGCTATTGGATTGGCGAAAGCCGGGCGGGCGGGCGGGCGGGCGGGCGGGCGGCGTCCACAATCAATGTTAAGTTTTCGTGTTTTCGTGTTTTCGTGTTTTCGTGTTTTCGTGTTTTCGTCCATTTCTTTGTTACTGTACCACCTAGGACCACCAAACTTTCACAGCTTCATAATCAAGGGGTGCCCATCACATATCACTATCCAACATGTTACTTTTTTTTTTAACTTGACCCATTTTTTCTGCGCAGTCGACTTAGCCATTTTCAATGTTAAGTTTTCGCGTTTTCAATGTTAAGTTTTCGTGTTTAAGTCCATTTCTTTGGTACTGTACCACCTAGGACCACCAAACTTTCACAGCTTCATAATCAAGGGGTGCCCACCACATATCACTATCCAACATGTTACTTTTTTTTTAATTTGACCCATTTTTTCCGCGCAGTCGACTTAGCCATTTTCAACGTTAAGTTTTCGCGTTTACAATGTTATGTTTTTATGTTTAAGTCCATTTCTTTGGTACTGTACCACCTAGGACCACCAAACTTTCACAGCTTCATAACCAAGGGGTGCCTACCACATACAACTATCCAACATGTGACCATTTTTTACCTTCACCTATTATTTCTACGTAATTGACTTAGCCATTTTCAACGTTAACTTTTTAACGTACGTCTGGTTAAATATTTTGGTTAAAACTTAAAATTTTTTGTTATACTATATCTCTGCAACTGCTTCGCCCATTACCTTGAAACTTCACATGGGTGTTTATCATCGTCCATATTTTCATTCTAACCCCCAACCGTGCGGCCCCTGTGCGCAATGTCAAGGTCAAATTACTTTGAATTTATTTGTTAAAGTTTTTTCGTGTACTATATCTCTGCAACTGCTTCACCCATTACCTTGATACTTCACATGGGTGTTTATCATCATTGTCGCACCCGCTTGCGGAAAGCGCGATATTGTCGGCATTTTGGCATACGTCCGTCCGTCCGTCCGTCCGTGTGTCCGGTTAAAGTTTTTTCGTTAAAGTTTTTCCATCTACTATATCTATTTTTTTAGTGTCCATGCCTCGCCCCAATGCGCGACATGCAGGCCACGGCCATCTAGTCTACAAAAAGTGGGTATAATTATGTTATCCAAGTGTCCATGCTTGGAAAAAACCTGGCCTTCGTGGCTTTGCCTCGTTTCTTGTTATAACTTCTGTTTCTTTACAGGGAACGCCTTGATATTTCATACATGCATTCATCTGATGATACTCTATCGTGCTATAGCAAATCCATGACCCACCCCTTACCCCAAGGTCAAGGTCAGAAACCTAGCACATTCATAAACTTAATGTTGGGGTAAATGTTGTGCAACTTCTGTTTATTTACAGGGAATACCTTCATATTTCATACATCCATTCATCTGATGATACTCTAATGTACTATAGCAAATCCATGACCCACCTCCCACCCCTTTCCCCAAGGTCAATGTCACAAACTTAGCACATTCATAAACTTCACGTTGGGGTAAATGTCTTATAACATCTGTTTCCTTTCATGGAACGCCTTGATATTTCATACATGCATTCTTCTGATGATACTCTATTGTGCTATAGCAAATCCATGACCCACCCCTTACCCCATGGTCAAGGTCACAAACTTAGCACATTCATAAACTTAACGTTGGGGTAAATATCTTATAACATCTGTTTCCTTTCTTGAAATGCCTTGATATTTCATACATGCTTTCCTCAGATGACCCTCTAACGTGCTGTAGCAAATCCACAACCCACCACCCAACCCTTACCCCAAGGTCAAGGTCACAAACTTAGCATGTTCATAAACTTAACGTTGGGGTAAATGTTGTGTAACTTCCGTTTCTTTACAGGGAACGCTTTGATATTTCATACATGCATTCATCTGATGATCCTCTATTGTGCTACAGCAACTTCCACGACCCCCCTACACCCCACCCCTTTCCCCAAGATCAACATCATAAACTTAACGTTGGAGTAAATGTCTTTTTATAACTTCTGTTTCTTTACAGGCAACGCCTTGATATTTCAAACATGTATTCATATGATGATACTCTATCGTGCTATAGCCAATCCATGACCCACCGCCCACCCGTTACCCCAGGGTCAAGGTCACAAACTTAGCACATTCATAAACTTAACGTTGGGGTAAACGTCTTATAACATCTGTTTCCTTTCATGGAATGCCTTGATATTTCATACATGCATTCCTCAGATGACCCTCTATCATGCTGTAGCAAATGCATGACCCACCACCAAAACCTTACCCCAAGGTCAAAGTCAGAAACCTAGCATGTTCATCAACTTAACGTTGGAGTAAATGTTGTGTAACTTCTGTTTCTTTACAGGGAACGCTTTGATATTTCATACATGCATTCATCTGATGATCCTCTATTGTGCTACAGCAAATCCATGACCCACCCCCCACCCACCCCTTTTCCCAAGGTCAAGGTCACAAACTTAGCACATTAATACATGCATTCCTCATGTGAATAGCTATCATGCTGTAGAAAATCACCAACTTAGTGCGTTCATAAACTTGACGTTGGGTTAAATTTTGTTTTACTTCTGTTTTCAGGGAGCGCATTGATATTTCATACATGCATTCATCTTAATATGCTATAGTATGCTATAGCAAACCCACGACCCCAATGTCAAGGTCCACCGCACGCCCCTTAACCCAAGGTCAAGTTATATATTTTTTATGCAACTGTGCCAAGTTTGAGTGAAGGCTGCCAACAGGCGAGCTTCGTTGTCTTCTGACAACTCTTGTCATAAATGGACTAGTCTGAAAATCATTTTGTGATTTGGATTGGGTGCAAAATTAACCTATCAAAATCCATTCCAGTTACTTAGGGGTGAAATCCCCTAAGTAACTGGAATGGATTTTGATAGGTTAATTTTTGATAGGATTTTGATAGGTTTAGGCCATTTTCATGCAAGTGCCTGTTAACCACATTATTCTTGTACATTTTAGACGGTGATAGATCAAGGTGGAATTGCACCGGGTGGGCTCAACTTCGACTGTAAAGTCCGCAGAGAGTCTACCAACTTGAAGGATATGTTTATTGCACATATCGCAGCCATGGACTCATTTGCCAGAGCACTTAAGTGTGCTGCCAAGATTAAAGAAGATGGCATCATGGAGAAACATGTTAAGGTAATTATGTCAATGAATGTGGAAATTAACGGCAGAACTTTCGAAATGGTCCTATTTCTTAACGAAAACAAGTGTTGTGCCAGCACATGAGAATTGTCTCGCATGGAGATGATGGCTATATCCTGGAATAGCCCCAAGTTCAAAAATACTGTTTATTCCATAAGTCAAAAACTTCAATTATATTGATACATTTGCATCTTGTTTAATTCAGCATTGTAGGGATTAAACCTATCGGTATTACAATCATGGTGCTGTTCTAATTTCATGGTGGCTGAGAAATCTCTTGTTGAAATGTAGAAAAAATGGGAATATTTAGAATTGATTGAAAAGGAAAACGCAGAATGACCTATGGAAATACCAGCAGATTTAAAGCTGGGGTCGCATCTAGAAGGTACAACATTTCTTTATGGAAATTAAATAACTGTATATTTGTGAAACTATTCCACCAGTTTTAAAAATTACGAGTGCCCGCTACACAGATAATAATCATTTAGTGATCTTAAATTTACTGAGACTCGCGGTGGTATCAGTCTATTTTCATATGCAAATGAGGCAGGATATTTTTTTAATTATTTATATCAACTAAATGTGTCAGCTGAATGAATATCTTTATCGACATATCATAAAATATGATCATTGCACATCAAAAAAATAAATCAATGAAATAAATAGTTTGTTCTGTTATATTTTTAAAGCAACACGGTTCTGTTATAATTTTAAGGCAACACGGTTATCACCCCAGATATCAAAAGTATAATACTGTCAACACATCTGGTAATGTTAAATAAATGTTCATTTTGCCCGATAAATGTGATATATAAAGAATAAACAAAACAATATCCTATATTATAACATGGCATGTGGAACCCTAGGTTGAACATTGTGTGACAACATCCATACACATGGAATGTGTATTTCAGAGCCGTTACAGCAGCTACGAGACTGGTATTGGTGACAAGATTGATGCAGGAAACACATCATTTGAAGAACTCGAGGTAGTTGGGCCAGCGGACAAGGTCTTCTGCTGCACCACATCACTATAATTATGTCTTAGATACTTATTCAAAAGAAATACCTAAGTAGATGAAAGTATCAGATCAAACCTGCAATTAAAGTCATTGTTTGATCTGAAAGCATCATTTACAAAGTATAAAACACATCTTTAAAATCAATTTTGATAAATTCTCATATGGCGCCCTGCAGGGAAAATGCATCTGACATTGCTGTTTGTTTGTTTGTTGGGGTTGAACGACCTATCAACAGCTAAGGTCATTTAAGGCCGGGTCAATGGGTTTAATACTAAATCCCATATATTACCTGTACAAATAGGGGGAAAATCCTAAAATCAGAACTGAATATTTACAATAAAAAATCTATATATTAAGCCCTGAAACACAATAATCCTGATCTGATGCAAGGTCCTCGCAACACCAGAATCACTTGGCCCCCCTCCCAACAGCAGTAGGGTCAGTAATAATCTTAACACTTTTATAATGGGCAATAACCCAATTCAACTCTCAGGTAAGAATAGAGCCAAAGATAAAAACAACGTACCAGAGAGCCAAACCAGGCAAATCGCGATTCCTATAAGGAGGAACCCCTACTGTTAATTTACACGGTCACGTTCGCCCGACCAACCACCCACTATGTATGACATTTGTGACCAGTTCAGACCAAGATAGATCAGCCTGCGCTGATCTGGGCCTGAACTAGCTGAAACATTGTCAATGTAGTAGGCTCACTACCAAGAGCAAAGCAATTATATATTCACCCTTTCAACACCACAGGCCTGTATAGTGGTATTGGCAAACAGTGTAGATCCAGATGTGCCGGCTCGTGACGAGCCGTCTCATCAGGATCTCTACTTTTTCAAGTAATTTTCATATTTTTGAGAACAAAAACACCCTCCCTCTTCTTCATAAATGGACTAGCCTGAAAATCATTTTCTGACCGTTGAAAAAGTAACATTTCAAAGTCCATTCCAGTATCTCGGAGGTGGAAGGGTTACCCCTACAAAGTGAATATACAGGAGGATCAGGATCTATCATAACTGTGGCAATTGTTGAAAGCTACGTTTTCTCAGTCCATAATATGATCAGGCAGAATATTGAAAAACACTGCACAACAACACAAAGTTCTCTTTCACAATAACCAATAAAGCCTGAACATTATACCGACATATGGATATGCGAACATGGAAGTTGCCAGTCATGGAGTCTAAATAAATTCATAGCACCGAACATGTATTGTGTGTGCTATTTCCAATTATTAACCCTTTCACCCCCCAGTAACTGGAATGGACAGTGTTATTTTGCAGACAATTCCGTTTATCAGGAAAGGGTATTGCTTTTAGAAACAATACAATATCCACAAATGGTGCTCATCTTGATCTTCACGGTTTTCTAACATGATAATAGATTTAAATGGTTAAATACTAGTATTGTTTTATGCCCCAGTGTTGAATACAGTATGGAAGAACCACCAGACCAACAGATGCACGTGTAATTTCAGAAATTCATCCTGGAGAATGGCCCTCCTACAGCGACCTCGGGTCAACAGGAGCACTATGAAGCCATCATGAACTACTACGTCTAGACCCAGCTACGTCTACATGAACCAGCGACATCTAGACCGATCATTGTGTAGCTGAACATTATAATGAATATACGACTGACGAGAGAAATGGGGCTTATGGGATTTGTGACCAGTGTAGATCCAGATCAAATAGCACACTATTTATACTGATCGTTAGAAGCAAGACGTATGTTTCATTGATGGAATATATGTTTTGTTGATGGAATGGTGAACAGTGCAAATCCTGAACAGACTGTGCGGATGCACAGGCTGTTCTGGATCTACACTGGTCACAAAACCCTTAAGTCTCATATATGTGATATGGATTGAATTATAATTTCACCAATGAATGCTAACGACATCGTAGAATAGAAATCCATTTGTATGTCAATTAGATTAGTGAAGCGAAAATAAAATACATGTACACTGCAATACGCGGGTAGTACCATGTATGTGTATTCGTATGCTCTCAGGATGGCTTACTTCAATTTTAAAACATTCTACTTTTCAACCGATATAAAGAGGGTTATTGGCGTGTAATTGAATAAATACTTGAAATTTAGTTTCAAATTAAACATTCGCCCCGTGCAGGCACCGGGGCGGGATCAACTGATCCTGAGAATAGTGCTGCAGTAGCCATTGCTTGTCGTAAAAGGCGACTACACTGGCTTAACGATTGTGTTCATACTTTCCGGAACCCACTATACCGGATTTGGCCCTCATGTACATTTTTGGCCTCTTGTATGTGAGAGTTGAGTCAGGCTATGCCCCATATATAAAAGTAAGATTAGCGCTAATCCTATTACTTTTAGGGATGGGATAAATGATGCTTGTGTGGCGAGGGCCTGGCACCAGATCAGGTTGTTCTAATTTCAGGACTGAATATATATTTTGATTGTAAATATTGAGTTCTGAAGTTGGGATTTACCCCCCTCGGACAGGTGGATACGGGACACAACCCCGTTGACCCGTCTGCGTGTAGACTCCCTGAGGCTTGTACCTCTATGTCAGAAAAGCGGACGTTAAACCCTATTCACTCACTCACTCACTCAAATTAAACAGTACTTTTTGACAATAAAACACAACATCGTGGACGTATATGGCGGCGCTGAAAAAAAATCCTGGTCTAACTTTTTTTTATTAGCGACAGCAACAGTTTTTGTCCCGCCTGCTTTAGCAGAAGCGGGACATAGGTATAGCTTTTCCGTCGGCGTCGGCGGCGTCGTCGTCGGCGGCGGCGGCGTCAACATTTCACGTTAATTTTTTGCGTTTAGGTCAGTTTCCAGAAAACTATAACACCTACGACCTCCATACTTGGTATACATCAACACTGTGGTGTAACCATCTCACACAGAGGGAGCCCATGTGACCTTGACCTAGTTTTCATGGTTGATTGACCTACTTTTCACATGCATTCAACGTTAAGTTTTTGCGTTTAGCTCTGTTTCTAAAACTTAACGCTCAGGTTAATTCATTGTAACTTCTGTTTCGCTCAATGGAATGCTTTAATATTCCATACATGCATTTGTAACAACATCCCGCATCATTCTCCAGAAAGCCCATGGTGCCCGCTAATCCCAAAGGTCAAGGTCACTGACTTAGAAATTTCCGTGTTTGGAAACGTTAACGCTCAGTTTATGCTTTAATATTCCATACATACATTTGTAACAACATCCCGCATCATTCTGCAGAAAGCCCATGGTGCCTGCTAACCCCAAAGGTCAAGGTCACATTTATGCTTTAATATTCCATACATACATTTGTAACAACATCCCGCATCATTCTACAGAAAGCCCATGTTGCCCGCTAACGCCAAAGGTCAAGGTCACTGACTTAGAAAATTCCGTGTTTGGAAAAGTTAACGCTCAGTTTATGCTTTAATATTTGTTTAGAGAAGTTAACGCTCAGTTTATGCTTTGATATTCCATACATGCATTTGTAACAACATCCCGCATCATTCTACAGAAAGCCCATGTTGCCCGCTAACCCAAAAGGTCAAGGTCACTGACTTAGAAATTTCCATGTTTGGAAAAGTTAACGCTCAGTTTATGCTTTAATATTCCATACATGCATTTGTAACAACATCCTGCATCATTCTACAGAAAGCCCATGGTGCCCGCAAACCCCAAAGGTCAAGGTCGCTGACTTAGAAATTTCCGTGTTTGGAAAAGTTAACGCTCAGTTTATGCTTTGATATTCCATACATGCATTTGTAACAACATCCGCATCATTCTACAGAAAGCCCATGTTGCCCGCTAACCCAAAAGGTCAAGGTCAGTGACTTAGAAATTTCCATGTTTGGAAAAGTTAACGCTCAGTTTATGCTTTAATATTCCATACATGCATTTGTAACAACATCCTGCATCATTCTACAGAAAGCCCATGATGTCCGCTAACGCCAATGGTCAAGGTCACTGACTTAGAACTTTCCGTGTTTGGAAAAGTTAATGCTCAGTTTATGCTTTAATATTCCATACATGCATTTGTAACAACATCCGGCATCATTCTACAGAAAGCCCATGGTGCCCGCAAACCCCAAAGGTCAAGGTCGCTGACTTAGAAATTTCCGTGTTTGGAAAAGTTAACGCTCAATTTATGTATGCTTTAATATTCCATACATGCATTTGTAACAACATCCCGCATCATTCTGCAGAAAGCCCATGGTGCCCGCTAACCCCAAAGGTCAAGGTCACTGACTTAGAAATTTCCGTCTTTGCAAAAGTTAACGCTCAGTTTATGCTTTAATATTCCATACATGCATTTGTAACAACATCCTGCATCATTCTACAGAAATCCCATGGTGGCTGCTAACCCCAAAGGTCAAGGTCACTGAATTAGAAATTTGCGTGTTTGCCACGCTCAGTTTTATGGAAGGTAATATCCGCCATAATTCTATGTGACTTGATGCTTGCGTGTGATGACATTACAACTTATATTCATGTTATTTCATTCGTCATTTGTATTTATTACATTTGAAATCTGCTTGTTGTAATTGTATTTGTCTTTCTTACATGTCCATTCTGCTGATTGCTTTGTTCATTGGTCTTATTTACATTACAATTATTGATACGTCCTTATTCGTGTCCCTGTTTTATTGCACTAAGCATTTGCAATAGAAAGTAAGAACAAGCACTTCACGTTGAATAAGGCCGAAAGCAGTAAGGACAATGCCACAGGAAGTAACCATCAAGCCACAGTCCGAAAGCGGAAACCCGCAAGCAAAAAGCATCAAGCCACAAGCAGAATGATGCAAGCAATATATTGGTTAGTAGTGCCTCATTATGACGCCAGATGGCACTGCTGTCAATGTTAGGAATCCTCCGACTAATAAATAATAGTACGAGATGTGATTGGCTGTTTGAGGCACACCTCCAACGCCGGTGTTGATGTAAGATTTCACCTACAAATGATCACAGTATAGGTTAGAAGACACCAAATAGTTTTACTATACACTTTAACCGAATCCCATCCAATAAGGTCAGCCTCTCCTACTTTCACTATTCGTATGTATTTTGTGGGACCTACTTGTACATGACCTGCAGGCGGTCATTACTGGTTCTGCATGAATTAAACAATAGCTTCACTTACTCCTAAGACGGAAAAATCCAACCTCGTCATGTCCCCCAATATTGTTTACATGTTTTTGTTTGGCCACGGAAACTCTGTTTACATCACATGACCATCATGTTCCTCAAGTGAAACTGGGTAGTAATGGATCAAGATTTGCAAGCAAACTGTGTCAGTGACCTCAAAACACCCGCACGATTTTGTTCATATCGGACTACTTTTACCGTCTTGACGATTTCGAACCATTTGTTATTCTCTAACCTATATTAACTAAATTGCATATGTATGTATGGTGTTTGACTTACTAATGTGTTTTATACATACATGTATCCTCATAATTAAATTACATATGTACGTAATTGAAAACAATCACATTTTCATAGTAAGTTACACATATGGTAACTTACACATGTTCACTGTCAAACTGGCCCGTTACCGATGCAAACCAATAACCGTCCGGGATCAGACTAAGGTGGGCCACCACCATTGATTTTCCCTAAAAAACTAGCCTGTTGCCACTCATTTTGCTATTCTTTGCTACTTTCATTTTTCTTATGGATGTTGTGGGACCTAATTTCCAATAACCTGCACCCATTCTGCTCAGGATATTGACTAATTAAAATATAGATTTAATTATTGTTGAAGCTGGGGTCCCATCTAGTAGGTACGAACTTTTCTTTATGGAACTTAAATAAGTGTATAATTGCAACTAGTCCACCACTTTTAAAAATTACGAGTGCCAGCTACACAGATAAAATTATTTAGTAATATTTAATGTACTCATAGAGACAGATAGTGCAGTATTTTTAAATTATTTATATCAACTAAATGATGAATAAATATGTTTATCGACATATGAGCCGCTTCGCGAGAAAACCTGTCTTCGGGAAATTCTTGGTCAAATTAACATTTTGTTACTATGACAATGGTATTTGTATGATGAATTGAATGCTTTTTATTTGATCATGATATCTGCAAATATTCATTAGGTTATTATAGTTAATACAACGCCACTATGCAGGTCGTTTGAGCAAATGAGATGTCACGTAAAAGCCACGTTAAACGACGTTACAGTATATATAGTAAATACATGGTTAGTGCCGTCGAATATAAAATATATTCGGTTGAGCCTTAGACAGCTTTATTGGGGCGAGCTTTAGCGAGCCCCTATAAAGTTGTCGGGGCGAAACCGAATATATTTTATATTCTACGGCACTAATCATGTATTTAATTTATTCCGCATACTAAACGTAATTGCTTGAACGTGCGTGACGTCATGTTTTGACGTCATTCCCTCGCTATGTGTCACAAATCCAGTGACGTGATTCAAAGCAAAATGGCGGCGTCCACGCTAGGTAGATTCGGTATTGTATCTGATTAAATCTCTGATTTATTTACGATGCGTTTCAATATTGGCTTTAGTTAGACTACACAGTTGTCATAACAAGCATTACAATCATAATGGACATGTCCGTGTCGTTGGTTACGTCGCATATATACTGTAAAAATGGACACAATTCAGTTGCACCGACAGCGACTTCGATTTTAAAATTCGCCGCCATCTTGAATTTGCTGTTGAGATTAATATTAGGCTATTTCAGGTATAACATATTAGGTTACTTCAGATATAAACAGCATTTATTCAATCCCCTTTATTATGCTTTTCAAATAGTCATGGCCGTGAAAATAAGTGTAGTGTGTCTTATTTTCATGTTAATTTCAACTAAAAATAGTGTCTTCCATTAATCATGTTGATATTCGATCAGACGTTTTGTTATCCGTATCCGAATCCGGATCCTGTAATGCTAGACGATATTATTCATACAAAAACGTGATCCAACTTATTTATCACATCCTCATGCACATACCTTGCACACGAGCTGTGTTAATACAGAAACAACACCAGGAAGTGTGTCAAAGATGTGGTAACCCGAGTTAATTCGAAAGTTTCAACAAAACCGTGTAGACACAGGTGAGCCAAGTCATAACGAGCCGTGTCATCAGAATCTGCTATATTTGTAAATATGTTTTAGATTTCATAATAAATGTTAATTGTATACATTACATGTATATTAGCAGGAAAGAATTGAGCAATAAACTGAAAATTCGCGTCGAGTTAACCAGATCTGAAACATATAGTTGTGTGTGCCCAGGCTACAACGGTCTACAAATATGCTGCCGACCATCTGTATGTAAATGAAAAATGTAGCTTACACAGAATTTTCACCTGTAAATGGTGGTCGATAGCAGTTAACATGGTTAATGTGGACAGTTATCTGCAAACTGTGTCAAAGGAAATATTATATGTCAAAATAACGGAACATAAAAAACACATATCAATAACAGACAAATATTTTTATATGTGATATCAGTAGCAAAAGTAATACAAGAAAATTACTCTTACGCCATTATTGTTAATAAAAACATAATATAAGATGTGCCCGTTTCGAATAAAAATGGTGGATTTCTATCGTACGACCGTTGTTAGTACGGCAGTCTAACGTTCATCCAATACATTCTCAGACAGGATCCATGACAGATCGAAGATTGTTTCGTTTTTTTTCACACACATACGCCCGATTATAGATATATTCTGTTCGTGAGATAACTTTAACACAACGGAACAAACCTAACATGGCGGTCTGACAAACTTCTATAATTGGAAATCTCGGCTGAAATTACGTCAGCTAAGTTCACGACGTCATATCTTGTGACGTCGTCAGACTCTTGAAGACAGGTTTTCTCACGACGCGCCTCATATCATAAAGTATGATATTGCACATCAAATAATAAATAAATGGAATAAATAGTTGCTTCCGTTATCATTTTAAGGAACCACGGTTATCGCCCCTGATATCAAACTGGCATTTCGCGTTTGATATAAAAAGTATAATAATGTCAATTAGTACGTCTGGTAATGGTAATCATTTTGCCAGAAAAATGTCAGATTGAAAGAATAAATAAAAACATGTCTCCCTATATTATAACCTGGCATGTACACTCTAGGTTTAAGGTTAGAAAAGGGGTGTTTTTAACACCAGTTTTCAGCATATTTGAAGCATTCAAAAGAAAAAACTGAGCCTGTTTGTCACATGATGTAAACAGAGTTTCCGTGGCCAAATAATGTAAACAATATTGGGGGACATGACGAGGTTGGTCCCACAACATCCATACGAAAAGTGAAAGTAGGAAAGACTGGCTGGGATTCGGTTAAATTATACAGTAAAACCATTTGGTGTCTTTTAACCTAAACATGGCGCAACAGAAAAGGCGGAATCAATCTACATCAACACCGCTAGGGACATGGAACCAATTTAGAGAGCAACGCATTGTAGGACGGGTACCAGCATATAAAATCATTTTAGGGAGAACTATTTTAAGTTTTAGCAGCGCACCTGGCGTCATAATGGTTGTTCCCAAATTACTGTTGCAATTGTTGTTGTCAAGGGGCGTGGCTTATCGAGGTAACAAAACGCATTGCAAAACAGCGATGTAATAATCAATAATAGAACTCCGGATGTCACTTAGAATGTAATCGAAACAAACGCATTGAAACAGTGCGAATGGATACAGCATCAAGCCAAATGCACATGCAATTTAGACTACAACCAAGAAGATTGCAAATGTCACAAACACGAATGACGAATAAAATAACATGAAAGTAAGTTGTAATGGCACCAGTCAGCAAGCATCAAGCCACATAGAATTGTAATAAGACGGATAGAACTTAGAATGTCATCAGCAAGCAAGCATCAAGCCTAATATAATTATGGCGGATATTACCTTCCATACAGTTTATGCTTTAATATTCCATACATGCTTTTGTAACAACATCCCGCATCATTCTACAGAAAGCCCATGGTGCCCGCTAACCTCAAAGGTCAAGGTCACTGAATTAGAAATTTCCATGTTTGGAAAAGTCAACGCTCAGTTTATGCTTTAATATTCCATATATGCATTTGTAACAACATCCCGCATCATTCTACAGAAAGCCCATGGTGCCCGCTAACCCCAAAGGTCAAGGTCACTGACTTACAAATTAACGCTCAGTTTATGCTTTAATATTCCATACATGCCTTTGTAACAACATCCCGCATCATTCTACAGAAAGCCCATGTTACTCACTAACCCCAAGGTTATTACAAGCTCCATATATACTATCAAACTGCGCGAGGCGGGACATTTTGCTCCGCGGAGCTCTTGTCTATTTTAAATGCAGTTTCGGATTCTCAATGATGTAAAAATGTATTGGAAAAAACAAGTATATGAATATTTTGTTCATATTTGACAAGGTTTATTATGCAGAAAAGTTATATCTTTTATATATTAATTAATTGTAAAGTGGATTGCGTGGAGAACACTGTTTTATTCCATTGCCCACCTATTGCCCACTTTAAAGTGTTTCGCCTCAAATATATTATCTACCGGTAATATGCCACCATAATAGGTTTCAGCAGATACAACTAGATTGGTCAGTAAGCGAGGCTTACGGAATACCCCCCGTGTCGGCCCAGGTACCCCTAAAATATGTAAAAATTTCCAAGTGTGTGGGCTTGTGACCTTGACTCTGGGATTAGCGGGAGCGGCATGAACGTGAATTTGTCACAAGGTGGTAGAGGTCCATTGGAGCAATGAGTGTGTGAAATGTGAAGCAGATCCAAGCAAGGAAATAGAAGTTATAACTGATTTCTCTGATGTTAAGTTTTGTAAAGAGACTACCGTATAACCTCGAATTAACGCCCACGGGAGCGTTACATTTTTAGCTCGCCTGCACGAAGTGCATAAGAGCTTATGGCATACCCCCGGCGTCGTCGGCGGCGGCGTCGGCGGCGGCGTCGGCGTCAGCGTCGTCCACAAACTTAACGTTGGGTAAATGTCTTATAACTTCTGTTTCCTTTCATGGAACACCATGTTATTTCATACATGCATTCCTCAGATGACCCTCTATCATGCTGTAGCAAATCCATGACCCACCACCCAGCCCTTACCCCAAGGTCAAGGTCACAAACTTGGCACATTTATAAACTTAACGTTGGGTAAATGTCTTATAACTTCTGTTTCCTTTCATGGAACACCTTGTTATTTCATACATGCATTCCTCAGATGACCCTCTATCAGGCTGTAGAAAATCCATGACCCACCACCCAGCCCTTACCCCAAGGTCAAGGTCACAAACTTGGCACATTCATAAAGTTAACGTTGGGTAAATGTCTTATAACTTCTGTTTCCTTTCATGGAACACCTTGTTATTTCATACATGCATTCCTCAGATGACCCTCTATCATGCTGTAGCAAATCCATGACCCACCACCCAGCCCTTACCCCAAGGTCATGGTCACAAACTTGGCACATTCATAAACTTAACGTTGGGTAAATGTTTTATAACATCTGTTTCCTTTCATGGAATGCCTTGATATTTCATACATGCATTCATCTGATGATACTCTATCGTGCTATAGAAAATGCATGACCCAGCGGCCATCCCTTACCCCAAGGTCAAGGTCACAAACTTAGCACATTCATAAACTTAACGTTGGGGTAAATGTCTTATAACTTTCATGGAACGCCTTGTTATTTCATACATGCATTCCTCAGAGATGACCCTCTATCATGCTGTAGCAAATCCATGACCCACCACCCAGCCCTTTCCCCAAGGTTAAGGTCACAATCTTAGCACATTCATAAACTTAACATTGGGGTAAATGTATTATAACATCTGTTTCCTTTCATGGAACGCCTTGATATTTCAAATATGCATTCATCTGATGATACTCTATCATGCTATAGCAAATCCATGACCCACCGCCCATCCCTTACCCCAATCTTAGTACATTCATAAACTTAACGTTGGGGTAAATGTCTGTTTCCTTTCATGGAACGCCTTGCTACTTCATACATTCCTCAGATGACCCTCTATCATGCTGTAGCAAATCCACAACCCACCACCCAACCCTTACCCAATAGTCAAGGTCACAAACTTAGCATGTTCATAAACTTACCGTTGGGGTAAATGTTCTGTAACTTCTGTTTCTTTACATTTTTAACACCTTGATATTTCATACATGCATTCATATGATGATACTCTAGCATCCTATAGCAAATCCATGACCAACCCCCTCCACTTTCCCCAAGGTCACGGTCACAAACTTAGCACATTCCTAAACTTAACGTTGGGGTAAATTTCTTATAACATCTGTTTCCTTTCATGGAACGCCTTGATATTTCATGCACGCGTTCATCTGATGATACTATATAGTGCTATAGCAAATCAATGACCCACCGCCTACCCCTTACCCCAAGGTCAAGGTCACAAACTTGACACATCCATAAACTTAACGTTGGGGTAAATGTCTGATAACAACTGTTTCCTTTGATGGAACGCCTTGATATTTCATACATACATTCCTCAGATGACTCTATCATGCTGTAGCAAATCCACAACCCACCGCCTACCCCTTACCCCAAGGTCAAGGTCACAAACTTGACACATCCATAAACTTAACGTTGGGGTAAATGTCTGATAACAACTGTTTCCTTTGATGGAACGCCTTGATATTTCATACATACATTCCTCAGATGACTCTATCATGCTGTAGCAAATCCACAACCCACCACCCAACCCTTACCCCAAGGTCAAGGTCACAAACTTAGCATGTTCATAAACTTTACATTGGGGTAAATGTTGTGTAACGTCTGTTTCCTTACACTTTTAACGCTTTGATATTTCATACAGGCATTCATGTGATGATCCTCTATTGTGCTACAACAAATCCATGACCCATGAAAATTACCAACTTAGTTCATTCATAAACTTAACGTTGGGTTAAATTTTGTTTTACTTCTCTTTTCAGGGAGCGCATTGATATTTTATACATGCATTCATCTTAATATGCTATATCATGCTATATCAAATCCACGACCCACCTTCCACCACTGACCTCAATGTCAATGTCCACCGCACACCCCTTATCCCAAGGTCAAGTTATATAATATTCATGTTTTTTATACAACTGTGCCAAGTTTGAGTGAAGGCTGCCAACAGGCGAGCTTCGTTGTCTTCTGACACTAAAAAAAAACAACAAAAAAACAAACTTACCAAGGACCGCCAAGCGGTCCTTGGTAAATGTTATTTTTTTATTTTAATTTGGAGGGGGGGGGGGGGGCGTTTATTAGGAGGGGGGCGTTAATTCGAGGTTATACAGTAAGTATGTGACGTTAACCTCGAGATCAGCGGGGATTTGTCACAGTATATGAAATATTAAGAATTTTCAATGAAAGAAATAGAAGTTATAACATATTTCTCTGATGTTAAGTTTTGTAAAGAGACTAAGTATGTGACCTTGACCTTGGGATCAGCGGAGGTTGGACAGTCGTAGATTTGTCACAGCATGATAGTACAACCTTAGAGGAATGCACAATTGAAATAATAAGAATTTTCAATGAAGGAAATAGAAGTTATAACTTATTTCTCTGATGTTAAGTTTTGTAAAGAGACTAAGTATTTGACCTTGACATTGGGATGAGCGGGGGTTGGGCGGTCGTGGATTTGGCACAGCATGGTAGTAGAGCCTTACAGGAATGCATGTGTGAAATATTTAGCATTTTAGATGAAGGAAATAGAAGTTAGAACAATATTTGTCTGATGTTAAGTTTTGTAAAGAGACTAAGTATTTGACCTTGACCTTGGGATCAGCGGGGGTTGGACGGTCGTGGATTTGGCACAGCATGGTAGTAGAGCCTTACAGGAATGCATGTGTGCAAGGGCGGATTCAGGGGGGGGGGGGCGGACCCGGCGCGCGCCCCCCTAAAATTCGCCGAGTAAAATTTTTTTACAAGTTACAAGGCACGTTTCTACATTCGCGTTGTGAATTTATTGTTTATTTGTTGTTTTTTTTTGCTCCAAAATGCGCCAGAACGCAGAAAATGCGATGTAGATTTCAAAAAAAATCCGGACCCCCCTAGCGCGTTCGATAATATAGACAAGAATTGCAAAATAGTTAGGCCCCCTGTCACAAATCATTGGGATGGAATATCATCAGTTAGATGTATGGTTTACAATTTATTGCACAAACCAATAAAACACCACTATACACATGTTTATCGATCTCATCACATAGTACATGGCCTATTTCCCCTACATATGCACACAAAATTACAGCCCAGATGTATTTACTGTACCAATATTATTACATAATGTCTATGTATCCTTCACGGTTATATAGAGCACGACAGCACAACCTCGTTTACGCACTAAGCCACTAGCACAAAGCTTTTCCCGCACTAAGCCCATTTATTCCAAGTCCATACATTGACTGGAATAAATATACACAAAATTCACTGTCACTAAGACGTTAAGCACTAAGCAATGAAATGCACACAGCTGATATGCACTAAGCTCCAAACCATCCGTACACTAAGTAGTTAATGGATACGATCACAGAATTGGTATAGTCATAAATCGGCACTGTATCTGGTTGCCAAGCAACAGTAAAGAATCTCTCAATTCACCAACTCGGCACTGCACTAAACCACGGTCATCATCAGCCAGCCCATGTCTCGCATACGCACGTCACCCCAAGTACACACTCTCTTCCCAACGGCCGCAGAGAAGATACTTCTGAGCAGGCACCAAGCAATGATTCCAATATACTAACGTCCCATATAGCACTTGTGTCTCTGACCATTGCTATCAACAAACTGCCCAGAATATACTCACCCACTCCAACTCAGTGTTACATTATACACCAGTCACCCATTGTTCAGAACGTTCACACCTCTGACCATAACTGATTATACCCCAAGCTGCATACAGGTATCTGCTGGAGGGATTATTTCTCCAATACCTTATAAAATCCACCTTATCGTGACACACCCCCCCCCCCCCCCCACCCCCTAACCCGAAATCCTGGATTCGCACCTGGTGTGAAATATTAAGCATTTTAGATGAAGGAAATAGAAGTTATAACAATATTTCTCTGATGTTAAGTTTACGGACGGACGGACGGACGGACGGACAACCTGACTCCAGTATATACCCCCCCCCCCCCAACAACTCGTTGCGGGGGGGGGGGGGGGGTTATAAAAATAAGAAATGGTGAAACAGACAACAGAACATTTAGTTAGTTCAGCAATCTACCTTTTATTCCCACAGTAGACTATTTAACATGATCGGCATAAATGATACAAAATAATAAGTTAGTTATAGATGATCACGCATGTTCCATTCGCCAATATCGTGTCGTGATTCGACCATCAGTGGACGAAAACTTAATATACTGGTGGCCGTTTCACTAAACTTTGTACGATTAAAATGTTCGCAAGAGCAAAATT
Organism: Conchocele bisecta; assembly: GCA_029237695.1. Lineage (NCBI taxonomy): Eukaryota > Metazoa > Mollusca > Bivalvia > Lucinida > Thyasiridae > Conchocele > Conchocele bisecta. The sequence goes on along the minus strand of CM055268.1, from coordinate 7,096,479 downwards.
ATGATAGTCTGTAAATTGCACATTAACACTGTTTTCTTGTAACAATTATTGGATTTACATTTATTATGATTATATTTATATGAAACCTATGCTCAATAAACGTAAATCCATCAATTGAAATTTCCAGACGAACAAAAATTTTAGTCGTACAAAGTTTAGTGAAACGGCCCCCTGGTGACAATCTTGTCACCAACATCAGTAACCAAATTACAACACCGGCGACCAATGTAGACTGCCTGTTGACCGAGATTAGTATTGATGCATCAGTGAATAAGCGACACCGATCTGGGCAGATACTGCAGTCCATTGTCATAATAAAGTGGAACCCCTCAAATCCGGACACCAAGAAAACACCTGTCATCTTTTTTTGATGAGTTTCTTGGTCATTTATCTCGGGTGATAATTTTGTTCGTGATCGCATAGCACACCGCTATGGCTCAGAATAATCAAATGTATGATTTACAATGAAACCTCTCTAAACCGGACACCCTGGGGACCTCCCAGGGTGTCCGGTTTAGAGAGGTTTCACTGTAGCATGAATGGACAGGCCACTGGCTGAGAACAGGTAGCGTACAAGATTGGTCACAGCTGTAGACTGGTCCTATTGCACATATACCCAGTAGGGTTAGAATAATTATACTGATGGCATACAGCCTACTTCAGTGACTGACTGGCAAACAGTGTAGGCAGTGATCGAACTGTACAGATAGGCAGTGACCAGACTGCATAGATATATCTGGGGCTACACTGGTAGCTACAGGTACCTTTTGTCAGCCAGTGCTCCAAATAGCAAACACAGTAGTCCCGCACCAATCTGATTGTATATGCCGGACCAATCTGCTTGAATATGCCGACTGATCAGGTTACACTGGCTTCACTGACAGAACACCTTCACTGACGTAACGCATTTTGTTGGCTAGCATATGAAGATAATTCAACAGCTAAATATTCTGTTTTAATTAGATGGAGGAAATGCATTGAGAAAGGAGTAAAACAAAATATCAGTATCATCGACGGGTGTACATCAACATAATGACTGTCACATCAAGCCTGTAGCCAGCTTACAATGTTAAAGAGTTACAAGGCAAACTTTCAAAATGACAGGAGGTAGAAAACACAAATTTAGATGCAATGTGCATACCTACATACCATATGGAAGCTAAATACAAAATATGAAGCCTGTACACATCACAAGCTTAATAGTTACATTTAATGTAATGGTGTTTAATGGCCTGTCAACAGCTATAAAGGTCATTTTAGGCTGGGTAACGGTTGAATCCCATATTTCACCTTTTGTTATGGTGTGTGTGTGTGTGCGTGCATGCGTACGTGGTGTGCGTGCGTGCGTGCGTGCGTGCGTGTATGCGTGTCTGGGGGGGTATCCCAAAATGATACTGATAAAATATATATTCAGCTCTGAAAATGGAATAACCTGACCTGGTGCAAGATTCTCAACACACCATAGTCGCCTAGCCACAGCCCCTACAAGTTAACAAGTTATACAATTAGTACTAACCTACTACTTTTATGTTTTTAGTTTTCAAACAAATTTATACAAACATATGCTTTACATATAATTCACAATCCATACAATTTGTTGTAATACAACATTTAACGATACATTTACATGTAACTACCAATAATATATGCTTATTTAGTACATGCCCACTCAGATTTTCTACTGATTTTATCTGACTGAGTCCCATAAAAAATCAAATGTGATACATATTATATGTTTTATGGTTTTAGTTAATCTACTACTTGTATAATGTGTATAACCAGATTCAACCCTCTAGTAACAAGAGAGCCAAAAATGTACACGAGGGTCAAACCAGGGATATCAGGATTCCATTAACGATGAAACCCACCGTAAAATGGGCATGCTCCCAATGAACCTCCCAATTAATAGTTAAGTGGGTGGCAGGTGGGAGCATGCGATGGGTAATTGAACGATTGGGATTCATCCTTACCAGAATCCCGACCGGAGACATTGTTTGGCCCTCAAGTACGCCTTTGACATTCTTGCGAGTTGAATCTGGTTATACCCCTCATATGAGTAAAACGATTATTCTTAATCTTATTACTTTTAGGGGGAAGGGGCCAAGTGGCTTTGGTGTGGTATGGACCTGGCATCAGGTCGGGTTAACCTAATTTCAGGGCCGAGTATATATATTTATTTTTTTCGATCTAAATATTCCGTTCTGATTTTGGGATTTTCCCCCCAATGCAGCAGGTTAAATACGGGATTGAACCCATTGGCCCAGCCTTAAATGACCTTAGCTGTTGTTAGGCCGTTAAACACCAACAAACAAACTTAAAGGTACATGCCCACTCAGTAGGCACAAAATGTTCTTTATTGGAATTAAATATGTGTATAATTGTGTCACTATTCCACCAGTTCTAAAAATTACAAGTGCCCGCTATACAGATATAATCATTTAGTAATAGTTACTGATATTTACTCGCGGTGGTATCGGGCTATTTTCATACGCAAATGAGGCATGATATGTTTTAATTATATCATTTTAAATGCATCACCTGAAAAAAATAATATTTTCGAGAGATTATAAAGTGAGTGAGTGAGTGAATAGGGTTTAACGTCCGCTTTTCTGACATAGAGGTACAAGCCTCAGGGAGTCTACACGCAGACGGGTCAACGGGGTCGTGTCCCGTATCCACCTGTCCGAGGGGGGTAAATCCCAACTTCAGAACTCAATATTTACAATCAAAATATATATTCAGCCCTGAAATTAGAACAACCTGATCTGGTGCCAGGCCCTCGCCACACCAGCATCATTTATCCCATCCCCTAAAAGTAATAGGATTAGCGCTAATCTTACTTTTATATATGGGGCATAGCCTGACTCAACTCTCACATACAAGAAAGCCAAAAATGTACATGAGGGCCAAATCCGGTATAGTGGGTTCCGGAAAGTATGAACCCAATCGTTAAGCCAGTTTAGTCGCCTTTTACGACAAGCAATAGCTACTGCAGCACTATTCTCAGGATCAGTTGATCCCGCCCCGGTGCCTGCACGGGGCGAGATTATAAAGTATGATCATTGCACACCACAAAATAAATACAGAGAATAAATAGTAATGTCCATTAACATTTTAAGGAAACACAGTTATCGCCCCTGATATCAGTGTGGAAATTTACATCTGATATAAAATGTATAATAATGCCAATCAATACATGGGGTAATGGTGAATGTTTAATTTGCCAGAAAATGTCATATCTACAGAATATACAAAACTATCTGTCTTCCTATATTATAACCCAATGAGTGGGCATGTACCTTTAATAATTACAAGGTAAAATTCATGTCAGAAAGAGGGAGATAATCCATTACCTGTGGGTTGAATCAGAATGTATTTTGCAAATTTACACACCACCGTGAAGCTACGAGGTTCATCCAATATAAAGTGACAACGGCATGTGTCCTTAGTAATGTATTTGCATATACATGTACAGGTAATTCTCGTTATCTAGAAGTTGACCGGACTGAGCCAAATATATCGACATATCCGAACTTCGAGAAAAAAATCGCCAAATTTAGCGACCATTCTCGAAAAAATACAGACTTCTTTACTTCCGGGTTTTCATAAATCGCGCGAAACGTGCATGCGTTGTTACTAAAAATATCACATATGCATGACACAGTTTACGGTACACAACATTTGTACACATCAATGAATAAGCGTTACATCTAAATGTTAACGCCCGCCGTCTTTTCTGACTATGTTATCATTTAATTGCAAAATGGAAGACCCGCATTTCGTCCCCACACCATGCTGGACCTAGACTCATCGGCCACAAACAAAATCGGCCCATGTCAAATCAAATCGGCGTTAAGAAATCTCAAGTTCAATCGACTTGATTGCCACGCCGTTTCTTTCATCTTCATGTTAAAGTCATCCGATATCACATTGATTACTTGGTTAATGATGGTTTAAGTGAATTCATTTAACATGTTGTGCAACGTTTAACACATTTTAGCGGCGGTGTATTTTATTTCTATAGACATGTGAAAACTTACCTCAGATAATCTCTCTGAATCAGACTTGACGGTGCCAGAAGCTTATTTTTCATATCGAGTTATCAGAATACAAATATGAAGAAAACATGCTATCGGACTCGATTTCCACCTCGACATAACCAAAATATCGACATTTCCGATATCGAGTTATCAGGAGTAAAATACATAGTCTATATTGGGAATTCTTCCGGGACCTCGGACGTATATCGAGATAAGCAGGTATATATATCGAGATAAGTGATATCGAGATAAAGAAAATCAGCTGTATGTTGTAATGCTTCTATACTGGTTGCTAGGCAACTGGAGGCAACACATCAACCTGCCATGGCCACCACTGCATAATTATGCTTCCTGTCTGGATAACCATGATGAATAGAGATGTATTTATTTAAATATGTTACAGTCACAAGAACTTAAATCCAAAGAATAAAGAGGGCGACATGTTGGGTGCCAGCGATATGATGTCACCATATATTATCAAGTTATTTTAGACAGCGTGGACACCGGTGCAGCTACCGGTCTCTTATTATTAAATTACGAGAATGAATTGTTTGAACTGATCTATGGTTAATGCCAATACTCTTAGCTATCTGCTCACATACCAACTCTAAGCAAGGGCGGATTCAGGTAGGGGAAAATCCGGCACGCACCCCCGCAAAATTTGGCGAGTAAAGATTTTTGTTGCTCTAAAATGCACCTGAACGCAGGAAATCCCTCCTCCCCAACCCGAAATCCTGGATCCACGCCTGCTAAGTAATACATTTTTGTTATCAATATAAAATCTGATAGTCTTTCTCAGTTTATTTCCAGAGAGGGGTTCATTAGAAATGCAAGCATTTCAGAATGTAATTCAAATCAGTTGGTATACCATACAAAATATACGACATTAAGTGCAACATTTTACCAACGCAAAGTTCATTTATAACACCATGTTTTCAACAAAGTATTTTTTCTGGTCACTTGCCTATAACGAGCGACGTATGTGATGATGTCATGAATTGATCAAGTGACAACATAGTGGTATGATAAATTTCATGCTAATACACGACCTATCTATCAACTTACATATTCGTTTTCACTATTTATTGGATGACCGTCTAACATACCAAGTATCAAGCCTGCATGTACATATATTACAGTCTAAATTTGAGTTAATGGGTGTTCTCAATAAAATTATTTTGTTTAGACTAATCACAAACAATGGTGTGTCACACTATCACGGCACACAAATATCAGGTGCCTGGCAAACGGTTATGCATCTATCACCGTGTATTTTTGTGCGATATTTTGTTTGTGTATTTTTATGCAATATCTGGACCAACCAAGTGTGGGCAATTGTGTTAATTAACTTGAAAGAGCTTCAATAAATGTTTTGTTAATGTTTCAAGCAATAGCAATGGGGGGCATCTTGTGTTGCTCTCGAGGTTCTGTACGTCCGTCCATAAGTACGTCCGTAAGTGTACATTTACTCCAACATGTAATATCTTCAATATTACTGAAGGATTGCTTCAATACTTGGACAATTGAATCACCGGACTATTTGTCACACACGCGCGCCACCATTAACATGACCTTGACCTTTGCCACCTTCGAACTGTCGCTGAAACACTTGGGCATTTTGTTACAACAAAAATCTTGTAAGCGTTTCTCCAACATGTAATATCTGCAATATTACGCAAAGTATTGCTTCAATACTTGGACACTTGAATCACCTGAACATGTGTCACATACTGCACCACCATTAACACGACCTTGACCTTTGTCACTGCCAAAATTTCGCTGAAACACTTAGCCATTTTGTTCTGTCGAAAAGTAGTAAGAGTTTCTCCAACATGTAATATCTTCAATACTAAGTGATGGATTGTTTCCATACTTTGACACTTGAATCACCTGAACATTTGTCACACACTCGCGCCACCATTAACACAACCTTCGAAATGTCGCTGAAACACCATTTTGTAGAGTCAAAAAGTTTGTAAGATTTTCTCAACGTGTAATATCTTCAATAGTATCGACATTGACCTTTATGACCTTCAAAACGTCGCTCAAACACTTAGCCATTTTGTTTTGTGGCTTTGCCTCATTTCTTGTTCCTTTTTTATGGTCCAGTATGCCAGTGCCCTACCCATGTTTTACAAACATAATTTCTAGTTCATTTATTTGTGTCCCATTGTACTGTTAAAGGCCCGGGGTCTCAGATGTGGATAAAAGATGAGCAAACGTTGGTCAAAGAACATTTGACATGTAGATTTGTATCGTTTTTTTTAACACAAAATTATGCCCATATGAGTGACCTGAAAAAATAAAGTTAAAAACAAAACCGGCGTTGCAAACACCAGTTTTGCTAATTATAGCCTTCATATCTCCCCGAGGAAACGCTCGCTATTATTATTCACATGAAAACTTCTTTTGACTAGACACATTTCATTGAGATGGCTCAGAGGGTGGTAACAATATATACTTTAATGAGAACTAGAAAAAGAAAATACCTCAAAACTTTCAGATGAATAAACACATATTTCAAATGAACTGGGTTAAAATTGGTAAATCACAGATTTTTTGACTACACATATTGCTACACTCACTATCACAAGTATGTGGTCAGACAAAAGTGGAGCAGAACATTTGTGTTGAGTGCAAATCCTGGTCAGCAAGCATATCTACATATACATCAGCCCTGACACTGCTGTCAAATTAATTTTTGTCGTCTGCTGTTTATGTTCTCTTTTCCATATGATTTTTTCCCATCAAAACATGCTTTGACAGCACTTTAGAATCATTTCCCATGGAAATGATTCTAAAGTGTTGTCAAACCATGTTTTTATTGAGAATGAAGACGAAATATAAAAGCAACAGCAGATGACAAGTGTCACGTGCAGCAGTGTAAGGGTTAACATGGACTACGAGTTGATATGTCACCCAGGCAGCAGTCCACTATTGTCGGAACACAACCACCGTAGCTACGATTACAATACCGCTATTTATTATATACCTACCCATGAAATACATAGTTATACGATGTAAATAAAAGTCATATGTCATACGAAATAAACAACTTCCGGTGAAAATATGACTACTTCCGCTATAATCTATATTCATAGCGCGCACATGAAAGAAAACAGCGCAAATAGGCTGCAAATACACATTCATTACCGTATACAGTCTAAAAATCTGCTAATTTCCATGGAGCGGTATATAATAAATAGAATATTCATATTTTTGCAACGAATATGACATATATGTTCATCTCATGGTGTGAAATGTCTATACTTCACGAGTGCCGTTACATTTCACACCACTTGATGAACATATATGTCATATTCGTTGAAAAAATATGAATATCCTTTATGTATTGTATGTATATGTACTGGCCCGTTGATTTGTTCCAAATATATTCTGTACAATCTAACAAAAATAACTCTATATCTTTGGTGAAACTAGATTTGTAAATTCGCTTTCACAATACACTAGTAAATATAGTAGCAAAAGAACAAGCAATTGGTCAGCATGTACATGTATATACAATAATATGCATCCAAAAATGACAACAGTAAATATTTCATTGTGCACATAACATTGGTTGGCAAGGATTCAAAATGCCCAGGAAACTTTCCATATACAGTGGAACCCCGCTAACCGGAAACCCTGGCGACCCAATTATGTTTAATTTAGATGCGTTTCACTGAAATTTATACCATTTCCGTGTCTGTTCAGGATTGAAAATGACAAATATTCATGTAATGTTTCATTACACACGGTGATCACAGCTCCAGATAAGGAATTAGTAATTGAGTATTTTCACTCAATCATATCTGAAGCAATTGAGTATTTCAATATATTAATTGGGTAAAATTAAATCACACTACTGTTTACACATCAACAGACAGCTATTATTGAATAGTTTGCTTCGAAATGAAAACAGGTCCTGGCATTTCTTTAGACCAAGATGTGTTTTCATGGAAAATAAGAACCAGATGGCCGTGGCACGCATGTCGAGCCCGCCGAGGCATTTTGAAAAACTTTACCGCAGATTTCAGACGGACGGACGCACGGACGGACGCACGGACGTCATTGTGATCACTGTCTCGCTTTCCGCAAGCGGGCTCGACAAAAATGTGCTATATTTGTGGTCTGTTTATTGTTTTCTGTAGCAAGATAAAGGTACCACAAATTTCTTATTGCTTTTTGATACTCGCTACTTCTGATTTCAATTGGGTTTTTGGCAATTTTAATTGGGTATTTACGCAAATACGCAGCTTATCTGGAGCTCTGGGTGATACAACAAAAATACTCAGTAACTGGTACATATACATGTATTAACACATTGGCAATAATTCACATTGCAGCATTGTGTCTAGGTCGGAGATTTCACCCATACACTGTTCAACTTTTGTCGTCTGCTGTTTATTTTTGTTTTCCATATTTCTCATCAAAAACATGGTTTGACAGCTCTTTAGAATCAGTTCCATCTGAAATGACATTTCATGATTTTCGCAAAGGCTTAATACTAGTAATAGGGAAATTCTGTTTACGAGACATTTTCAGCTGCCGTGGGAAAAAGTCCCACAGCTCACCCTACTGTCTGTTCCACGTTTTGCTGCTGATGAACTTTTGGCTATTAAACACATTCAATTTAAAAAATATTTAAATGTAAGTACTTTTTCATCAATAACAAAAGTCACCCTCCCCAATTTGTTTTATTTGATAAAATTTCAGGTACAACACTGTATCGTGGCAAAATGATGCTTATCACATTTCTATGATACTGTGACGACCGCGATTGAGGTAGCGTGTCGGGTCGTCTACATGGAATACCACACCGCAATAACAGATTAAATGTTTATAACACACAGTCAAGGGGAATGAAACATTACAGGGGGCAAGATGTACAAGTATACAGTTTAATGGACGTAAATATGCAACAACAATATGATAACAGGTACTATGATCTCATTCTAATCTATGCTAATTCAGAGAGTATGTATTTATCTGTAGGCCTACTATACAAGATTAACAATATATCAGACTGTTATTGCTACACTGAATTAGTGGAAACTAAACTATTTCATCAATAATAATGTCAAACAATCAATGCCGAAAAGACCCAGATGCTGCACATTCGCAGTGATATAAATCAGAGGCACAAAATGCACAGAATCCGCAATTCTGGAATCAATTGGTTAACTTTAAACAATCCGACCTGTCAAAATCAATTCAGAAAATCCCCATAAAACTCTAAATAATCTTCTATAAATGACAACAGACCTATTGAATGTAATGCAAGAAAATCCCTCTTTAAATTAAAACTAACCAATTCCCTCAGCATACCCAAATTACATCAAAACAATTGAATACCTTTTCTGTGAAACAAAACAGCTGATTCAACAGCTGATTCAACAATGGCCATTGTTTACTCTACCATAGTAACTGCCAGGATATGACGTCATCAGGAAAAACTAAAACCTATACCGACGTCATATCGTGGAGCATGTTAAAGTACACACTATACATGTAAAATAGCATTGTTATTATTATTATTATTATTATTACATAAATTACACATTGCATTAATGGAGCGTCACAATACACTGAAAACTGAAAACAAGTAGGATCTACAAGTTGTCTCATAGACTACAGTGTGCATATGGTTGTAGTCTAAAGTCTACAACCATATGCACACTGTAGTCCATCTATGTAAATGTATGTAGATTAAACCCACAATGTGTACTCTCACACTTATCAAATTGAATCCTGAAGTACGTAGGGTGTGTGAATGTTCGAATAGAACATGTAACATGTGTAAAAGATAAAAACAAAGAGAGAGGGTCGGTAGGAGAACAGGGCTTATTCCCTCCTTCCGCGTACCCTTTCACTTGCTTGTATACCCACGGATGCCACATGGACCGACACGATAATGCTAACGCAAATATTAAATCCAACACTTGGCTAAATCAAAAGCACCAACACAAATGAGATGCGCCATGTGATTTTGTAACATTGTCAATGTCATTTACAAAAAAATAATATCAGTTTCTGTAAATATATTTCATGAGAATTTGCACATGTTCGTGGGTACAAATACACAAGCCATTTCTCATATAAGTGTTCCATTTCAAAGACCGTGTCAAGGTAAAAAAGGTCATGGTCATGTTAATAGTCACGAGTGCGGAATATGGTCACACTAGCATAATGGTACACTTATCAAGCAAATAGTATGTTAGATGTGGTAGGTAATTTGACGCAAGGAGCAGCTATGTATTGCAGTGACTTGGATTTGGTATAAACGGTCAAGGTCATGTTAATAGTGTCACAAGAGTGGCTTATGTTCATACATAATAAAGTATCCAAATATTGAATTAGCTGTAATCCAACTTCTATTGAAATTGTTGCGGATTGTAAAAACTGGTAAAATAAAAACGTTTTGATGTAAAACTGTGTCTTAGTGACCTTGTGAAGGTCAAACATGGTCATGAGAGTGGTATATAAAGTGTCCACATATTTCAGAAATCCTTTACTAATATTGAAGTTACAGTTGGCTGAAACCTTCCATGCAGATGTGACGGGCAGGGCCCAGTTGCTCAAAACCTCTGTTAGCTTAACAGACTGTTAAATCCTTAGCATTGCTAAGGATTTAACAGTCTGTTAAGGTAACAGAGGTTTTGAGCAACCAGGCCCAGATAAACAGATGGACGGACGATCCAAAAGCTATATGCTTTCAGAAAAAAATTATCAAATTTTACAATACAAATTCATTTCATGAATAAATCAAAACAAGGCCTCAATGTTCTCCACCTGGAATATCTTCACAGGTGAAGAAACAGTAAAATGTAGTTTATGTATTGATAGCCATGACTGGAGAAATGGTGCTTATGGGATTTATGACCAGTGCAGCTGCTGATCAAACAGCACACTCATGTAGCCGGATAATCTATATTGCAGGCTGATCTGGATCTACACTGGTCGCAAAACCCATAAACCCCATTTCTAAATACAGTCACATGTATGAACACTACAGGCAAACATGAGATGTGGATAAATTCACACTATAAGCTACTAGATATGTAGACAAATATACAAATATAATAGATTCATACACCGGTAATATTGACTAACTATTAATGATATCTCACAACTGTCTGCACCAGTAGCATATATTTTCGAACTAGCACCGTTTGTTCGTCGACCGAGTAGAGCTCGGTATGCCCTGCAGAATATTTTTGATATCTACACCCCATTTTGCTGCGTTCTGGCGCATTTTAGAGCAACAATATCTTTACTTTTAGGGGGTGGGGGGGAGGGGGGGCGCGTCGGGTTTTCCCTTACAAGAATCCGCCCTTGGAACTAACGACTGCATATATTTGATGATTAAAAGTATGCAGAATTATTATACTGAATTATACTGAATCGTTTGATTCAAAGATAATTGATTTCCTATTGAGGTACATTGGTAGCCTTACATTAACCCCGACAACTGTACATACCATTATAGCGGTGTTTGCAACCAGTGTAGATCCAGCTGAGTCGGCTTGTAACGAGTCTCATTTGGATCTGCACCGTTTGCAAGCAATTTTCATATTTTCTTTAAACAAAAACAACAACCCTTTTTATAAATGGACTAGTCTGAAAATCATTTTGTGATGATTGGATTGGTCGGAAAATTAACATATCACAGTCCATTCCAGTTATTTAGGGTTGAAAGGGTTAAACAGCTGGCAGTGGGAGATATGACAACTGCACGGTCATCTGTGTCGTAATCACAGCAAGGCCGACACAGCGCCAGTGATTATTAATACTACATGTACATTAAATATACAGCATTCCCTATGCATTATATACTAGTATTGCACAAAATATACACATTCTCTACAAATGTATCGTATCCATAGCAATGCTAAATTTTGTTGTCTGCAATTTGTATTTATTTTTCATTTTTCTCAACAACTACAAATTTGGCCAGTTCGCACATGGATGTGACCTTGAACTTGGGCCGACACACTACATTTTCAATTAGGCATCTTCCCACAATGTATATCAATGCACTTGTGAAGTATTGTCGAGCTCGGAATTATAGTACATGTAGTTATCATAGTTATCATAAGGAAACAAGCAAAGTAAAAACACACAATCTATTTTCAGTATAGGCGACCTTGAACTTGGTGCAACAAACAACTTTCAATAGGTGTGTTGCCCTGATAGAGAGCAATGCCCCTGTGAAGTTAGGTGGAAATCAATCAATGATTATTCAAGTTATCGTGCAGAAATGAGCAATGAGAAAACATCTATTTTTAGCACAAGTGACCTTGAATTTGGTACAACAAACCCCACTTTCAATAGGTGTCTTACTGTGATCGCTATCAAGCACTGGTGATGTATGGTGGAAATTGGTTAAATATTATCAAGTTATCATGAGTTTGGATGTACATACGGAATGACAAGCCTAATGCTAAATGCCCCTTACAGCACCCCCCTCAGCGGGGATATAACATGTTCTGTGAATCATCGCAGACAACATAATTCAGTAGCCTTTACGATTTAACCTACACTGCAGAAACAGAATCTATGAACATAAACTGTAGCTGATTTCACCAACATTGCAAAGTATACTTTGAGGGAGTAATCATTTATTTTTCCTGAAATGCATTATTTCATATAGAACTAACGACTGCATAAAGTTGATGATTAAAAGTATGCAGAATTATTATACTGAATTTATTACATTATCACAGCCAAAATGACTGTGATAATGTAATAAATTCAGTATAATAAAAATTAATAAATGTATCCAAAAATTGAAAATTTCTCCCTCAAAGTATACTTTGCTAGATAGGTATACTTTGCAATGTTGGTGAAATAGGCTACTGGTCACATTTCATGTGAACTAGAGCAAATGCGCCGAGGCTCAACATAGTAGAGGGTGCCACTGGGACCAACATATATTAATATATGGCTGTGGCTGGGGAAATAAGGCTTATGTGATATGTGACCAGTCTAGCTCCTGATCAAATATCACACTCCTGTAACATGATAAGGATCTGTATTGCTTGTTAGAAACATGATGGGAGTTTTATTGATGGAATGGCGACCAGTGCAGATCCTGATCAGACTGTGCGGATGTACAGGCTGATCTGGATCTACACTGGTGACAAAACCCATAATCCCCATCTCTCCAGTCCCAGCCACATGTAAAGTTTAAAGTGACACGACATTGAGCGAGGTAGTACCTACCTTGGTCCAAGTAGAAATTAGCCCTTTCAACCCGACAGATCATAATCCAATATTTTGCAAAAACTACAGATCTAGACGAGTCGGTTCATACTGAGCCATCTCGTCAGGACCTGTAAATGACTTTCAGATATTTACAAAAACAATCCCTTTTATCATGTTTATGATCAATGGAATGGTCCAAAAATAGCATGTAACATTCCTTGTTTAAAGATGGAATAGCGAACAGTACAGATCCTGATCAGATTGTACGGACGCTAGCTATTCAGGAGGTAAAGCTCCATTTCTCTCGTCTCATATATAACTACTACCTTTGTTTCAAATCTGGTCGGGAAACCAGTCCGTAATAAGTATTGCAAGGAGAAAACTAATGCCATATAATATAAGCCAATGAAAGATATCAGTGGAATAAGGAGTTAGCCCCCTTCTTCCACCGACCCCCTCAATAATATGCAGTTGCAGTAAAAGACAAGAAACGGGGCAAAGCCACGAAGGCCAGGTTTTTTCCAAGCATAGACACTTGGATAACATAATTATACCCACTTTTTGTAGACTAGATGGCCGTGGCCTGCATGTCGCGCCTTGGGGCGAGGCATGGACACTAAAAAAATAGATATAGAAGATGGAAAAACTTTCAACCAAAAAAATTTAACCGGACACACGGACGAACGGACGGACGTATGCTAAAATGCCGACGATATCGCGCTTTCCGCAAGCAGGTGTGACAATGATGATAAACACCCATGTGAAGTATCAAGGTATTGGGTGAAGCAGTTGCAGAGATACAGTACACAAAAAAACTTTAACAAAAATATTCAAAGTAATTTGAACTTGACATAGGGCACAGGATCGCGCTTTCCGCAAGCAGGTGCGACAATGATGATAAACACCCATGTGAAGTATCAAGGTATTGGGTGAAGCAGTTGCAGAGATATAGTACACGAAAAAACTTTAACAAAAAAATTCAAAGTAATTTGACCTTGACATTGGGCACAGGATCGCGCTTTCCGCAAGCAGGTGCGACAATGATGATAAACACCCATGTGAAGTATCAAGGTATTGGGTGAAGCAGTTGCAGAGATATAGTACACAAAAAAACTTTAACAAAAAAATTCAAAGTAATTTGACCTTGACATTGGGCACAGGATCGCGCTTTCCGCAAGCAGGTGCGACAATGATGATAAACACCCATGTGAAGTATCAAGGTATTGGGTGAAGCAGTTGCAGAGATATAGTACACGAAAAAACTTTAACAAAAAAATTCAAAGTAATTTGACCTTGACATTGGGTACAGGGGCCTCACGGTTGGGGGTTAGAATGAAAATATGATGATAAACACCCATGTGAAGTTTCAAGGTAATGGGCGAAGCAGTTGCAGAGATATAGTATAACGAAAAAGTTTTAACCAAAAAACTTTAACCAGACGTACGTTAAAAAGTTAACGTTGAAAATGGCTAAGTCAATTACGTAGAAATAATAGGTGAAGGTAAAAAAATGGTCACATGTTGGATAGTTGTATGTGGTAGGCACCCCTTGGTTATGAAGCTGTGAAAGTTTGGTGGTCCTAGGTGGTACAGTACCAAAGAAATGGACTTAAACACGAAAACTTAACATTGTAAACGCGAAAACTTAACATTGAAAATGGCTAAGTCGACTGTACGGAAAAAATGGGTGAAGTTAAAAAAAAAAAGTAACATGTTGGATAGTGATATGTGGTGGGTACCCCTTGATTATGAAGCTGTGAAAGTTTGGTGGTCCTAGGTGGTACAGTACCAAAGAAATGGATTTAAACACGAAAACTTAACATTGTAAACGCGAAAACTTAACATTGAAAATGGCTAAGTGGACTACGCAGAAAAAATGGGTCAAGTTAAAAAAAAAGTAACATGTTGGATAGTGATATGTGGTGGGCACCCCTTGATTATGAAGCTGTGAAAGTTTGGTGGTCCTAGGTGGTACAGTAACAAAGAAATGTACTCAAACACGAAAACTTAACATTGATTGTGGATGCCGCCCGCCGCCAGACCGCCCGCACCACCCGCCCGCCCGCCCGGCTTTCGCCAATCCAATAGCCTGGATTTTTTTCTCAAAAAACCTGGCTAAAAACCAAATAGCAGATGAAAAAGTGTGCTTTGATAGTCGTCTTAATGCAATATGTAACTAGATTTGTCAGTAAGCGGGGGCTTACGGAATACATTTACATTTTACATTTGTTAAGTTTTAGTTTTTTTCTAAGTCCGTGACCTTGAGCCCTGGCATAAATGGGGGTCGTAGGTTTGTTGCAGAATGATGTATGAGTGTCAGAGAAGGGGCGGGTAAAATATGAAAGATTTCCGCAAAGGGAAAGAGAAGTTAAAAGGAAATTTACAATTAAGTTTTCGTTTTTTTCGTTTTTTTCTAAGTTTCTAAGTCCGTGACCTTGACCCCTGGCATAAATGGGGGTCGTAGGTTTGTTGCAGAATGATGTATGAGTGTCAGAGAAGGGGCGGGTAAAATATGAAAGATTTCCGCAAAGGGAAAGAGAAGTTAAAAGGAAATTTACAATTGTTAAGTTTTCGTTTTTTTTCTAAGTTTCTAAGTCCGTGACCTTGACCCCTGGCATAAATGGGGGTCGTAGGTTTGTTGCAGAATGATGTATGAATGTCAGATAAGGGGCGGGTAAAATATGAAAGATTTCCGCAAAGGGAAAGAGAAGTTAAAATGAAATTTATAATTGTTAAGTTTTCGTTTTTTTCTAAGTTTCTAAGTCCGTGACCTTGACCCCTGGCATAAATGGGGGTCGTAGGTTTGTTGCAGAATGATGTATGAGTGTCAGAGAAGGGGCGGGTAAAATATGAAAGATTTCCGCAAAGGGAAAGAGAAGTTAAAAGGAAATTTACAATTGTTAAGTTTTGTGACGGACGGAAACACGGACGTTCTTACAGTACTATACTTATGTGGCTTACAGTACTATACTTATGTGGTTAAATATTAGCCACATAAAACGATTTTTAGCCACATAAAAGGATTTTTTAGGTGGCTAATTGTAACCAACCCTATCCTTTACTAAGTCCATAACACTGTGGGGCTAGCCACATAAGTACCCTAATGTGTGCCCGGACGGACGGACGGACAGACGGACGGACGGACGGACGGACAAGCCGACTCCAGTATACCCCCCCACAACTTCGTTGGGGGGGGGGGGGGGGGGGGTAATAACAATAAATAGTAGCAAATTATAGTCTTAAATGAACTTCTTTTTTGTAAAACATGACATGAATACAAGAATGATCAGATCTTATGATACCAGTAAGAGTAAAGCAGTCAGAGATTGAATGACGAGCTAGTAAAGCATGCGATTGAATGAACAGAATGCTTAAAAGAAAATAAATAAAGATTGTATGATGTACCGACTAATGTCGATATTAAGCCAAAATGGTGCATAAAAAGCAGAGGAGACCCATAAATGGCAGACCCGTGATATTGACTAAGGCATCGGAGAGCACGGGGCCGTTTCACTAAACTTTATACAACTAAAATGTTCATAATTGCAAAATTATGATAGTCTGTAAATATTTTCTTGTAAAAAATTACTGGATTTACATTTATTGAGACATAGGCTGCATATGCAGCCTATGCTCAATAAATGTAAATCCATACATTGAAATTTTCAGACGATCCTAAATTTGCACTTACAAATCTTTTAGTCGTACAGAGTTTAGTGAAACGGGCCCCCAGAAACCTGGAACCCGTCTCTGTAATCAAAATTCCGGCGGTCGGTCACGATCTGCTGTGAAGTCTGTTCCGAAGAAGCGGTCCCCAAAGTTACCTGAAAGCAGTTAACAGTGGATGACTGGGACATTGACATACTACAAACATATCATCGATACATCAACACAACCTCATTCAATCAATCATAGATCTGTAGCCTATTTCACCAACATTGCAAAGTATACTTATCTAGCAAAAGTATCCTTTGAGGGAGAAATATTAAATTTAAGGATAAATTTATTAATGTTTATTATACTGAATTTATTACATTATAATTTTGGCTGTGATAATGTATTAAATTCAGTATTATAATTCTGCATACTTTTAATCATCAAATGTATGCAGTCATTAGTTCTATATGAAATAATGCATTTCGGGAAAAATAAATGATTACTCTCTCAAAGTATACTTTCGGCTACTGGAATTTATTTTTCCCTGTGCTGATTTGCAAATCTACAACGTATGTAACTTCTATACTTGATTCACTGATGTTACATTTGCATCAACAACAACTCACCAATCCCTGGCAGTATGTGGAATTTATCGTTCACTTCTTTATCTACGGCCGTCGTCACAATCTTCACTTTCGGGAATGCGTAGGCTACAGAATGTACACCTGCAAATGGAAACATACACCACAATGGAACAAAATGAAACTGGACTCGAAAATTGATTATATTGATGCTATGAACACATGAGAATCTAACAATCAAAATACTTTATGCAAGCGAAGCGTGTCAAAGGAATGTTGGAAGTATATAGCTTCAGGTAAGCTGCAACCCTCGAGTCTAAAACAGATAAATATGTTTTCATGCAGTTGTACACACCTCGACCTTGAGTAAGTAAATGAGCAGATTGGGCAAAGATTTGATTGCGCCCGACAAGCTGCAATAGACAAAGTTGAGGAGGCCATTCGTAATAAAATTGCGGCACAACACTGCTATTGGATGTTTACACTTCGGCATCAAGATATTTGTAAAATTTCAATAACTGCCAGACGGCTTGTGTAGACTGTGTTACAGTCATTGTATATTATATATTTCCTTGTACTGACCGGAGTCTCCCATCAGCAAGGAAAGCAGGGTGATATTCTCCTCCGGCACATCGTGGTCCAACAAGACGCGCACCGCCATGATGGCCGCGGCTCCCGTGGCAACGGTGGCGTCCATCAACATCACATGTGACTCTTTGATGTCTTTGGGCAGGCGCAGGTAGTGCAACTGGAATGGCAGGTGATTAGCCCTTACTACGCTGAATTAAATTTTGTCGTCTGCTGGAAATGTTTTATTTTCAAAATTTCTGGGTAAAAACCTGTTTGGCAGCGCATGAGAATCGTCTCCACTGGAGACGATTCTCATGTGCTGTCAAAACAGGGTGTTTTTTTTTGGTTAAGAAATAATAAATGAAAAACAGCAGACGACAATTCTCGTCTCCCGTGTAGTGAGGGCTAGATAATAATTATCTCTAATGATATGGTGTCTGATTGTCTATCTGTTGAGCATTGAATACATATGGACGACAATCTTCTGAAAACAAGGATTACTAGTATTTAATTTCTGAAAATTGAAGATTCTGATCAACAAGATCTGCAAGACGATTTTAATCTAAATGGACCTCTGAAGGAATAAATGTTTCACCAACATAATGGTGGACGGTGAAAATTGATCAGACTGGCCTGGATCTGCTGGTTGTAGCTGAAATAAGCCTGGTTTTCATAGCTATATCACATTTGGCTGAAGTCGGCCAATGAATAAACTGATAATTTTACAATAGAAGTATCAGTTTTGAGTGTGCATACAGATAGATAGATTGACGAGCACAGATACAACTAGTCTTTGTTTTTATCGAGAAATATCATAAGTATACCAGGTGGATATGGCCAAATACTGTACATATGATGATTTGAGATACAACACAGGCAATAGCCAAGCACCATAGATGATCCTCGAGACAAAACAGTGGCACAATTCACTGACAGTATGGCGGTACCTCTGGTTCCTGGGTCTCCATGTTTGTCTGTATGAGTATCTTGCCAAGGCGGATGTTCTTGAGGACTTCACACAGAGCCTGCTCCATGGTCTCCCCGGCCCGCAGTATTGACACGCCCACTATCTACAAACACAGTACGACTGTGTCATCTCCAGGGTATCACAATAAACATGTATCTCACTCTATGTAGCATTTATGTCTGTCTCAGTTCATGTTCAAAGCTTGTCAAGCTTTGAACATGAACCGAGACAGACACAAATCAACTCTGATTGGTTTAACAACAAAGTCATGTACAGGAGGGTGATTGGGTACAACCAGTCTGCTCCTGCATTTGTCGCAAAATACAAATTCAATAATGAACGCATAAGATCCTGATCTGGTGTCAGGACTTAACACCTAAAATATCACTTTGAGGTGTTCACTGTTGTAGCAGCATAACAAATTTAGGCACAATATAAATCTATATTATTGGGATTCGGTGTAAATCATCCAAATTCCTGTCTCCTGGACTACGAGTGCTCCATTCAGAGAATCTATGTACATCACTCCTTCTGATACAAATAAGTACTAAAAACAAAACATACCTTTTTTGTGGTTAATCTTCGACCTTCATATGGAATGCCTTGTGCTGTATCTACAGTAACTTTCTGTAACAGAGTGATCATCATGAACAAAAACATAGCAGCTTTATCAGGGGGCCATTTCACTAAACTTTGTATGACTAAAATGTTCGCAAGTGCAAAATTATAATAGTCTGTAAATTTCACATTAACAATGTTTTCTTGTAAACAATTATTGGATTTACATTTATTGAGCATAGGCTGCATATAATCCATCAATTGAAATTTCCAGAAGATTCTAAATTTAACTTACAAACATTTTAGTCGTACGACGTTTAGTGAAACGGGCCCCAGGTGATGCTAGCACATAGAAATTCTGACTTTGGCTGAGGAATAATTGGCATTTCCTAACCAAGTCTGATACCATGATACTAACTCCTTCAAACCTCAGGCCTCAATCACAATGTTTGTCAACAGTGTAGATCCAGATGAGCCGGCACATCTGGATCTGCATTATTTGTGGATATTTCCCAAGTTATTATATAATTCCCCCTTTTCTGATTAATGAAATAGTCTGAAAATAAAATGGAATATTCCAATTAATATTGTCAACGTGTATTTGGTAAATAGTTTGTGTAAGTAGTTATTCAATCAGTTTAGGCCGCAGGGCTTCTAAAATTTGAGAATGCCAATCGGTCCGGACGTAATTGCCGGCCCGGTACGATCGATATTAGTGCTACCACACCCCCCCCCCCCCCCACTCTCATCACTCTCATATTTTGTAAAAAAAATATTCTAATAAACATGTTTTGGAAGCATATGAGAATCGTCTCCTAAGACGGGTATTATGTGTCCTGTTGGGGACAGTTACAATCTCGCGTTGGGGACACGTTATAATCCCGGGTTTTTTTTTTTTTTTACTGATGGTGAACACATTTTGGTAGTCGCATCCGACACACAATCCGATCACGTCATACATAATATGCACGTGCGGTTGTAATCGTTATTGGCTGTGACGTGGTGGAGGGTGAGACATCAAAGGCTACAAAGTCGTGCCGAACTGATACATGCCGACGTGATGTCAACAGAGACACACATTTATGACCAATTACTCGACACATATTTATCCATTTAATGGAATAAAATAGCATGGAATAAAATAGTACTTTATTTAGTAAGATTTGGCTCTGGAATTTCGGAGTTCCGCACATAATTACTCCATAACTTTACGACATCGAAATTTAAAAGTCGGAAGGTGCAGAATCCCCGAAAAAAAGGTAAGGCAAAAAAACGGCGATGCGATGCAGTAACCAATAACACATATCAAAATATGTTTTTCCCCCAATAAACATGTATTGGCAGCACATAAGAATCTTCTCCGAAGACGACGATTATCATGTTTTTGTCAAACTATGTTGTTTTTTGTCAAGAATTATTGGTGTCTGTCCACATTTGTTCTACTTCTTAATAAAAGCATGTTTCAGCAGCACATGAGAATCATCTCCTAAGACTATTTTTATGTCTCCTGTTGGGAACATTTTACCATCTCGCGTTCTAGCGATATCAAGCATAGGTTGATTACGCAAATGCGAAGTATGATCGCGAGCTTGCGAGACGAAAATACGCGGTTCTATCATATTCAATCTTGCTTTTTCGCAACTTCGCCCACAGATGGAAGATCGCGCATTTTTGCTTCGCGATCAGCACAACGCGCATGAGCAAAACTTACAGGAATGTTCTGTCTATAACACAGGGTAAGTCGCCCTGCGTTACCTGCGTTTTATAATTCGGGCTACAACAAAATATATTTCCAAAAGCGGAAGGTGAGATGGCAAAAACGCGAGACGATTCTCATATCTTTAGGAGACGATTCGCATGTTTTCGCAAGACGGAAACATTGTGAAACGACAGATCTAGACGAATCATAATACTTTTAAAATGACAGACGTACCTTTGTCCTTTACCAAACCGTTTGCAAACTGTAGATCCCGATGAGCATGCTATTCACGAGCCGTCTCATCAGGATCTACGCCATTCGTACGTACTTTATTTATACCAAAAATTACCCCTAATACAGCATAATGTAACAGTTCCACACTTAATATGGAATAGTCCGTGTCAGTTACTTGTAACTTGGGGATGAAATGTGTAATATTAAATATTACAAACATGGAAATTAACCACAGTGCATAGGTTCTTTATTTTATTTTAAATACCCTAAAGCCAGTCTATTTATAAACCGCTCTACAGCTATCGAGACCTTCACCTGTAACAATTACCACGCGCGTGTTATGAAAAGTCGATACGTGGAGAAATGTGTTGAAAGGCGACCAAACACACAGGCATTCGGCGTCTTTCGGCTTTCATCGGTATAACCATATCGATGAAAGCCGAAACACGCCGAATGCCTGTGACCAAACACACAACGATGTTTGTTAACACGGATATTCCCCGGATATGTGTCATAAAATTGACATTACTTGGTGTCAACATCGTTACATTGACACGGTTGATAGGAAATAGCAGCAAATAGGTAATTTTTCGGTCCGAGATATCCAAAATCGGTCCAGAACCGATAAACTGAAAATTTTAGAAGCCCTGGTTTAGGGTATACATCTATACATAATTGTGGAGCACACAGAAACACAGGAACTTACGTTATGAGGTAGCATGTCCATCGCATACTCAAAGAGTAGGTGCATCAATCGTTTTGAGTAGAAAATAAACTCGTCCCGCGCTGTGTCTTTGTTTCTGCATTAGAGACATATATTTTTAGAACCAATGTTATTAGACATGTCCGAATTTGTACCAACAAATGGCATATCCATGATAGACATCACTTTAAATTAAATAAAATACTGTTGGCATTAGCAGACAAGGTAATTATTTTTTTTGTAAACTATTTATCTGAAAACCAGGCAATACGCAATACTTTTCAGCTTTTCACATTTCGAAACTACCTACAGAATGATGGCAGCTCCACACCGAAATATGTGTGTGAAATAGCAAGACATTCCATGAAAGGACACATAAATTATAAGAAATTTACTGCAATGTTAGAATTAGCAGCGGCATGAGTGGTTATTCATTAGAGGATCATCATACATGTATGAACTATCAAGAAGTTCCATAAAACGAAACAGAAGTTTTAACAGATTCACCGCTAATGTTGAGTTTGGTGACGTAAATCCAGATGGACAGATGACCTGGATCCAATATCCCCCCCTCCACAACTTTAATTATAAAATCTGACAAAATTATCAATCAGTGAAAATGAAGACTTTTTTAGGACCAGATAGGAAAAAAAGACATTGTGGCATGTTTGTACAGTCCAATCAGGGTACATGTATGCAGTGTCCACCATTGAGTTAGGAAACATCCAGCCATTCACCCTTCTAACAAACTGTATAGATCTGTATCAGTTGGCAGCAGTGCACTAGCAGACCAGCAACACCAGACATAAATCATTGAAATGTCAGTCTCCAACAGTAGCCTATTTCATCAAAATTGCAAAGTATACTTTTCTAGCAATGTATACTTTGAGGGAGTAATCATTTATTTTCCCCGAAATGCATTATGTCATGTAGAACTAACGACTACATATATTTGATGATTAAAAGTATCCAGAATTATTATACTGAATTTATTACATTATCACAGCCAAAATGGCTGTGATAATGTAATAAATTCAGTATAATAAAAATTAATAAATTTATCCTTAAATTGAAAATTTCTCCCTCAAAGTATACTTTGCTAGATAAGTATACTGTGCAATGTTGATGAAATCGGCTATAGTTCTTCAGTCACAGCCACATTTGTCGGCATGGCTGGCCCATGGAAGCCGTCGCGTGCCAGCCCGGAGTGCAGGCAGAGTTACCTAATGAATGTGTGGATGCCCTGAACCTGGGGCGTCTGCTCCAGCAGATAGAGAGACGCGGGCGGTGGATGTCCATTGTTCCCCTGGTTCGCCAACTTCTGGCGGAATGTGAAGCCGCGCTGAAATATTACACCCGAGCTACAATGTCAGCTGTGCAACTTATTCAATTACATCTAACTGTGCAATATGACACAAATGTATAGAAAGACATCCAATCATAGATTTACAATACAAAGATTATCTGGTAATAGTGCTCTAGAGCGTTGGACAGTTGATCCTGTAATTGTGGATTCGAGCCTCACCAGAAGCAATGCGTTGCGTCTTTGAACAAAATACTTTATCCCCACTGCTTAAGTCCACCAAGCTGTAAACGGGTACCAGCTAATTACCGGAAACTAGATGGCCGTGGCCTGCATGTCACGCCTTGGGGCGAGGCATGGACACTAAAAAAAGAGATATAGTAGTCGGAAAAAGCTTTAACAAAGACGGACGCCAAAGTACCCGACTAATCACGCTTTCTGCAAGCGGACGCGACAAAAACTTTAACCAAAAATTTCAAAGTAATTAGACCTTGACATTGGGCACAGGGGCCGCACGGGAGGCGGGTAGAATGAAAATATAGATGATGGTAAACACCCATGTGAAGTTTCAAGGTAATGGGCAAAGCAGGTGCAGAGATA
The DNA here is from genome assembly GCA_029237695.1 of Conchocele bisecta. NCBI lineage: Eukaryota > Metazoa > Mollusca > Bivalvia > Lucinida > Thyasiridae > Conchocele > Conchocele bisecta. The sequence continues at coordinate 7,072,361 of CM055268.1, read as the reverse complement.
TAGTATAACGAAAAACTTTAACCAAAAAACTTTGAAGAAAAACTTTAACCCGACACACTTACGTACGTACGTACGTACGTACGTACGTACGTACGTACGTACGTACGTACGTAAAAGTGCCGACTTACGTACATACGCCAAAGTGCCGACTATATCGCGCTTTCCGCAAGCGGGCGCAACAAAAATCAACTGTCAAGCCTAAAATATGATCCTGCACATAATCTCCGAAATGGGGTGTTGCAGTATAGATAGATAGATAAATATACAAACATGTTTAGATGTCCTTACCTTTTTCAGCTGTGAGTGTACATGTCGAACGATGAGATCTATAGCCACTTCATTCTCCCCACCTACAATAGCAGCACGATACAGGGGACATGCCATCAGCTGAATGCTCCAGCTAGAGATTACTCTTCAATGTTGTTTAACCCTTTCACCCCTAAGTAACTGGAATGGATTTTGATATGTTAATTTTGCAACCAATTCAATCGTTACAAAATTATTGTCCTCAAAAATGTGAAAATTACTTGCAAAAAGTACAGATCCTGATGAAACGAGCCATATATGGGCCACAATATGATTAACTGGACATTGTTCTTCATACCTGGCCATTGTTCTTCATATCTGGCCATGCAAAGGTTTTTTTTCTAAATATGGTAAAGATAAAACTACTTTATTGGTATGGCTGTTGAGTATAGGAATACATGTAACGGACATTTAATATAAGCTAAAAAATAAACGGGTCGCCTCTATTGTTTGGGAGGGTAATTTCATCCAAAATAATCAGGGGCACGTTTCACTAAACTTTGTACGATCAAGAGGTTTGTACGAAGATTTCTATGAAATTGCTTCTCACAGTAATGCGTTTCTCCAATGCTACCAGTTTGTACCTACGGGCTCGTGTCATTAAATGCAGCACACCCACAAAATATTTTCCAAAATCGGCTGTGGAAACAAATGTTAATGTGGACTTCAATTACACTTTAAAACAAAGTTGTACGATGTTTAGTGAAACAGCCCCAGGTGAACTCCGCAATAACAAAGCATACCTCTTGGCACAATTATATCGGCATATGACATTGTGGGGGCGATGTAATGTTCAAACGCAGGTTTCACGAAAGTGTTGTACTGTTTGAGAACACCCTCGGGCTCGCGCCCCCGCTCCGTGATGTCGCGCCGTAGCCGTCGACACAGACGGATATCCGAGTCCGTATCCACAAATATCTTCATGTCCATCAGCTGAAATCAGCGCAATAGATCGAGTGAGGTTTTACGTCCGATCAACAGCACAGTCATACACAGATGGGAAAGCACATACAAGACATGCCATGTGATTTTGTACCCAAGAACATGTGCAATAAAAAATATTAACAAAATTTACGAGATTTTCTGTAAATGACGTCGAAAGTTGACAAACTTTTCATAGGAAATGCAGAATTCCATTCTGCATTTCCTATGAAAATTTTGTCATCTTTCGATGACATTTACAGAAAATATCACAGTTTCTGAAAATATATTTCATGAAAAATCGCACATATTCGCAGGTACAAAACCACACGACATGTCTCATGTATTTGTGGAGTACTGAACATTCAGCACGAATCAACTTACACAGTGCACTGATTCCTGATACTGTGTAAGGCACCGTTACCACACCAGTAGCCTTTTTCACCAAAATTGCAAAGTATACTTATCTTGCTATAAAGTACACTTTGAGGGAGAAATTTTCAATTTAAGGATAAATATAGTATTTTTATTATACTGAATGTATTACATTATCACAGCCTTTTTGTTTGTGATAATGTAATAACGTCAGTATAATAATTCTGCATACTTGAAACCATCAAATATATTCAGTTGTTCGTTCTATATGAAATACATGTAATGCATTTCGGGAAAAAAATGATTACTCCCAGTATGCTTTGCAATTTTGGTGAAATAGGCTACAGATCACTTGGCCCCAGATGTAAATCCCTTAAAGGGCCCCTTACCTTCCCTGCACATATGTGGCCGTTACTGGAAACATGGGGTTTATGAGATTTGTGGCCAGATTAATCAGTTGACCCAATCTATATGAGAAAAGTATTCTGCGACGAGTAGCATTCTGCAGATGGACCCTCATTGTTCCAAATCACATTCAACATTGGGACATTAACCCTTTCACCCCTAAGTAACTGGAATGGATTTTGATATGTTCATTTTGCAACCAATCCAATCGTCACAAAATGATGTTCAGACCAGTCCATTTATGAAAACGGGATGTTTTTGTAATTGAAAATATTACTTACAAAAAGTGCAGATCCTGATGAGACGGCTCGTCTGGATCTATACTTTTTACCAATACATACAGGCCTGTGGTGTTGAAAGGGTTAATACAGAAATGATTCCCTATTTTTACATGCTTCGCAACAACATGTGGCTTTATAGACAGTCATAATTTGGTGAATGACATGTTCTAGGGCTACAATGGGAGAAGCACGGGTCCGATACCTGCTGCAATTACCGGTACTTACATCTAACAATTCTTTGTTCACAAACGCCATAATACCCTCAAATATCACAACATTGGCCCCATATATGACTTTCTGAAAAACACAAATATTTTGTTTGTTAACATACAGGTGTAGAAATGTGTATTATTTGTATAATTAATTAGGTACATACTGCATGTCTAATACATTTGTAACAGATAGTTTAAAGAGACCACATGTTGATGGGTTAAGCAATATGACATTGATATTTTAAATATTTTGTAAATAATATCCAATTTACCCAAGATGAAACAGCAATAGACGATCAATATTTCTATACAGGATTGCAAAATGGGCACTGTAAAATCAGCATTCTAATGCACCGAAAATGGAAAGCATGCATGTGATTGGTCAATTGTAATTACAGCCTATAAAATATGAAAAATCACAGCATATAAAATCTCCATTTTACCAGTCTGTCTTTAAAACTTAGACAGATTTATGTAACCCTACGTGCTTTTGTAAACAATGGCCAGCGGCGGAGAATCCAAATATTTGCCAAATAATTTTCGGTACCGTACTTGTATGTTCGGTTAATCATTCTGCCATATTTGGACCCAAAGCATGGACAAACACGACTACAGGGTGGCCCTTCAACAAATTCACAAAAATATTAACCCACCTGCACAAAAGGCAAAATACAGCGTTACGAGTGTACCGAAGAGAATTTATTAAAATCCTCGAATGCAAACCCAATATGCCAGTACCAGCCTATAACTTTACGAATTCCAATGTGCACATACATGACCATACATAATAAACTGTATTGCACATGGGTAATCACTGAATTAGGCGTAAATCCCAGGAAATCCTGTTGACTCTTGTTTACATTTCCTTTGTAAAATTCACACAAACCCACTGCAGAAATGTTGACATTTCTTTAAATGAATAAAAGCAATTAACTACATGTACAGATAGAAAAGAATTACAATTGTTAAAATAAACTTTAGAGTTGAATACATGTATACATGTCTTAGAAAAAGTCCCGTTAATCTCAATTTGCAATGGGAATATTCTTCGGCAGTTACATTTCTTCAAATTCATTTGGTGTGAGGCGGTTATCCATGATGACAATACCATTGTACAGGCCCGTGGTGTTGAAATGGCTAAATTGTAGATTTGCATCATACGTCTGAACCCAATTGTGCCAGTGTGATTGTAACGAGCTATGCTAACATTTTCAGTGCAAAATATTTCTGGCTATGACTGGAGAAATGGGGCTTATGGTTTTTGCAACCAGTGTAGATCCCGTTATGCTTCAAACAAGCAATATAGATCACTATCAGGCTACATGAGTGTGCTATTTGATCAGGAGCTACACTGCTCACAAATGTAATTCGCCCCAGTTCTCCAGTCACATGTTTACCATATGTAAGTTGCGACGGTGCCTGTGAGATACTTACTGTCTGAACATCACGGCCGTGCGTGATGAAGTTGTAGATGGGCACGTCCACCTTCTTGCCCTGTTTGAGGCGGCGCAGGGTGCTGGCCAGCAGCACGAAATCGAAGGCGTCCGGGTGATCAAAGTTGTACTCGTTTCTGCCCGCCATCTCGTGCTCCTTCTCTCCCAGCACCTGTCAGGCCAGGGGAACACACGTGATACAGTAGATAGTGTTTTTAGATTTATCAGGCAAGGCTAGGGAACAGCAGGAATTCCTCAGCCATCTCAGAAAATATCAAGCTAGTGTCTAGATTTATCAGGCAAGGCTAGGAAATGGTAGGAATTCCTCCTCCAGATGAGGAATACCTACCGTTTCAGTAGCCTATTTCATCAAAATTTCAAAGTATACTTTGCTAGAAAAGTATACTTTGAGGGAGAAATTTTCAATTGTAGGATAAATTTATTATTTTTTATTATACTGAATTTATTACATTATCACAGGCTAGTATCTTTTGATATCAAGGTTTTCAGACAAGGCTAGGAAAAGAGTAGGAATTCCGAGGGTAGCTAATGAATACCGACCGTTTCTGATCCGAGCCGAAATATGTATAGATAATACCACACGAGTACCTTTTGATATCGCAGCCAGCTGATAAATTCATACCATTTCCAAGCTGAGCCGAACCCATATAGAGAATACCAAGCTAGTTATCAGATATCATTTATTGTTATCAGATTTATCAGGCAAGGCAAGGAAGCAAGTAGAAATTCCTACCGTTTCCGAGCTGAGCCTTTCGTATAAATAGCACACTACACTGTAGTATGAAATGCTAGGATGTGTAAGAAGTCTAATATCAGTTTAACATGGTGACATACAGACGAGCGTACCTTGTTAACAAATGGTTAAATGAAACACACTGTCACATACAGCCGCAGGGCGTACCTTGTAGAAGGAATCCATACTGAGCAAGCTGACCCAGGGGACGTCCAGGGCTTCTATAATCTTTCTGGCCACCGTCGTCTTGCCGGACGCACTGCCTCCACACACCCCTGTCACAGGTGAAAAACCACGTCAGCTGACCATAGAGACGGACCAGACATCTTACATTTCCTCAATTATGGCAAACAGAACAAGTAGTTTTATTACCGATAATGATTTTGAAAAAATACGAAAATTGGTAATGTGATTTGGGAGGTAATGCCAGCTGGGCTTATGTGTGGCTGCGACTGGAGGAATGGGGCGTATGGGCTTTATAAACTGTGTTGCTTCAGTAGCCTATTTCACCAAAAGTGCAACGTATTCTTTTCTTGCTAAGTACACTTTGAGGGAGAAATTTTCAATTTACGGATAAATGAAATAATTTTTTTAAACTGAATTTATTACATTATCACAGCCATTTTGGCTGTGATAATGTAATAAATTCAGTATAATAATTCTGCATACTTTTAATCATCAAATATATGCAGTCGTTAGTTCTATATGAAACTAGAAATGGACGCTTGTCGACAAGCGCATGTGTATCCCCCTACCCAGATACACAAGTAGTTTGAAAAAAGGGTGTTATGCTCTGGAGACCAAATCAGTGCGCGGAAAAACAAATGGAGATAACCAAAAAATTAGTGATACAAGAGTTGTCATTCTTGGGTGACACACCTTTAGGGTCGTGGTCTATGCATGTGTTAAGTTTCATCAAAATATTCTAAAGGGTGTTCGAGTTATGCTCCGGACACGAAATCAGTGCACGAAACAACAAAGGGAGATAAGTAAAAAGAATTAACGATGCAAGAGTTGTCATTCTTGCGCGCGACACCTTTGGGTGTGGTCTATGCATGTGAGGTTTAATGAAAATATTCCAAAGGGTGTTCGAGTTATGCTCCGGACACGAAATCAGTGCATGAAAAAACAAAGGGAGATAAGTAAACAAGAATTCCGCTGAATCAAATGCCTCGCCTTGTCCCGCCTTGTCCCGCCTTGACCTCGAACCTGGGCCCGAAAGCAATTTTCACTGGCCCGAACATATTATACAATTATTGACTAGTGAGCCATAGAATATCAGATAATTGTTTTATTATATGATAATAGTCTGTATATAGCAATTACGCTACTAGACAAAAATTTAAAAAGAATTTGAGAAAAAAAAATGGAAAAAGAAAGTTTAAAAATTAAAAATAATAATGCTCGCTACTGGAGCCCAGAGTTTTTTTTAATAGTCCTATATTTATCTACATATCATATCTGCACAGGTCCACATATTACTACAATATTGTCAACACAGTTTACGGAAATATAATATAATAATTTACCTGTATAAATTACCTGTAATAAGTTAGTGGTCAGTTAGTGCTCAGTCTGGACATTTGCACATGCTAGCACATGCACAGGTGAATGGTTCTCCCAGTCACTATTGTTCAACAGGAGAAGGCTATTGTTCTCGCTACAGGTAAGGTGTACAGAGCACACGAGAAAACGGGTCTTCATGCATTATTGTCCAGTTTGTAGAGTGCGAAAAACAAAAAAAGGGAGATAACTAAAAAATTAGCTACGCAAGAGTTGTCATTCTTGTGCGCAACACACCTTCGGGTCGTGGTCTATGCATGTGTGAAGTTTCATGAAAATATTCCAAAGGGTGGTCGAGTTATGCTCAATCAGTGCGCGAAACAAAAAAGGGAGATAACTAAAAAATTAGCTATGCAAGAGTTGTCATTCTTGTGCACGACACACCTTCGGGTCGTGGTCTATGCATGTGTGAAGTTTCATGAAAATATTCCAAAGGGTGTTGAGTTATGCTCCGGACAAGAAGTGTCTGCGACGGACGAGGACGATGTTCGGTGTCCCATCCATAGAGTAGTATAAAGGGAGTCAAAATGATACCACCTACGGTGGCATCATTTATAACCCTTTATACTACTCCCACCACCCCCGAAAAATCAAAAATTGGTTAACGAGGAAATTGTCTCCCACCAACCACGAAAAATCAAAAATTGGTGTCATAAATACATCATGTTTTCACGTCCAATTGAACAGATAAATTTAATAGGTTATAATAAAATATTATAACAAAATGAATAATAAAATACACAACGAATTGGACGTTTGTAATGACTTGGATGAAGCATTTTACGCTGTTGTTTCTACAGTATTAAAACACGGTAAAATGACAATACTATGTGGTATCGAATACATGAAATATCAGCGTAATTTATTACGCTGCGATAAAAACGTTGCATTTACAATATTAAACCGGCAATTATGTCGCCGGTATAAGTATCAAATTTATGTAATGAAGCGAATAAATAGGATCGGAGAACACTACCGAAACATTATCAAACTAATTTTATAAAACAGTTTAAAATACAAAGATTCGTTGACGGATATGCGTTTCTACGATAACGAAGAAATTGGAAAATTATTAGAAGAAATTGGAAATTATTGAACAGAAAAAAAACAACTATTAGAGAAAATGGATAATACAATACAATTGGAATTGAAAATTTTTAATAACTGTGTTGAAGAAGTTTACGAAGCTTATGGGGGTGATAATCCTATATATAAATTCTATAAAATGAGAACACTAGGCGATATCGAATACATGAAATACCAGCGTAATTTATTACGCTCCGATAAAAACGTTGCATTTACAATATTATACCGGCAATTATGTCAACTATACAATAGGCAAATACAAACATTAAGACGGATAATGCGTATCGGATATGAAACTAAGGTGTATTATATAAAATTATTAAAACCCAACGATTCGTTTACGAATATACATTTCTACGATATCGCTTATAAAGATATTAATAATTTGTAAAAATTAAAAAAAAAATTAGCAAAAGCCTCCACTCGTGCACAACACCCCCAGCGACTGGGCAGATTTCTAACCGGCACCCAGCCACTGGGGTGTTGGGACCTTTCTTAAGCCCACGCATCTGTTGGCTCACATTCTGGGTCGCCTTGAACCCCATTGCCAATTCCTCTATTAAGAGAAACCAGCGAAGTAAGGCGAGCCTATGTGTGAATTTGGTTTCCGAAATTGCAAAGCTCTTAGGCAGAAATCTTTTAGGCCGGCACCTTTGAGCTACACAATTACATCGCCAAATACACACATATGCATAGACTGCTACCATTAAACAGACGAGACGGACGTCATACCGGATCAACAACATGGCATGCACGTGATGAGACCAATTGTTGTAAGGTCAACAAACATATATATATCATCAGTTTCCTATACAACATACAAATTGTGTGCAAATTATAATTATTTATTAATACCTATTGGCGAAAGAAAACATGTGATGATTCGTTATTTTGTTAATTTTATAATTAATTTTATATTTTTTTTTAATAATTTAAAGCTGAACACCCCCTATTATTACATAGTAATTAATTTATGTTGTAACGACAATGTTTCAATTACACGGGTTATGGCCCATGTGAATTGATAGCCGAGGTAAACTTCGCCGAGTGTATAAATTCACACGGGTTATGACCCATGCGTAAATTGATAGCCGAGTGTATCAATTACACAGACGGTGTGTGCAGTGTAATCCTAGACTGAATTTGTAATTCTCAGTGAAAAACATGTTGTAGGTAGTAAATTTAAAATTTGTTTACTGCACCAATATAATTAATAATTTTTTCAAAATTAGGAAAATTAAGAAAATTAGAAAATTAATTTTTTTTTTTAATTATTTTATAAAATATCACAATGGTGCTGTAACATTTCCTCCGACTTTATTTCCAAGTTTTACCCTAAATTTATCCCAATCAGTACACTCAATTTTGGGCATGGTGGCGCGCGCCTTGATTCTATATCATTTTTTAATTCTTCATATCTCCCCATTTCTTCCACCACGGATTCAAACTCTAAATTTGATATTTTCTTATCGGCCAACGCTTTGGACACATAACGTCGATGCTATTTTTCTTAGACTAGCGAGAACGGATATTCTATCATGTTTTCTACTTTTTTTCTCTCGAGTTTTCCACCCACCGCCCTAATTACCATACAAAGTGTTCCAGATAAAACGGTAATTCCACTCAAAACCCCTGCAAGTGGAACCATTACAATTGTAGATAGCGTTGCAGCAGTCCCGCCCACACAACACAGAAACACTTGCCAGAACCGTACTAGATGCTTCAGCTATGTTTGCCGCGCGCTTATATTTTTTAGCGTGTCTTTTTCTATTTGCACATTCTCTAACTAAAATATCCTGCATAGCGACGATATTATTCAACCTAAAATCTGAACTTCTTTCGTTAATTGGATATAGTGTTGGGGGAGTGGTATTGAGAGTTGGATACAGTGTTGGTGGAGTGGTATTGAGAGTTGGATACAGTGTTGGTGGAGTGGTATTGAGAGTTGAATATAGTGATTCGTTCATATTTAAATTTTAGTTCAATATATTAGGCCACCCTTAAAAATATGTTTGTTTCCCCTCCCGCGACCCAGACCAATGAGGGGTGGGTAGGTAGGTAGGTAAAATATTTTTTTTATTCTGAATTGGCAAGTTGAGGGCCCGTAGGGCCCGATTGTGCTAGTGGGGTCCGGGGAATTTTTGAAATTCAAGTGGTGTGAAACGCCATTTCCTGCATTCTCAGCAAAGTTTGAGCACATTATATTACTCTCATTTTTTCTGTTTCTGTATGCATATTCCAACACGGTTTCTATATTTCCCAATCTTGACAAAACTATCCAAAATGTACAAGAATTGATTGATTGGTTGGAGATGTTTCATCCTAAAAGATTCATGTGCTATGGGGGTCCAGGCAAGCCCCTTCTCTCCCGGAAATTTTTTAAATCCATGTGGAGTGAAACACCATTTCTTGCATGTTATAAACATTTAAATCAAGAAATTGAAGTGCATAATACTACTAACCAGACTAGAAGTTTTATTAATGACTAGAAAATGTCACAAACAAATAAAACAATGGCGCCATTGTTTCAACATTCAAAACGTCATAAGTATTATGCATTCTCAGTATCACAGTGTGAGGAGAAATCGACAGAAAATTATATAATGAATATCATTCTGCCGTAAGCGGCTCAATGATTGTTCCAAGCACTTTCCCAATTTTTTCCCCACACTGTGACACTAGCTGGTAGCTGACTCGAAAGCATATTAATACAACTCTCATGTATGTATGTATCTGTCACTGGGGACATATGGCTTATGAGTTTTGACACACTTCAGACACACTGTGTATACAGATGTGTGATATATATGTACATGAAAATGTGCCTGTGATATTGTCAGATACTAGTAGCAAAACACATAAGGCCCATTTTCCCAGTCACAACACTGAACTGAACGCGATGCAATATTGAGTTATTTGATTGGATTCCTTTTGGGAATATCACGCTTCTTCACAAGGCACTGGGAACAGACGGGCAGAACAATCCGGTAAGGCGGTATTGTTTGGACAACTCGCTGCTTTTCTCGGCCCCAGTCGCAGCGCAGTGGCAGCAGAGATCCTGGCGCCCCAGCTTGGAAGCATAGTATGGGAACTCGATTGGCATTTCACATCTGTGTGAGACACCGAAACACAGAGTGTCGCTAACGACATGTTTTGTTGTTGTTGTTATTTCAAACATATAGGCCGTACTTGTTTGTATTGCACTCCGTAAATTCCGACGGTGACTTTTCGGTTTGTGTGTATCGGAACACAGTTGAAAACACGGCCAGACTTGTACCTATACAATCAAGTCCGAACTATTGAATCGATTCGCAAGCGCCTACTCGCTCATATTATGCGTTCGACTGACTCGGACGTTCGGCAATCGGACTTTCAGCAATCTTTCGTCCAAGTATATTTCGGCCTTTTGTAGATTATAAATAAAAAAAATATTGTTTCTGTTTTGCGAGAAAAATATTTCGAGTCGGGGGAATTTTGGTGGGTCGGTCGTGGGAGGGGAAACATTCAATATTTTATTATACGCCTTAGTATTTAGACAATAAGTTCAATTAACAATGAGACAATAGTGGAAGAACTCCCTGGGTCACCGATTTTCGTAACAAAGTTAATAACACTACCTTTGGAAAGTCTAATTCGATCATCACCGGCGAACGAAACCACCGTCGAAATATCTGCAGAGATTTTAGTGACTCCAACCCCCCGTTCTTCCCCATCTACTACAATATTTATCGCGACCGCGCCCACAGGTTTACCATTAGCATTAACCGAGCAGACCGCCATTTGGATAACTTCACCTGCAGCTGTCCTTAGTGTATCCCCCACCCCCATATTTATTACTCGCTTTGGCACCGAACGAATATTATAGTGCCCCACAACAATGGGCCCCGCTTCTCAGCCCAAACTGTTACGACACGTTTTGGTGTTTTCATTGTTTTCACTATTCCGGCAAGCGCACTGTTTGCGTTATATGCCTCAGTACGAATCTCATAAGAGGCCTCCTCAAGAGCTTTGGTCGCGGCTATACGATCATGTTTCAGTTTATCGGTTATTTTTCCATCTAGTTCGGTAAGTGGCCGCTTCTCTGCTGAGAGAGTCCTCTAAGCACAACGCATCATAAGCCTCCGTAATGGTCGCCTGGTGGCCTTCTAAGGCTTTTATCAATACCCGACCGGGCCTCTTTTTGAAATTCGGTATTTTTCCATCTAGTTCAGCAAGCCTGCCTTTCGCCAATCTCTGTGAGGACCCCCGAGCCTCTGATTCGTTTTTTTTTCACATTCTCATAAGAGTTCGCAATGGCTCCTTGTGGTGGTCTTCTCGGGCTTTCTCAATACCCGTTCGGAATCCATCAAGATCAAACCGGGTCTCTTTTTTTAAATTCGGTTATTTTTTCGTATATGTCAGTAAGTGCCGCTTCTCTGTTGAGAGAGTCCTCTGAGCGTAACGCCCCATAAGCCTCCGCAATGGCCTCTTTGTGGTCTTCTCGGACCCCCTCAACCCCGACCTGGTCTCTTTCAGAAATTCTGCTATTTTACCGTCTAGTTCGGTAAGTGTCGCTTCTTTACTATGAGAGTTCTCTAAGCGCAACGCATCATAAGCCTCCGCAATGGCCTCCTCAAGGTTCGACTGGTGGTCTTCTCGGACTTTATCAATACCCGACCGGGTCTCTTTTCGAATTTGGTTATTTTTTTATCTAGTTCAGTAAGTGCCGCTTCTCTGATGAGAGAGTCTTCTGAGCGCAACACTCATAAGCCTTCGTAAGGTCCGCCTGGTGGTCTTCTCGGGCTTTCTCAATACCCGACGTGGCCTCTTTTCGAAAATCAATTATTTTCCCGTCTAATTCAGCAAGTGTAGCTTCTTTGCTGAGAGAGTCTTCTAAGCGTAACGCATCATAAACCGCCGTAATGTCAACCTGGCGGTCTTCTCGGGCTTTATCAATCCCCAACCGGGCCTCTTTTCTAAATTTGGATTATTTTTTACCTAGTTCGTTTAGTTCCGTATGCGTTTCTTCACGACTTTGTGTATTCACAGCCAGGGCATATTCTCTAAGTTGTGATAGTAGACTTTTGTGAATCTCGTCCGTGGCCCTCGATATAGTTCTACTGATCAAGGCCTTTGTTTTTTGGGTAGTTAAAAAGTCGCCCTCTGTCGGGATGAATCCCCCTTCTGCCGGTTCCAAATTATTTGAATTTGTCACCCAATCGGAAGAACTACCTGGTCCGTATATACTCATAATGTTGATAATATATATTACGAACATACGTTTAATTCTAAATAATTAATTTGAAATTTCTAGGACTACCAAAATCGGGTAATCGTTCTTCAACTCTCGCCCTTTATCATCAAGAATAGAAATCTTCAACTCGTGGATGTGTCCCGATTCCAAAACTTTCATCTCGGGGTGTGGGAAGTCTAAGGTCACAGTCTCGCCATAGAAACAGTTGCTGGCGGGCACAGTTTTAAGTAATGTGCTGGGGATCCGTCTACCGTGTTGTACGATGTGTTCACCCGATCAAGGTGCACCCCGAGAGTTTTCGTGAAGGCGAAGTTTACTGGGGTATCGCCGCGGTGCTCGCCCACGGGGAAGACAAATCTCGCCGGGTGCACAAACCCTTCATCCTCGTTGTAAGGGGGTGCATATTTAAATCCTAACATTGAGGCCAACCCGGTGAGATCCATAAACGCTTCTCAACGGACAATGTCGCAAGCCCCGTGGCTTTTGAGACTGCGAGAGTGCCACTATCAGGAAACTTCGCCGCGATAAAAGCTTTGAGATCTCCGAAATCCCCAAAGGCCAGGAAGTAATTCGGTACTTGTGAACAGAAGGCGTTTAGTCCCTGCCCCACACCAGGGCCGATACTATCTTGGACAAATCCGGACTCGATAGACTCTAACGTTTCAATGTTTTTCCACCCAACCGTGAAGGTGATTGATCTAAGGCCTACACGGCGTTGTCCGCAGCAGTTGTCTATTAATTTTTGAAGTTCACAACTCTCTTTTTGAACATTAGTTATAGTAGCAAACATAATAATATCTTTCAATGGATACCAAAGCATTTAGCTTTAACTCTAATGTAAAGTACGCGGTCGGAGGTAAATACACACAAAAAGACGTTGTTAACCCCCTTGTACACCCAACCGTAACGGTTAGACCGGACAGCGGCTTTGCCACCAATTTCCCTAATATCTTTGAACAATATAGGCTGCCCATTACTACGATGGAGGTGGTAAACGGGTGGAAAGCAACACCGATGCAGTTTTGGCAGAACCAAATAAATTTCGCTGTATGGTGCGCAACAGCCGGGGTGTGAGTTTCATATAAAGACCATCTGACATCCAAGAATGTCATGCTCCGAAGTGTCTACAACTTTCACACGTATTATACTATTAGGAGGATTCTCAAAGAACTAGGTATTTCACTACCTCAAGACGACGCCTGGGATCCCATTTCCAACGCATACGACCGTATGGCCTTTGAAAGACTGTGTAACGAATTTAACGTTTCAAAAGACGCGGACTGGAGACAGAAAGCATTTCCTACCAGCACGGCCTCGGGGACGTTCTCATTCACGGCCAGTCCGGGAATTGGACACAGACTGATTTTAGACACGATCACTCTGGTGACCACATCGTCAGTCGGAACGCCGGGAATTTTGACCCGCGACTATGACTTTCGGGCGGAAGTGTCTGGAGGTCGGCACTGTGGCGTGTTTTCTTGTAAAATGTTACTCCGAAACTGGCTCACGTCGATTACATACAGCAGGCTGCTGAGGTTCAGAACGCGTGGGGTACATTTATGTTAGATACGAGTCTAGGGTTCACGCAGGCCGGGGTTACTCGCGTCAACGACTCCATTCGCACGTACGTCTGGGCCATCCTCGGCGCACAGAAGCAAACTCGCAGTTCTATACTGGGCATGGGAACAGCGTTTGATGCACAAAAACAATTCTTGGCACTTGTAGAGGACGCCATCTCAGCTAGGGTGGACCTGGAGAAGGCGATCCAGAATTATCAAGACGTTTTGCAGAATGCCAGCACCCCAGTAGACTATGTATTTGGAATAGGTCTTTATATGGCGCCGAGCAATATGATACTAGAGACGACCCGGTTGACGGTTACAATAATCAGATCGTAATCGCCACCGCCAATCAAAAAATAGGCCACAACGGTAACGTGAACACGGATATCATCAAGCGCACCCCCAACAGTGGAACCGATTTCATAAAACACAAAATGGATTACACCTCCACCAATTCGTAAATCGAACCCAGTACCCCCAATTCGTAAATTGGATGAACCATCGAGATCCATCAACAGACCAATCGCGATTGGAGAAACACCAATCAATTACAAATTGGGTGAAATTGGAAGCACAACACACGAGGAGGAGAAATTAGGGTCTCGTCATCACCCTCGTGGCGATCGGATTATTTACGCTTTGGTTGTAGGAACTCTCTGACAGAGAATAATAGGAGACCGGCGATTGCCACGATTAAAGCCCAAGTATTATTGGCGAGCCATCCGACCGTTTTTGATAATATAGATAGCAAGTAAGAAACGATACTTCCGATCAGTCCAGGTAGTGCGGCAGCCGCCTTTCCAGCTAATTTAGCTAGAAGATTGGCGAGGGCTTTTAGTTGTTTTTTTACCCACTCCTTAGCTCCACCGGATGGAGCGGGTGCTGGTGCTGGCGCGGGTGGTGGCGCCGCACCACCAGTGAAAGCTAGAACTATGGTCGATATAGTCATGCCGATAGCAACGAGAATGCTTGCTATCATGACGCCCTGCTCTCTGAACAGAGTGCGAAGACGCTCACCGAGTGTCGTCTCCTCGTGCAGGACCCTCGAGATTGATTCGCGGATCCGACTTATTTGTGTGCGGAGAGCCTCACGGTTAACCGAGGCGGCCTCCAAGCGAGCTTCTCTTTCGTCCCGCAAAGACCGCAGTCGTTCGGTGATCCGCTCGGTAGATTCTCTATCGTCACCGGCTTCCTCCAGTTTTCTTTCTTCTAGCGCGATATGTTCATCCAGCGCCGTGAGTTTTGAGAGATTAAGGACCAGTTTGCCCCGGACCGTTTGTAGAGCCTTATCGAGTCCACGGAGTTCTCGAAGAGGTAACGGTGGGTCATCGTTGAGTATTTTCCCCAATTGTGATTGGACGCTGAACGTGGTCTCCATCGTGTTAATAACGTCGGTGGCTATTTGAGGGACCTCGCTGAGCTCGACCGTTTCTATCGTGGTGGCCGTCTTCGCTATAGTTTCGTCGGTAGACTGTAGGGCCTCTATAGCGCGGGCCGGCACAATTGTTTTACCCCTCTTCCAATCCGTGAAGCCTAGTTCGTTCTTTATGATTTCGCCACCGCCCCGGTTTCCTGCAATGGTGTTTAGCGATAGGGGTTTTCCGGTCCTCGTGTTGACTAATGGGAGATTTAGTGCTGCTCTTAGTCGCAATCTACCGTTCATATCAAATTTGAACTTGGAGTAGTCGCGACCGACAGAGGGGACCAGACCTTTTTCTGCCAAACTGTTGTAGTAGTCGTTTACAGCTCCCTCGAGTAATTCTCGACTTTGACTAGTAGTAGCGCCACCCAATTGTGATTGGATTGGAACTGGAGTCTCGAGGGAATCCTCGAAATTATCATCACCATCGAGGTAATCGTCTTTGCCGATTTCATCCATTTCAACATCGTAATCAGCCATATTTTATAATTTTCTTAAAATTAATTATGTATTAAAGACAAAACCATACGGGTTTAATAGTTTCAATAATTTTGAAAAAATTAATTATGTCTTCGAGTCAATACGGTCGCAAACTCAATCCATACCGCAGACTGCGTGAGCCCCTCGGGGCAAAAGGCGTGAGACAGAGTGTCGTTATTACGAACAACCCATCGACGATCGACCAGACCAGCAGCTCTTAGTCCGCTTCCCCAACCTCGGAGCTAACGACGTCATTGTGCCGGGTACTGTTCGCCTAGCTTTCACTATTTCGCTAACGTCGACGGACGCGGACCGAACCGTCGTTCAGAACCTGGGTCGCGCCATCGTCAAGAAGACTATGATAAAGATTTCTGGTAATGAGGTGATGTCGATCGACGACAGCGACGTCTACCATTGCTATCAGGACCTGTGGAAGACGTCACACGAGCGTGAAAACGCTGTCTATCAAGGTATTGACACCAGCAAAATAAGAACGTAACCAGACTTAGAATCGGGGCTGCTAACAATGGTAGATAACAACGCTAGTGAACAACGCGGTCGCGGACGCTTACGGCAACCGCTTCTACATCCCGCTCGACTTTGAGTTGCTGGAGTGTCACATGCCCTACTATCAGAGCGCTTTGGCTGGACCGCCTCGAATACGAACTAACGTTCAACGACTACGGCGAGTTATCATAGCCAGCGACATGTTATCGACGTATACGATCGATAATGTTTCGCTGGATGTACGACATGGTCACGATGCAAGAAACTCGCGCGATTGATCAGAACCCAGTACGCCGGGCGCGTTGCCATACTTTACGACCGAGTTCTTCGCCATCGTAAGATGCCGAAAGACAAAGGCGACACATTGTGGAATATTAACGTCAAACGTAACCCGCCCTCTCGATGCTCGATTGAAAGGTTACTGATGCTGTTCGAGGAGGCTCGGGTAGCGCTCGGTGTTAGAAAAACCGGACAGATTCTATAACCCAAAAATCACGAAGGTAGAGGTGTACGATCGAGGGGAGTCCCCAATCAACTCTACAGCGCGGGTCTTCGCGCGCACCAGCAGTGGGACGAAGTAAGAAAGCAGTTTGCTGCCGGCTCTAAGCGCTCTCCGGAGGTTGCAGCAGTTGCCAAAGACCCTGCATCTCTCGGCCGTCTCCCTCGCGGAGTTCCTGAATACTAAATACGCGTTATGGCTAGACATGCGAGCCAGCGACGATGACCAAATAACACTGGTAGCGGACGCCAAGTTGAGAACGCTAGTGAGGGTGTGTGGACGGATCCAGATAACCAAAGAGGCGGACGGAGCCGGGCCATTGAACGTGTACTTATATATTATTACAGACGCACAACTCAACATCGAAGATTGGTCGATACGTATCAGCACTCTACTGATTTAATAAAAAATCATCTAACGATTTATTAATACATAATTTTGAAAAAATTAAGAAATCTATCAACTCAATACCAATTCACGATTGGAGATGCTCACTCTGCCATAATATGTGGGCAGGACAGGATGTGGGAAAAATCGGTTTTCATCCTCGACTTGCTCGAGGAGTCCTACCGCGATTGCCTTTCGTCACATTGTGATCCTGTGTCCACTGTGCGGCACAACGATACTTATCAGCGGCGCCCGTGGATATGGACGACCCTGAGGTATACGTTATTGACCCGGGTGATAGGCTTCACGATTGGTTGCGTGGTTTATACCAAAGATTCCAGGGTGAGCCCACCCTATATGGTGATTGGACGATTTGCTCGGCCAAGGCGGCGATGACCAAAAAGAAGGGACATGCTCTCCGAGCTCGCATTTTCTGGCCGCCATGCGAGGCCAAAGCGTATGGATCTCCACTCAAAAAATACAACGCCGTCCTCAAGGATCTGCGCGAGCAAACGAAATGGGTCGCCTCTTTCCACTGCAAGGGACCGAGACTCATTCGATGACTGTCTTCGAGAGAATGACGTTATCCCAACGGCGCGAGGAGCGCCTGAAGGTTCGACAGTTATGCTTTCCGAAACTAAGCACGCCAAGCTTTCTGCTAAGGACTGATCAACCAACTGCTTATAAAGTTATCAATTAATTAATAATTTTGAAAAAAAAAAAATTAGGAAAATTACAAAGTAATAAGTCTATTGCAATGCTTAACAATGCTTAGCAATTGTAAAATTCTGAACAATGCCTTAGCAATTGCTGAACAATGCTGAACAATGCTGAACAAATACTGAACAAATGGTTAACAATGTTAACAATTTTCTGCTCCGCTGCGTTTGCTTTGTTGCGAGCATAATGGTGATCATAAGTATCGGGTGGTGCGCTTGGCAATATGTTAAAGTGATGAGACTTGTTAGAATAGTTAAATTACTAATTTTGAAAAAATGAACTGCGACGAACTTCTCGATAGCTAATGGAAGAAACCTCAACTCCGACTGCCAAAGATAATGAAACATCAACTCCGACAGAGCAATCGGGATCAATCTCCAACTCCAACGGCAGTTGGTATTGGGTTGAGTGCAACGACTCCGAATGAAAATGCGGCGCGACGCGGAGCGTCTAGCTGCGCTGGTTGCTGGGGGACAATCGGAGCATTATCAGGTAGGCGGGTCTCTCAGTTTGTCAGGTGGATAAGATGTCAGATGCGGGAGATCGATCAAATGTATGCGCGATTACGAATTCAAATTGGGAGCAGAGATGACAAAAACTCTTGGATCGGCGGCTATTCATTTGTACGCTACCGCCGTTAGTAGACTTCTCCCTATACCAAACACCGAAGGGTTGATTCACGATCTAGAGGACTGACCCTTTTATAGGACACATCTTAGAACGGCATGCTGCTCAATTTATCTAACAAGTTTGGAATGTACTTAGCTCCACTAACAACCGCGTTGGACCACGGGTAAACACTGTCAATTTGGACATATATGCCACGAAACTATAAGCCCTGAAAAATGATGACACGAAGACACCCCACGAGAGTGACCGGAGTTCTGAACCAGATTGCTCCAACACAATCGAACCAGAGTGTTACTCCGCCACTGGATGACATACCGCATATAAAAAATCCCAAAAGACAGGCAGCTGGGTGGGCGGCGGCTGCCACCCGAAAAGATTAACAAGATAAAATACTCGCCGAGCTTCGAGAGGCTAAAAACAGTCGTTACAATCGGGGAGGGGGAGACAGCAAAACATCTGAAGACAGAGTTGAGTACAACAACACCCCCAATTTCACGAATTGGAAGCACATCAATCAACCAATACCAACTGCCGTTGGAGTTGGGCGAATCCGATTGAACCCAAATTCGTGAATTGGAGTTGGGTTTTGGTTGGTGGTGGTCTGGCAGTTGTTGGTGCCCTGTGCGTTTGGAAATACCCCATATTATCGAAAAAACAACCAGCCAGTGTTCAGAAGAAAGTTACGAAACACCAATCGCGATTGGATGCGCCCCATTTAAACCATTGATCGCGACCCCTTTTATATGCAATAATTTTATAACAATGGCTCTGAACAAGATGGTAAAAATGTTAGTGAATGCGCTTTATCACGCGTTGGTGATATCGGGTTTCAGTATCGGGTAATGCTCGGACTATCAAAGATGGCCTAGGAGGAACCGCTCCCAAATTGGGACTTTACTGTGAGAGACGTTAGGGCTCGCGACCTTAGATGTAGCGGCCGCATTTGTTTGGACCCGAGATTATCTAGTTAAAGCTGGAATTCTACCAGTTAATATATGGAAATAAATGGCTTCAATCGCAGTAATAGTAGGTGGTGCGCTTGTAAACGCATTGGCGTTCAGCTGGTTAGCAACTTTATCTCTTAAAATGAAAAGCTCGAACGTATGGCTGAGGAGCGTAAAGCGCTATGTATTTAGCTGTAGAACAACTCAATAGCGCAAAGGAAGGCGTTGGTCGAAAAACGAACCGCCACCTCTGGACTGGGTCAATGAAGAGCTTCGCCGCGAAAATCACGCCGCGCAACTTTTCAGAACGTTGAAGAAGCCAACCGCGAGTACGCGCTGGCATATCCGCACAAAAAGTCTCGATCCAATGGATCCCGAGCCCCAACTTTCAGATTTCTATGTACCGTCAGAGGCCAAAAGGACCGCGATGATCGCGTTTCATCGTCGTGGGAATGGTTGTGGTTGGGCTCGTCGGGCTACTATATAAAATAATTAATTAATTAAAAAAACATTTTTTTTTTATTAAATATATATATAGGAACGATTGTTAGTTGACGAACTTTATGACGCTATGATCGATGTAGGCTTACACTGCCCAAAAACATCGTTTACCTGGTGCAAAGAGTATGAATCGTCTGGCCCGAGATTCTCTCGAGACGTGGCGCGGAGGACGAAAAAGAGGCCACCCTTTTCGCAAAGCGGAGATGTTAGATTCCTCCACCAATCCTGGGGGATTGGACTTCCCAAATCGAGATTGAATGAATTAGATTCCCTCTCCTGTTCCAACAACGCGATTGGGGCTGCAGCGGAAACTTCCAACAAAGGTTTATTATTAACGACGCAGTTACCGGACGAAACTGGCTGAGGGCATGTTGGAGATTGTCCGATATATTAGAATACTTCGCATACGATGAACACGCGCAAACTTGATACCAAACTAACGCAGCAAGCTGTCGAATACATACTATAGCCCACGCGGCTACTGGAAGGGACTCGCGGCCATCAAGAAACCTCGCAGGCGGCGACCAAGGTTTCAGAAAACGCTGTGGTGGAATGGGAATGGCTCAATGAAAGCAGGCCATCTGGCAGATCTATTTACCCGCGCCTCACAATATTCCGCGCCCGCAAATTCGGACGTGCCGGATGTGCCGAACCAAGTTCCCAACCAAGCGGATTCTCCTGTTTCTACCTCTCGATCGCCGTCGGTCGCAAAACGTACAAGTACGCACTGACAATCGTTGACGTAGCGAGTCGTTATAAGGGGGCTGAGCCGTTGACCACTAAAGAGTCTAAGGAAGTGGCGAGGCTCTTTCCCGAATATATAAGAGGAGTCCTCTCAAATGGCCGAATCTTCTCCAGGTCGATCCCGGCCGCGAGTTCATGGGCGCGGTCTTCATCTATTGTCTAAGCATAAAGTTTCTATCAGACGCGGCCGCGTCAACATCCACCGGGACCAGGGGATCGTGGAACGCTTCAATCGAACCCTGGCTGGAGACTGTTCGGACACCAATATGCCAAAGAACTTGTAAACCCTCATTCGCGATCGATCGAGTGGATGGGGGCCAGACTGCCCGCCGTGGTCTCCGCACTGAACGGAGAGGTAACCAGATTGATAGGTAAGAAGCCCGTAGATGCCATCAAGTTTAAAAGGGTGACGATGCGAGCCCTCTGCCGTCGTCTCGCGACGATCCCGTTGTAGAGGAGCAGCGGCTTCCATCAGATATTGGACGTCCGGTACCTCTATCAACCGGGAGAGCTCGAATGGTGGCAGCCGTCCGCGCGACTGATCCAGTGTGGTCTCTCAATGTATATCATCTAGATCGATCTATTACCAAACCCTCCCGATGAAGCCGTGCTTCTACTATTTGGATGATGGGCCATCTCGCGAGGGTTTGTTCGCGAAGAAACTTCTTATAGTGCCTTCTGACACCCAGCTACCCCAGGATCACTAGAGATGTTCTGTATGTATTCCGTCTGGTAACACACGTCTTTTATTCGTAGTATTGCCGAGAGTCCTAATTTTTTTTTGTTGACAGTACGTTTTCATAACGCCGTCTTTCATTTTAAATCCTCTATTTTGCGCTACATCTATAATGTGTTTTCCATCTTCTGTAGTTTCACTTAGTACTCGTTTTATATCTATCCCAATTTAAAATTGTTAGTTCTCTTGGACATTCCTTTCACAGAGTTTTTATTAATTTGTTCCATATTATCTTTAGAATTAATTTTTTCTACGAAAATAACATTCTTACTAGATAACGCTATCGCCCTATCTCCGCTTGGTAATTCCATTTTGAAAAAGTCCATGGCTCTCTTTCGCTCCATTTATCCCAAGCCAACCATTTCTTTTTTTCTTTTTTCAAACTCGTCTAGTAAGTTAGGTCTAATCAATTCCTCTATCGTTTTTTCCCACTAACTCCTATATACATACTATCTGTATCCATCTGTAATTAATTCAAAGTCTTCTACTTTTTACGTATTTGTCTAGAAATTCGTAGTAAAATTCCAAACATTCTCAATTTAGCTAGTTGATTAAACCGCTATTCCACAGTGGAAGGGGCTCTTTACTGCACACGGGGTTTTCGGGAAGATATTTCGTACGCATCTCCTATCTCTTCCAAATCATCAAAGAATGCAGATCTTAACGCTTTGTCAACACAGGTTTTCGTCTTGTGTATATGTCGTATTTAAATGTCTATCTTTTGCTCATATTTTTCATTTTTTCCAAACACGAATTGCCTAATAATTTCATTATATCCGCTACTGGTTTCTTATTTGGTTCTACATCGCCTGTTCGTCTTGCGGCTGTAACTTCTTTTGCGAACCATTCGAAGGGTTTACCACTAATATAATCTATAACACGATGAACTCCAGTTATTTCTAGGCGTGTTTTAAATACCATTTCAACAGTGGCGCGTACAGCAGTACTTTAGTGGCCGACATAGATCCCACCAATTTTCTTCCGTTTCCTCTAGTTCGGCCAGTATCATTTAAATATTTTAACATTGTGCGCGGGAAAACTTCATCAACTCTACTTCTCGTTTATAAAAAGTGGAGACATTTCAGAAAACTTATCTTTTAAGTTGTGTGGAACTTCTATATCCACACAAGAAAAACCCAAACCAGTCTCCAGATAAAACTCTTTTACAAAATTTTTTTAATAAGTTTAGGGTTATGTGGGGAAACTATATGATGTATAGTTTCTTTTCCACATGGCATATCTTTATTTAACGTAGATAAATATAACGCGTTTGCATCGTACCCCAAAACAGCCTTGCAAGGTTTGGAACCTACTCTAATATTTGAAACACCGGCTTCTGCATAGCGTTGTAAATACTATTGATGGACCGCCAACTAGAGCGTCTTTCATTATTTCGTATGTTTCTTCTTTTGTGCATATAGAGCCCCCTCCGGTATAACCACCTTATTAGATTTTTGTTCTTTAATGGTTCCTCTCAATAAATATGTATAGCCACACCCCCCCGGTAGTGTTACCGCATTCTTTGAAAATATCCACACCTCTGTGTTTATAAAATTCACACATTTTTTCTACCGCTTCTAGGAACGGTTCTACATCTAATCGTTATAATATTTCAACCAATCTCTGAAAGTTTTCATATTATTTTCTTCGAAAATTCTACGACATTTACTTAATTCTGTTTCATCTAGTAACATTTTCCCCGATAGTTTGGAATACCAATTCTCTATATCAGGCAGTCCTGGGTAATCAAGTTTGTCTGGAGAATCGAACCACTCGTAAGGAAAGAAAAGATTTCTGTCCTTTGCAGTCGTAGGCTTTTATCCAACTATCGTAACTTACACCCGGTCCTAGGTAAAGTATTACATCAAGAAATCTAAACTCCGGAGTAAATAGAAATATTGTTGCGTTTGCCCGTTTTCCGACCATTACTTTCTTTGTTGTGTTGCAGATAGTTCACCTACTAAATATTTCTTTATTAAGTTGTATATCGTACTTACTGCTGTTAAAACCTATAACCGGTACTCTTGCTCGATCCACTGTTCGATCTTAGCGATTTGGTTTTTACGTAAATGTTCTGTATTAAACCCATATCTTGACCACACTTCTTCTCTTATAGCTTTTCCCCTGACTTTCAAATCTTCTACAAATTTTTCTATAATGTTTTGCAGGATCTTTATCACAAATTATGAGTTATTGTTCCTGATTATCTCCTATACTAACACTTACCGGAAAACGTGCTCAGCTTCGTACTCTAAACTATTACCTAGCGTTTTAAGTAATTCTTTAGAATTAGGTGGGTTGAGATATGCCTCAAAATCGTATACTATCTGATATGGATAAAGAGTAGTGTCGCAACCGATCTTTATATCTTTACCCGTTCTTTGGAATTCGCATTCCCACATAACTACTAGGTTGAATTCTTTGCTTTTTCTAATAAATGTATCTTCTCATATGGATGCGCGTTCTTCTTTTCTATGCTTTGCATGAATCTCACACCCGTGCCAGTAACAGCCGTGATATTGATATACGGTATTGGTTTCTGGACAGTATCCATCTACTGGAGCTCCTAAAATCCATCTTCACCCCCGTGTCCACACTGTTCGTGGTGAATGTGAATTCCCTCACCGCTTTTCCACAGATTGTATCCAATCGATCGCAAGCCATAACTGTTAGAACCTTTTGGGTAGAACGCTTTCTCGAACGACGAACGCGGGCGCTCTAAATAAGTTACCATCACATACTATTTTTGTCTCACCTTTCATACATGTTGGTCCGTGTCTCTTCATATTACTCGCTTTTGTGAATCTCTGTTTACAATTATTGCAGGCGTAAGTTTTAGATAGGTTTTTAAGGTTTTTTATCAGAAATGCGTGATTATTAAACAGTCCTATTGTCATTGGTTTATTACCTATTTCATTATAGTGTGCTGGTACCTTTTTCAACCACCATACGTTTATATTTGGTCGGTTGATATACTTCTATACCTACCTTAAAAACCTCTTCTAACCTTTTAAGATCTGAAAAAGGAATTGGTTTGAAACAACATTACTACCGAAATATTGCTTACTAAGTTCTTCCGCTTTTTCTGTACATCTGTCAGGTCTGATCTTTTTATTAAGGTGCATAGCTAGACACCTGAACAGACAAAGATCGTCATTATACTTATCTAAAGAATACATACCTTTTCTATTATTCCTAACCAATTCTGGAAGTTCTCCTCCTGCTGCTTCTTTGGATTGTAGTCCCACATCTATTCCCCTACTACCCTGTATTAGCTTTACAAAAACCTCTACCCATCTTACAAACTTCCACTTTGTATTTGGTCTGTCTATTTTATCGGACATTATTCGTGTTTGCTCCTTATCTGACAGCCATTTTTTAACGGTTTTCATTGATGATAGTGGTTCGCTACCACCGAGATTTTTGTGAAATATTAAGAGTTTTAGGTTTTCCATTTTTAGTTTCCTCCATATGTTCTAGCTTGTAAGAATATGAATATCTCAAAATAAAAATTTGTTGTTAGATACGGAGCGAGTTTATCGGACATGCGTTCGGACTCGTTGATGTCAATGTTTTTACGAAAGGATAATGTAACTACCCGTCTTCCATTTTCTACCTTTTCCAATGTTTCATCGTGAGCACCCAATATTTCTTCACCTTTTTCCACTATCGCGCGAACTATAGATTTTTTCTTATTATTTGGTATTTTGTCACCTGTGCGTCTAATTTGAGACAAATTATTGGTGCTTGAAGGTAATTCTTTAGAATTAATTACACTAGCCCTTAACCCCGCAATACTTTCTTTTTGAATTCTGTTACCAACTTCCTCTGCTTTGGATATATCATTAAAGGCTCCTCGTTTGTGGGCGCGGGTAAACCGCTTCATAAACGCCTCATTCTTTGTGGAGTTTATCAGCTTTGTCAACCCCCTAACTCTCAACCGTTTACTATAAGTAATCCCTAGAGATTCGGCTTCTCTTCTCAAACTTTCTATTTCTGCTCTAGTTTCTGACGTTATCATATTTTCTGTAATATACTTTTGTATAACCTATGCAATTTTATCTGTTCAATTGGTCGTGAAAAACATTAAGTTTTTTTCACGTCCAATGAATATAAACATATACATATACAAATATAAGGAGTGGTGAGACTGTTATAAAACGTTTACGCGTAAAGACTATCTACGAAGGCATCTAGCGAGACGTAGAAAGTTTCCTTGTGCCCCCCCACAATTTCAATGCCCCAGATGCCCTTGTAAATTCGTTAGTGCCCAAACTCTTTGTAGACATAAGCAACTACGCTGCCCCACTGTGCTAAAGGTGAACGTGGTAGACTAGAGCTGGTAGAATTAGTTGCTGATCTACGGAATCAATTAGCTATATCGGAGGAGGAAAATATGGTGTTGGAATATAGACTTGCGCGAGGACGCATTTAAATCGGAAACTTATTAGAAGAAATTCATAAATTTGCTGTCTGAAAACAACATGATGTATTTATGACACCAATTTTTGATTTTTCGTGGTTGGTGGGAGACAATTTCCTCGTTAACCAATTTTTGATTTTTCGGGGGTGGTGGGAGTAGTATAAGGGTTATAAATGATGCCACCGTAGGTGGTATCATTTTGACTCCCTTTATACTACTCATAGTATCCCCCAACTTTCGTCCGGGGGATACAATAATGCATTTCAGGAATAATAAATGATTACTCCCTCAAAGTGTACTTTGCTAGATAAGTATACTTTGCAATGTTGGTGAAATAGGCTACATATCTAATAGCCCACTCCTGTAGCCTGATAACGCTTGTTAGAATCATGACAGGTGATTCATTGATGGATGGCGAACAGTGCAGATCCTGATCAGACTGTGCGGATGCACAGGCTGATCTGGATCTACACTGATCGCAAAGACCATAGATAATCAAACTGTGCGGATGCACAGGCTGATCTGGATCTACACTGATCGTAAAGACCATAAGCCCAATTTCTCAAGTCACAGCCACATATTATAATCGTTGTAAGTGGAGTTTCAGACTACATGTATTACACCATTCCCTCACAAGACAGCTATATGTAACTCACCAATAACGAAGGGCTTTGCGTCCAGGTGTCCTTGAGCATCGTACCAGGGTGGGCGGCCGGCTGTGTACAGCGTACGGAGCCCCGACTGGTAAATCCGCGCCGACTTCTGAATGCCCGTCGATGTACTAGTGTTCCGGGCTTTCTTCTTATTGGCCAGCTTCGTGGGGCTCAGCAGCAGAGAGTTGGGGCTCAGGGCCGACTTGGTCGGAGATGTCGGAATGATCAGGGACAGTGGGGGCTTCTCTGGTTTAAAGGGCGTGTCGTCCTTGTATTCCCCCTCATGGTCCTCCCCGCTACCACTGAGATCATATAGACATGTGGCTGTCACCGAGTATGAAGCACTTGGCTTACAGTGCCATGTAAATTTTTTATTTATGTTATAAGTGAGAGAAATAAAAGTTGCCATGAAAACAACAAGCGCTGTAGGAGAACAGCATAGCTCGACTACGAGGGTTGTCGATGTAATGTACACATAGCTTGACTAACAAGAGCTGTAGGAGAACAGCATAGCTCGACTACGAGGGTTGTCAATGTAATGTACACATAGCTTGACTAACAAGAGCTGTAGGAGAACAGCATAGCTCGACTACGAGGGTTGTCGATGTACACATAGCTGGACAAAGAAGGTGGCTGCGGCCTGCATAAAAACCGTAACCAAGGTTGACTAAAAACATTAACCAAGGGAAATTAAGTAAGTAATTCAAGGTTAAATGTAGGTCAATGTCAGAAATATAGGTATGGTTGATGTAGGCCCAGAAGTATTACATATACAAGCTTGACTATAAACATTAACCAAGTAATTCAAGGTTAAATGTAGGTGAAGGTAAAATAAAGGTCAGGGGTTATTATTGATGTACAATCCCTATGAGAAAAAGTTATCCAAGTATGGTGTCTGTATGCACAATAGTATTCCATCTACAAGCTTGACTAAAAACCTTAACCAAGGGGAATTAAGTAAGTAATTTAAGGTTAAATGTAGTCAAGGTCAAATATAAGGAATATAGTCAGGGGTTGTTGATGTACATTACTAGGAGATGAAGTTGTCCAAGTATGGTTGGTGTAGGGCCATGAGTATTCCATCTACAAGCTTGACTAAAAACCTTAACCAAAGAGAATTAAGTAAGTAATTCAAGAGGAAATGTAGGTGAAGGTCAAATATAGATCAGGGGTTATTGATGTACATCAATATGAGAAAAGGTTGTCCAAGTATGGTGTCTGTATGCACAATAGTATTCCATGTACAAGCTTGAGTAAAAAGCTTAACCAAGGTCGAGTAAAAACCTTAACCAAGGGGAATTAGGAAAGTAATTCAAGGTTAAATGTAGGTCAAGGTCAAATATAGGTCAGGGGTTGTTGATGTACATCAATAGATGAAGTTGTCCAAGTATGGTTGGTGTAGGGCCAGGAGTATTCCATCTACAAGCTTGACTACAAACGTTAACCAAGGGGAATTAAGTAAGTAATTCAAGAGGAAATGTAGGTCAAATATAGATCAGGGGTTGTTGGTGTACATCACTAGGAGATGAAGTTGTCCAAGTATGGTGGATGTAGGGCCAGTAGTATTCCGATATAGAAGGTTGACTAAAAACCTTAACCAAAAGGAATTAAGTAAGTAATTGAAGAGGAAATGTAGGTCAAGGTCAAATATAGATCAGGGGTTATTGATGTACATACCTATGAGAAAAGGTTGTCGAAGTATGGTGTCTGGATGCACAATAGTATTCAATGTACAAGCTTGAAAAAAAAACCTTAACCAAGGTTGACTAAAAACCTTAACCAAGGGGAATTAAGCAAGTAATTCAAGAGGAAATGTAGGTCAAGGTCAAATATAGATCAGGGGTTATTGATGTACATCACTAGGAGATGAAGTTGTCCAAGTATGGTGGGTGTAGGGCCAGTAGTATTCCATATACAAGCTTGACTAAAAACCTTAACCAAGGCGTGACGGTGACGCCGACGCCGGGGTGACAACATAAGCTCTACTTATTCTTCGAATAGTCGAGCTAAAAACCTTAACCAAGGGAAATAAAGTAAGTAATTCAAGGTTAAATGTAGGTCAATGTCAGATATAGGTCAGGGGTTATTGATGTACATCACAAGGAGATGACGTTTTCCAAGTATGGTTGCTGTAGGCCCAGGTGTATTCCATATACAAGCTTGACTAAAAACCTTAACCAAGGGGAAATAACTAAGTAATCCAAGGATATAAGTAGGTCAAGGTGAAATGTAGGTCAGGGATTATTGATGTACATCACTAGGAGATGAAGTTGTCCAAGTATGGTTGATGTAGGCCCAGGAGTATTCCATATACAAGCTTGACTATAAACATTAACCAAGTAATTCAAGGTTAAATGTAGGTGAAGGTAAAATATAGGTCAGGGGTTATTGATGTACATCCCTATGAGAAAAAGTTATCCAAGTATGGTGTCTGTATGATAGTATTCCATCTACAAGCTTGACTAAAAACTTTAACCAAGGTTGACTAAAAACCTTAACCAAGGGGAATTATAGGTCAGGGATTATTGATGTACTTAACTAGGAGATGAAGTTGTCCAAGTATGGTTGCTGTAGACCCAGGAGTATTCCATATACAAGCTTGACTATAAACATTAACCAAGTTTGAGTACAAACCTTAACCAAGGGGAAATAAGTAAGTAATTAAAGGTTAAATGAAGGCGAAGGTAAAATATAGGTCAGGGGTTATTGATGTACATCCCTATGAGAACAAGTTATCCAAGTATGGTGTCTGTATGCACAATAGTATTCCATCTACAAGCTTGACTAAAAACCTTAACCAAGGTTGACTAAAAAACATTAACCAAGGGGAATTAAATAAGTAATTCAAGGTTAAATGTAGGTCAAGGTCAAATATAGGTCAGGGGTTGTTGATGTACATTACTAGGAGATGAAGTTGTCCAAGTACGGTTGGTGTAGGGCCAGGAGTATTCCATCTACAAGCTTGACTAAAAACCTTAACCAAAGGGAATTAACTAAGTAATTCAAGAGGAAATGTAGGTCAAGGTCAATTATAGATCAGGGGTTATTGATGTACATCACTATCAGAAAAGGTTGTCCAAGTATGGTGTCTGTATGCACAATAGTATTCCATCTACAAGCTTGACTAAAAAACCTTAACGGGAATTAACTAAGTAATTCAAGGTTAAATATAGGTCAAGGTCAAATATAGGTCAGGGATTGTTAATGTACATCACTAGGAGATGAAGTTGTCCAAGTATGGTTGGTGTAGGACCAGGAGTATTCCATCTACAAGCTTGACTAAAACCCTTAACCAAGGGGAATTAACTAAGTAATTCAAGAGGAAATGTAGGTCAAGGTCAAATATAGATCAGAGGTTATTTATGTACATCCCTATGAGAAAATGTTGTCCAAGTATGGTGTCTGTATGCACAATAGTATTCCATGTACAAGCTTGACTAAAAACCTTAACCAAGGGGAATTAACTAAGTAATTCAAGAGGAAATGTAGGTCAAGGTCAAATATAGATCAGGGGTTATTGATGTACATCACTAGGAGATGAAGTTGTCCAAGTATGGTGGGTGTAGGGCCAGTAGTATTCCATATACAAGGTTGACTAAAAACCTTAACCAAGGCGTGACTGTGACGCCGACGCCGGGGTGACAACATAAGCTCTAACTATTCTTCGAATAGTCGAGCTAAAAACCTTAACCAAGGTTGACTAAAAACCTTAACCAAGGGAAATTAAGTAAGTAATTCAAGATTAAATGTAGGTCAATGTCAGATATAGGTCAGGGGTTATTGATGTACATCACTAGGAGATGAAGTTTTCCAAGTATGGTTGCTGTAGGCCCAGGAGTATTCCATATGCAAGCTTGACTAAAAACCTTAACCAAGGGGAAATAACTAAGTAATCCAAGGATAAAAGTAGGTCATGGTCAAATATAGGTCAGGGATTATTGATGTACTTCACAAGGAGATGAAGTTGTCCAAGTATGGTTGCTGTATACCCAGGAGTATTCCATATACAAGCTTGACTATAAACATTAACCAAGTTTGAGTACAAACCTTAACCAAGGGGAAATAAGTAAGTAATTAAAGGTTAAATGAAGGCGAAGGTAAAATATAGGTCAGGGGTTATTGATGTACATCCCTATGAGAACAAGTTATCCAAGTATGGTGTCTGTATGCACAAATAGTATTCCATCTACAGCTTGACTAAAAAACCTTAAACCAAGGTTGACTAAAAAACATTAACCAAGGGGAATTAAATAAGTAATTCAAGGTTAAATGTAGGTCAAGGTCAAATATAGGTCAGGGATTATTGATGTACATCACTAGGAGATGAAGTTTTTGTCAAGTATGGTTGGTGTAGGGCCAGGAGTATTCCATCTACAAGCTTGACTAAAAACCTTAACAAAAAGAGAATTAACTAAGTAATTCAAGGTTAAATGTAGGTCAAGGTCAATTATAGATCAGGGGTTATTGATGTACATCACTATCAGAAAAGGTTGTCCAAGTATGGTGTCTGTATGCACAATAGTATTCCATCTACAAGCTTGACTAAAAAACCTTAACGGGAATTAACTAAGTAATTCAAGGTTAAATATAGGTCAAGGTCAAATATAGGTCAGGGGTTGTTGATGTACATCACTAGGAGATGAAGTTGTCCAAGTATGGTTGGTGTAGGACCAGGAGTATTCCATCTACAAGCTTGACTAAAACCCTTAACCAAGGGGAATTAACTAAGTAATTCAAGAGGAAATGTAGGTCAAGGTCAAATATAGATCATAGGTTATTGATGTACATCACTAGGAGATGAAGTTGTCCAATTTTGGTGGGTTTCTAGCAGTTTAAGTATTCACCATACAGCTTGACTACCTTTAAAGGAACCAAAAAATTGGAATACATAAGTAATTCAAGTTGGATATTGTCAAGGTCAAATATAGACCTAAAAACCTTACCAAGTTGGAATTAAAACCCATTAAGTAATTGCAAGGGAAAGGAAATAATAGGACAAGGTCAAATTTTAAAGGGATCAGAGGTTATTTATGTACATCCCTATGAGAAAATGTTGTCCAAGTATGGTGTCTGTATGCACAATAGTATTCCATGTACAAGCTTGACTAAAAACCTTAACCAAGGGGAATTAACTAAGTAATTCAAGAGGAAATGTAGGTCAAGGTCAAATATAGATCAGGGGTTATTGATGTACATCACTAGGAGATGAAGTTGTCCAAGTATGGTGGGTGTAGGGCCAGTAGTATTCCATATACAAGGTTGACTAAAAACCTTAACCAAGGCGTGACTGTGACGCCGACGCCGGGGTGACACTAACTATTCTTCGAATAGTCGAGCTAAAAACCTTAACCAAGGTTGACTAAAAACCTTAACCAAGGGAAATTAAGTAAGTAATTCAAGGTTAAATGTAGGTCAATGTCAGATATAGGTCAGGGGTTATTGATGTACATCACTAGGAGATGAAGTTTTCCAAGTATGGTTGCTGTAGGCCCAGGAGTATTCCATATACAAGCTTGACTAAAAACCTTAACCAAGGGGAAATAACTAAGTAATCCAAAAGGATAAAAGTAGGTCATGGCTGGTCATATAGTAGGATTATTGATGTACTTCACACGGAGATGAAGATTGTCCAAGGGGTATGGTTGCTGGTAGACCCAGGAGTATTCCATATACAAGCTGACTATTCCTTATAAACATTAACCAAGGGGAATTAAATAAGTAATTCAAGGTTAAATGTAGGTCAAGGTCAAATATAGGTCAGGGATTATTGATGTACATCACTAGGAGATGAAGTTGTCCAACTATGGTTGGTGTAGGGCCAGGAGTATTCCATCTACAAGCTTGACTAAAAACCTTAACAAAAAGAGAATTAACTAAGTAATTCAAGAGGAAATGTAGGTCAAGGTCAATTATAGATCAGGGGTTATTGATGTACATCACTATCAGAAAAGGTTGTCCAAGTATGGTGTCTGTATGCACAATAGTATTCCATCTACAAGCTTGACTAAAAAACCTTAACGGGAATTAACTAAGTAATTCAAGGTTAAATATAGGTCAAGGTCAAATATAGGTCAGGGGTTGTTGATGTACATCACTAGGAGATGAAGTTGTCCAAGTATGGTTGGTGTAGGACCAGGAGTATTCCATCTACAAGCTTGACTAAAACCCTTAACCAAGGGGAATTAACTAAGTAATTCAAGAGGAAATGTAGGTCAAGGTCAAATATAGATCATAGGTTATTGATGTACATCACTAGGAGATGAAGTTGTCCAATTTTGGTGGGTCTAGGGCCAGTAGTATTCCATATACAAGCTTGACTAAAAACCTTAACCAAGGGGAATTACATAAGTAATTCAAGAGGAAATATAGGTCAAGGTCAAATATAGATCAGAGGTTATTTATGTACATCCCTATGAGAAAATGTTGTCCAAGTATGGTGTCTGTATGCACAATAGTATTCCATGTACAAGCTTGACTAAAAACCTTAACCAAGGGGAATTAACTAAGTAATTCAAGAGGAAATGTAGGTCAAGGTCAAATATAGATCAGGGGTTATTGATGTACATCACTAGGAGATGAAGTTGTCCAAGTATGGTGGGTGTAGGGCCAGTAGTATTCCATATACAAGGTTGACTAAAAACCTTAACCAAGGCGTGACTGTGATGCCGACGCCGGGGTGACAACATAAGCTCTAACTGTTCTTCGAATAGTCGAGCTAAAAACCTTGACTAAAAAACATTAACCAAGGGGAATTAACTAAGTAATTCAAGGTTAAATGTAGGTCAAGGTCAAATATAGGTGAGGGGTTGTTGATGTACAGGACTAGGAGATGAAGTTGTCCATGTATGGTTGGTGTAGGGCCAGGAGTATTCCATCTACAAGCTTGACTAAAAACCTTAACCAAGGGGAATTACGTAAGTAATTCAAGAGGAAATGTAGGTCAAGGTCAAATATAGATCAGGGGTTATTGATGTACATCCCTATGAGAAAAGGTTGTCCAAGTATGGTGTCTCTATGCACAATAGTATTCCATGTACAAGCTTGACTAAAAACCTTAACCAAGCTTGACTAAAAACTTTAACCAAGGGGAATTAAGTAAGTAATTCAAGAGGAAATGTAGGTCAATGTCAAATATAGGTCAGGGGTTATTGATGTACATCCCTATGAGAAAAAGTTATCCAAGTATGGTGTCTGTATGCACAATTGTATTCCATCTACAAGCTTGACTAAAAACCTTAACCAAGGTTGACTAAAAACCTTAACCAAGGGGAATTAACTAAGTAATTCAAGGTTAAATGTAGGTCAATGTCAAATACAGGTCAGGGGCTGTTGATGTACATCACTAGGAGATGAAGTTGTCCAAGTATGGTTGGTGTACGGCTAGGAGTATTCCATCTACAAGCTTGACTAAAAACCTTAACCAAGGGGAATTAACTAAGTAATTCAAGAGGAAATGTAGGTCAAGGTCAAATATAGATCAGGGGTTATTGATGTACATCCCTATGAGAAAAGGTTGTCCAAGTATGGTGTATGTATGCACACTAGTATTCAATGTACAAGCTTGACTAAAACCTTAATTAAGGTTGACTAAAAACCTTAACCAAGGGGAATTAACTAAGTAATCACAGGTTAAATTTGTAAGCCAGGTGTCATAATAAGTCAGTGTGTGATCTTTCCCACCTAGGAGTGAGTTGTCCAGTAATGTGGTTGTAGGACAAAGGAGGTGTTACATCACTAGGAGATGAAGTTGTCCAAGTATGGTGGGTGTAGGACCAGGAGTATTCCATATACAAGCTTGACTAAAAACCTTAACCAAGGGGAATTAACTACTAAGTAATTCAAGAGGAAATGTAGGTCAACGTCAACTAAGATCAGGGTTAGTGAGTACATTCCTAAGAGAAAAGGTTGTCCAAGTATGGAGTCTGTAGCACACTAGATTCCAGATAACAAGCTTTGACTAAAAACCTTAACCAAGGGAGTGAACTAGTAATTCAATGTTAAATGTAGGTCCGTGTCAAATATAGGTCAGGTGTTGTTGATGTACATCACTAGGAATGAAAGTTGTCCAATAGGGTGGTGTAGGACCAGAGTATTCCATATACAAGCTTGCACTAAAAACCTTAAACCAAGGGAATTAACTACTAAGTAATTCAAGAGGAAATGTAGTCAAGGTCAACTATAGATCATGGTTAGTGATGTACATTCTAGGAGAAAAGGTTGTCAAGTAAGGGGTCTGTATGCACACTAGTATTTCCATTACAAGCTTGATCTAAAAACCTTAACCAAGGGGAATTAACTAAGTAATTCAAGGTTAAATGTAGGTCAAGGTCAAATAGTAGGTCAGGGGTTGTTGATGTACATCACTAGGAGATGAAGTTGTTCCAGTAATGGTGGGGTGTAGGGCCAGAGTATTCCAATACAAACTTGATAAAAACCTTACCAAAGGGAAATTAACTAACTAAAGTAATTCAAAGAGAAATGTAGGTCTACGTCAACTATAGCATCAGGGGTAGTGATGTACATATCCTATAGAAAAGGTTGTCCAAGTATGGTGTCTGTTATGCACACTCGTATTCCATGTACAACTGAACTAAAAAACCTTAACCAAGGGAAATTAACTAAGTAATTCAAGGTTAAATGTGGTGGGGGTCATGTCCAAATATAGGTCGAGGTTTGTTGATGTACATCACTAGGAGTATGAAGTTGTCCAAGTATGGTGGTTGTAGGACCAGGAGTATTCCATATACAAGCTTGACTAAAACCTTAAACCAAGGGGAATTAACTACTAAATAAATATCAAGAGGAAATGTAAGTCAAGGTCAACTGATAGATCAGGGTTAGTGAGAACATTCCTAGGAGAAAAGGTTGTCCCAAGTATGTGTCTGTATGCACACTATTTATTCCATGTACAAGCTTGACTAAAAACCTTAACCAAGGGGAATTAACTAAGTAATTCAAGGTTAAATGTAGGTCAAGGTCAAATATAGGTCAGGGGTTGTTGATGTACATCACTAGGAGATGAAGTTGTCCAAGTATGGTGGGTGTAGGGCCAGGAGTATTCCATATACAAGCTTGACTAAAAACCTTAACCAAGGCGTGACGGTGACGCCGGGGTGACTACATAAGCTCTAACTATTCTTCGAATAGTCGAGCTAAAAATCGTCTCTACATTATAGGTCTATTATTTAGGAAGGTCAGTAAGATGAGTGTGGCATGAGGTCATGTTGTTTGCCTATTGTGAATGCAATCATTATCATCATGGCTCAATTTTCGTCATATTCGTCAATGACATGTAGCCTATTTCATCAACATTGCAAAGTATACTTATCTAGCAAAGTATACTTTGAAGGATACATTTTCAATTTAAAGATAAATTTATTATTTTTTATTAAACTGAATTTATTACATTATCACAGCCATTTATTTTGGCTGTGATAATGTAATAAATTCAGTATAATAATTCTGCATACTTTTAATCATCAAATATATGCAGTCGTTAGTTCTATATGACATAATGCATTTCGGGAAAACTAAATGATTACTCCCTCAAAGTATACTTTGCTAGATAAGTATACTTTGCAATTTTGATGAAATCGGCTACTGAATGACAAATTTACATCCCTGAAAATAATGAACTAACACAATAGCCCATAATCATTCTTGTTGTTATCCCCTCGGTGGGCCTCACCCCATTAAATTGATAACGGTCGGATTGTCTTTAAATTAGAAGTCGGTGTGTGAAAACCTATACCAATGTAAATCCTGGTCAGGCGTGAACATCGGTATTTAATAACAAAATCACAATGTCCGCTGATGTATTACGCAATGTTTTATTGAGTGAAAGGAAAACATTGTAAACCATGACAAGACTACACGAATCAGCAGACTAGTTTTGGCCTAGACTGGCCGCTAATGCAATGAACCGGGATTTGTCAGATAGCAGCCCGATTCCCAAAACACTATCAATCGGCAAGCCATACGGCAAGCATACGCAAATTACGTCACCAATAGCGTGTATTAATCTTTGATATAACTGCCCACGGCGTGAAATTTACACTCACAAAATTGACAAGCGCGGCAAACTGACCGAGTTTCTCACCCACTAAATAAGGTGATCATCATCAAGGTCAAGGTTACAATATAAGGGGAGTTCAAAATTATTGATATGAAGGTCACTGTCACCAAGGTCAATGTCACACAAATGACACTGAATGAATAGCCATCAAAGTGAGGAAGCTATTTGTGAAGTTTGGTAATGATCCGACTAACAGATCAGGAGATATTTAACATTTGAACATACATCCAAAATTATTGACACAAAAGTCAAGGTCACCAAGGTGACAGTCAAGGTCACAGGAATGACTCTGGATGGAAAGATATCAATGTGAGGAAGCTATTTATGATGTGTGCTAATGATATGACCAACGGATCCGGAGATATTCCATTTGGACGTATGTCCAAAATTGTTGACACCAAAGTGAAGGTCACCAAGGTGAAGGTCAGCCAAATTACACTGGTATATATCAATCAATGTGAAGAAGCTATTGATTAAGTTTGGAGATGGTCTGACTAACGGATCAAGAGATATTTAGGAAGGTCAGTAAGATGAGTATGGATGTCACAGCACAATCTTGTAGTCTGATAACGATTGGGTATGTCCAAAACTATTGGCTATTGAAGGTCAAGGTCACCAACATTAGGTCACAGTCACCCGAATGACACTAGATGGATATATAGCTATGAATGTGAGGAAGCTATTGATGAAGATTGGTCAAGATCCGACTATAGATATTCAACATTTGGACGTACGTCCAAAATTGTTGACACCAAGGTCAAGTCACCTGAATAACACAGGTTGGACATGTTGGATAGCTATCAAAGTGACAAAGCTATATATGAAGTTTTGTAAGGATCTGACTAATTGATCACAAGATATTCAACATTTGGACGCACGTCCAAAATTGTTGACACCATTGTCAATGATCACCCGAATGACACTGGGTGGATATAGCATGCATTAATGTGAGGAAGCTATCGGTGAAGTTTGGTAAGGATCCGACTAACGATCAGGTGGTAGTATTCAACATTTGGACGTATGTACAAAATTATTGACACGAAGATTAAGGTCACTGAGGTGAAGGTCAATGTCACTCCAATGACACTGTATGGATAACCATCAATGTGAGGAAGCTATTGATGAAGTTTGGTAAGGATCCGACTAACAGATCAGGATGTATTCAATATTTGGACATACATCCAAAATTAGTGACACAAAAGTTAAGGTCACCAAGGTGAAGGTCAATGTCACCCGAATGACACTGGATGGTTAGCCATTGATGTTAGGAAGCTATTTGATGTATTGATGACGTTTGGGGTTAAGGATCCGGACTAACGGATTAAGAGACGTGTATGCGAAATTTGCGTCCCGACGATGCTGCCAGAATTGTGACCGCTACATCTCATTTCCACTATCGTAGGGAGAGCAAAAAGGATGGGTATGCTGCTAAAAATAGAACATGGTAAAACCAACATCCAAAATCCTCAGACACACAGGTGGAAAATGTAGTATGGAAAATGAAGAAAATTTTTCATCAACTTACATAAAAAAATAGATAGTATATCTATGTTCATAAATACATGACCTTTTGTGTTGATTGCTATTTTTTGGCATTTATATCATTTTGTTTACTGTTATGGCACTATCACTAGTGCAGAAACTCAAAACAAAGCACACGACACGTGCAACTTTCAGGAAAATATAAAACAGAAATGTCCGCAATTTCCTATATTTTAAATAATGTAATTTCGCAAAAATGTAGATACAATATTTATCTAACTCCCCGAAATGTTTTCAACTATCAGCTTAACAATATTAATTACCTATCTGACGCAGAACTGGATCTTTCAAGCTTGAAATCAGACATGATTGTTGTTTTGGGTTTTTAATGCAGTGACTGAAGCCTTGAAATTTGATTGGTTAAAACTAATTTACAGCCAGAAAGAAAGATGCGAGCTAAAAATAGACTGCATCGAATAGTTAAGATTGACCCAAATTATGCTTTGCACTTCCTGGTTGGATGAAACTGAAAATAGAGACCCAAAACAAATTGGTCTAGAATAATGGATGGGAAAACCCCAGCATAATTGTCAAAGCCATTGAAAAGTTAATATTTTAACCTACAAGGCTACATATTATAATCACCTGATAGCCTATAAATGTGTCTGTGAATGGAGAAATGGGGCTAATTGTGGTACGATTTACCCAAATCTACCAAAGTCTTACCCCAATCTACCCAAATCTTCATTAAAAATAACATTTATGATTATATTATATACTTTTTCTACAATATATCATTAGTATATCATATAATTAGCACATTTTGACCGAAAAAAGGAAGAATAAAGCACATATTTCAACGGGAAAGCGATTAATATAGCATTATTATAAAGGGAGACTACTGTGATCGAGACTCATTAATTATGTCTCAGTTTTATGGGGTGCCTATTTGAAGTGATGATATCACATATTCGAATGGGTGATATCACCTATTCGACACTGAAATGGTGATATCATGTATTCAAACTGGTGATATCATCACTTCAAATGGATGATATCACCTATTTCGAATGGATGATATCACCTATTTGAATGGGTGATATCATCTATTTGATTTGAAGTGATGATATCATCCGTTCAAATAGGTGATATCCTCACTTCAAATACATGATATCACCTATTTGAATGGATGATATCACCT
Organism: Conchocele bisecta; assembly: GCA_029237695.1. NCBI lineage: Eukaryota > Metazoa > Mollusca > Bivalvia > Lucinida > Thyasiridae > Conchocele > Conchocele bisecta. The sequence goes on along the minus strand of CM055268.1, from coordinate 7,032,828 downwards.
ATTCGAATGGATGATATCACCTATTTGATTTGGAGTGATGATATCATCAATTCAAATGCATGATATCATCACTTCAAATACATGTTATCACCTATTCGAATGGATGATATGACCTATTGGAATGGATGATATCACCTATTTGATTTGAAGTGATGATATCATGCATTTGAATTAAAGTGATGATATCACCCATTCGAATACATGATATCATCCATTCAGCACAAACTGGTGATATCACCAATTCGAATGCGTGATATCATGTATTCAGGACGAATAGGTGATATTATCATCCTTTCGAATAAATGATGTCACCCATTCGTTTAAATGATAAAAGAAAATATGATTACTCCCTGTTTACAGTAGTCTCGCATAAACAGGACTTCCAGTCAAAAATTTAAGCACCGACTGTGGGATTATTATTGTTTTGTTCATAATTTAATATCTTATTGTAGAATAATTTCATAATATAATTATAATATTAACACGTTTGCATGCTTACTATTTTTGTTAGCATATTTAGCAAGTGTTTTTAACGTTAGGATTATTTTCTCTCATCCTTCATTTTGAAACATAATGTTTCTTCCGAAAGGATGATATCACCTATTCGAAAGGATGATATCACCTATTCGTTCTGAATATATGATATCACACATTCGAATTGGTGATATCATCAGTTTGTGCTGAATGGATGATATCATGTATTCGAATTGGTGATATCACCTATTCAAATGCATGATATCATCACTTCAAATCAAATAGGTGATATCATCCATTGGAATAGGTGATATCATCCATTGGAATAGGTGATATCATGTATTTGAAGTGATGATATCACCTATTCGAATGGATGATATCATCACTTCAAATCAAATAGGTGATATCACCCATTCAAATAGGTGATATAATCCATTCAAATAGGTGATATCATGTATTTGAAGTGATGATATCATCAATTTGAATGCATGATATCATAACTTCAAATCAAATAGGTGATAGCATCCATTCAAATAGGTGATATCATCGATTTGAAGTGATGATATCACAAAGTGCTATTAAAGTCCAAAAACGGCGCCACATACAGTGTAAGTTAACATCGATAATGATTGCTCGCACATATATTTTGCCGATGTTTTTTTATGCTATGGTTTTTATATGTTATCTCCCTTGGATAGCATACTATGTCACGCGCAAATGTCTATGGGGGCAACCATTGTCGTGCTGCGCCTAAACGCGAGTATGACCAAGAAAATAGTGCCCCAACTCTACATATACTATTCTATATAGTTTTCACAGTTTTGGGCTCAGTTTATCAGTTAAATTTTGGAAACTACGAAACAAGACATTAGCTATTATCTTTAGTTATCACGGGACAGTACGTACGGAGCTAGCTACAAACATTCGCCTCCGATATGTTATCTACGGCTACAATTTGACCCATTCAAAAATGTCAAAATTTAGTTAACTGTATATTTTATACCTTTAAACAAATACTCTTTGATGTAGAACTTGTAAATTGCCAAACATAATAGAACAGGGAAATCATTTTCCCATGGAATCCATCTTTTCTCTAGTTGCATGTGTTCAACAGTCAACATAACGAAATCAAGCTTTCAAATTTACAAGATATACATGTAAATGTCAGATAAACACCTTGAGACGGTAAACTAACCAATTTCTGCATGTGTATGTTCTTTATACCGATAACCGATTGGAAAAATTCACTCTTCCATGCGTTACATTAAAGAGATGGGGTTAAATTGCTACACTCGCGAGAGGTATGGAGCGGGGTAGCAATTTTGTTTCTAGTACGGAGCTAGCAGTAAAATGGGTGGGGGGGGGTGAACGATTTTCTATATATTTCAGTACTGACCCTGCAAGTTACACGAGTGTGATTTACACCACTTACCCCACACATCGATCAGTTTTTGTGAATATAACATATTTCAGTACTTTCAGTACTTTGATTTATGCTATGGTATGCCAGGGTGGTGGCGGGGACAATGCTCCCTGACCCCCATATAGGGACTTGGTTCGCCTCGTCTGGTTATTATACGCACATGAACATTGTCTCTATATCATTTTTAACTTATTTTTCATTTATTATTTATTTTGTTATATAATATCTTGAAATCACTCGTTACAGTGGGTATGCGTACGGACTATGGCCGTGGAAGTAATACTTGGTGATGATCGAATTAGGTTACACTCGTTGTAAAGTCAGAATTTAAAAATACATACATGTATTGTTTGTTTTACATATATTGTATTTTATTGAGTCTTATGCTATCCTATACTTTGTAAATTGCACTATAATGTCATATATGTTACACCATGTATTACGATTGGTACATATACTACAGTTTGGTCGTGTTAGTATGCCAGTCAGATATTGAACTCGTATATGCTAGTGTGCGGCTAAGTACCGTGCCATTTCACTCACTGTAGTTTAAACAGTATGTATTTCATACAATACATGTTACATCATTACATGTGAATATACATGGATTTGAAAACAAGCTAATAGCTTATATGAATTCATATCCATACAAGATAATTACAACTTATTTACGTACAATGCAAAGGTATGTGCGCAAACAACATTACAAGTACATAACATATCATGGATTAGCTATAATTTCCATTATTTGATTTTTGACAAGAGTAGTGAGTGAGTGAGTGAGTGAATAGGGTTTAACGTCCGCTTTTCTGACATAGAGGTACAAGCCTCAGGGAGTCTACACGCAGACGGGTCAACGGGGTCGAGTCCCATATCCACCTGTCCAAGGGGGGTAAATCCCAACTTCAGAACTCAATATTTACAATCAAAAATATATATTCAGTCCTGAAATTAGAACAACCTGATCTGGAGCCAGGCCCTCGCCACACCAGCATCATTTATCCATCCCCTAAAAGTAATAGGATTAGCGCTAATCTTACTTTTATATATGGGGCATAGCCCGACTCAACTCTCACATACAAGAAAGCCAAAAATGTACATGAGGGCCAAATCCGGTATAGTGGGTTCCGGAAAGTATGAACCCAATCGTTAAGCCAGTTTAGTCGCCTTTTACGACAAGCAATGGCTACTGCAGCACTATTCTCAGGATCAGTTGATCCCGCCCCGGTGCCTGCACGGGGCAATTTTGACAAGAGTATGCGCATGGTGTAGGTATATGAAATATATTTAGTATACTAGTATGTTGATTTTTTTTTATTTCACTCACTTTAGACTTAATTAAGTTTATGCAGCTTAATTGCTTCGTAAATGTGATGGGATATATGCATAACATACATGTGAACATTATCTTCTTACTATACTAGACAGTGCATCAGTTTGACATTTTACACATTGAAAGTGTGTCTATTTTGTGAGTGATGGTAGAAATGCTCAGATATCTAGCTGTTTGTATAGTCTGCTGCTGCACGTTGTCGTCCTATATATGTTGGACGTATTGCACCAACTTTTATTAGATTTTCTGCCATATTATTTGCTGTTTTCACCCTTCAAGTGGTGAAACTGTCTGATAACATGTATACATACACACTAAAATGGCGGAGATGGCAACTCAATGCTCTGTATAATATACTCTAAGAAGAACAGGGTCAGACATACTTAATATAGATATGCAGTCACATGTATAATGCTGCTACATTAGAAACAAAAGGTCATATTCTATAAAGCCATGGCATCCTTAATTATAACCACAATGGAACAACATGCCATTAAATCAAGTCACGTAAAATACAACACTTATCAAATATTATTTATTACAGTTTCTGTTTTCGTGAATATCCATACATTCACGAGTGGACATACCCATATACAATTACATTTAAATTACAAAACTGAAATATTTAATTTTTGCCCCATATAACCATAAGTCTGTACACAGACCTAGCATAAAGTCTGTGGTCTGTATAAGGCAGATCAACATATTCTATTTCAGCAAAACATTCCATATGACTGCATGTTTAATCATCGCTGATAAACGGAAATATATTCTACACTGAAATCTATGGAACGCCAAATCTACATAAACTCAAATAATTAATGCTAGCTTTAAATAATTAGTGCTCTCTCAATTTCAATTAGTGATCTCTCTAATTCAATTTGTGCTCTCTCTAATTCAATTTGAGCTCTCTCTAATTCAATTTCATTAATAGAGAGAGCATGAATTAAATTTGAGGGAGCACTAATTGAATTTGAGATATCACTAATTGAATTTGAGAGAGCACAAATTGAATTAGAGAGCACTAATTGAATTTGAAGAGAGCACTAATTGAATTAGAGAGAGCATTAAATGTATGTGTTTTTGAGCTCTCTGCAAATAATATAGAGCTAGCACGAATTCAATTAATGCTCTCTCTAATTCAATTAGAGATCTCTCTAATTCAATTAGTGCTCTCTCTAATTGAATTTGTGCTCTCTCTAATTCAAATTTGTGCTCTCTCTAATTGAATTTGTGCTCTCTCTAACTCAATTTGTGCTCTCTCTAATTCAATTTGTGCTCTCTCTATTAATTATCATTACAGCTAGCGCTAATTGAATTAAAGAGACGTCATATCTTGTATATCTTGACGGCTATTCTACATAAATGTATCGTCATTTTACCTAAATATATGCATTACATAATGTTTGTAGATTAATAGTATTCGTATATGTTGGTATTTATACTTTCCATTCAAAACTTGATTATAAAAGGTATGATTAGTGTTAGGAACAATACAAAATGACTAATATTTGAACTTTGACCTTGAATATGATCTTGACCCTGCATCACATGTCATCTTCCTTCACTTCAAATTTTAGTTCTTATTACAGTATGCATATAATATTGCCATCAAACATTGAAGCACTGGTTTATAGGGTTATTTGAACAATTATACATGTTAATGCTTATTTTCAAAACAGCGGCCATCTTGGACGCCATCTTGAATATCTCCATGGTTACTCGACATATTTCCATTTCAACTATATATGTTCATTGTCTGTAGAGTATTCTGATATGCTGATATGTATACTTTTGTAAAATTTGTAGGGTCCGTACCTCAGACTGACTGTCATTGGAACATATACATATTTTCATTGAAGTTGATCTCTTTGTGCCGAAATATTTTGGATTCCTGTCCTCAAGATGTACAGCAACATGACACATATGTTGATTTCGTCAAATATTGAAGTTGATTTTTCACCAAAAGCGGAACATACGTACTTTGTACACTCTATCATAGAATAGCCGTCCAGGATGTTGAATATATATTCAATTTATCAATCAGCGAGTGTCCTAAATTTGCAAAACTATGTCAAACCACTGCGAGCAGGAGGAGGCAAACTTTGAACAACAGTATGTACTGTGTAACTGTGTATCCCCTCATATCGTGTAGATACAAAAGTTCTTTCCGTATCTTCACATTGTTCATATTATGACTAGTGTAGAGCCACATCAGCCTGTGTGGATCATTGGTGACCAGTGTATACACATGTCAGTCTCTCCAATTCAATTAGTGATCTCTTTAATTCAATTTGTGCTCTCTCTAATTTAATTTGTGGGCTCTCTAATTGAATTTGTGCTCTCTCTAATTCAATTTGTGCTCTCTCTAATTCAATTAGTGCTCTCTCTAATTGAATTAGTGCTCTCTCTAATTGAATTTGTGCTCTCTCTAATTCAATTAGTGCTCTCTCTAATTGAATTTGTGCTCTCTCTAATTCAATTTGTGCTCTCTCTAATTCAATTTGTGCTCTCTATTAATTATCATTACAGCTAGCGCTAATTGAATTAAAGAGAGCACAAATTGAATTTGAGAGAGCACAAATTGAATTAGAGAGAGCACAAATTCAATTAGAGAGAGCACTAATTGAATTAGAGAGAGCACAAATTGAATTAGAGAGAGCACAAATTATTTGAAGCTAGCATTAATTATTTGAGTTTATGTAGATGTGGCGTAAAACTATGTCAAACCACTGCGAGGAGGAGGAGGCAAACTTCGAAGAACAGTATGTACTGTGTAACTGTGTATCCCCTCATATCGTGTAGATACAAAAGTTCTTTCCGTATCTTCACATTGTTCATATTATGACTAGTGTAGAGCCACGTCAGTCTGTGTGGATCATTGGTGACCAGTGTATACACATGTCAGTCTCTCCAATTCAATTAGTGATCTCTTTAATTCAATTTGTGCTCTCTCTAATTCAATTTGTGCTCTCTCTAATTCAATTAGTGCACTCTCTAATTCAATTTGTGCTCTCTATTAATTATCATTACAGCTAGCGCTAATTGAATTAAAGAGAGCACAAATTGAATTTGAGAGAGTACAAATTGAATTAGAGAGAGCACAAATTCAATTAGAGAGAGCACTAATTGAATTAGAGAGAGCACAAATTGAATTAGAGAGCACAAATTATTTGAAGCTAGCATTAATTATTTGAGTTTATGTAGATGTGGCGTAAAACTATGTCAAACCACTGCGAGGAGGAGGAGGCAAACTTCGAACAACAGTATGTACTGTGTAACTGTGTATCCCCTCATATCGTGTAGATACAAAAGTTCTTTCCGTATCTTCACATTGTTCATATTATGACTAGTGTAGAGCCACATCAGCCTGTGTGGATCATTGGTGACCAATGTATACACATGTCAGTCTCTCCAATTCAATTAGTGATCTCTTTAATTCAATTTGTGCTCTCTCTAATTGAATTTGTGCTCTCTCTAATTGAATTTGTGCTCTCTCTAATTCAATTAGTGCTCTCTCTAATTGAATTTGTGCTCTCTCTAATTCAATTTGTGCTCTCTCTAATTCAATTAGTGCTCTCTCTAATTCAATTAGTGCTCTCTCTAATTCAATTTGTGCTCTCTCTAATTCAATTTGTGCTCTCTCTATTAATTATCATTACAGCTAGCGCTAATTGACTTAAAGAGAGCACAAATTGAATTTGAGAGAGCACAAATTTAATTAGAGAGAGCACAAATTCAATTAGAGAGAGCACTAATTGAATTAGATAGAGCACAAATAGAATTAGAGAGAGCACAAATTATTTGAAGCTAGCATTAATTATTTGAGTTTATGTAGATTTGGCGTTCCATAGAAATCAATATTGCCTGCGTGTATGCATGCCACATATATAAAATATATGTTTAACGAATGCTCATGATTTAGATGCCTCAGATCAGGTATGTTAAATGTTTACTTTACACGTTTCGCTTCCAGGTTAGCTCAAGCCCGTTTATTTGAAAATTCAGTCACGGAAATCGCGGTTTTGCACAATAAAGTGGTTCTTTGGTTGATTTGTGCATATTAGTTATCCATGAATCGCAATTTCGTTATAAAAGACATATTTATACAACTATATGCTCTATATAGTTAACAAAACACTACCCAAATACGTGCATGTGAAAATAAGTGTCTCTGTTTGGTATTTTACGATCTTGACGTATGTTGGTGTGTATGTCGTGCTGATATAATTCCAGATTAGCGTAGAATAATCAATCATGTTCATTTGAAACAAAGTAACACATTAATGCATGTATACGATTATATATTATATTAAATATATGGTTGTGATATTATAATACGCAGTTATGACACTTAAACATTCCATGCAAGGACATTATATAACTACAACATATATGATTACAGTGTATGGTATTCTCCAGAAATATCGCAGTTCACAACTGTGATACATCTACATACATATGCATTCAAGATATATTTCACTATGACCGCATAATACATTTTTATAACTTTTATTCTTTCTATGTACCAAACAATCTCACGAATGACCTCAACATATGTTCCATCATAAACTCACAACATTTTGATTTTGATCTTGATCGGATTATAGTTTAATATCCATACATATGTGACTCACAGATACTGAATAATTAAATTGTTCCTATTTACCATGTTTACAGAGTCCCTACCTACCTGTATATGACTTCTTGATATGATAGCTTATTCAAACGCGATTCTCTTGTTAATAAACACAGCATATGCCGTTTATGAACTGAGATTCAACGACCTGGATGACACCATGTATTGAATTCATAGATATATAGAGTAAAGCGAATATGGTTCACACATATTGGTTATTAACTATTCCTACATGTACTTACTTAGTAGATGGCTTAACCGGCATTATAATGACTACTTAAATGATAGTAATCCAAAAGTGGTAATAGTAATATCATATGTCGTATATAAGATTCGATGGCCAGAATGACAACGTTGACTCTACATATATACGATATGTATATGTTATATCATTCCCTAATTTTCAAGTAATTGATTTTGTCTCTTGCTGCACCAACAAGCACATTCACACTGTCCGTGTGTAGTGTTGCCAAGTTACTGTTATTCCATGTTTGTTATTAAATAAATGTCGTCGATATTACGACTTTGTTATAATAATAAATGTGATAAATACTTTTCAAGCACATTGTATAAATGGAGGGAATATATATTATGCAAACGCAGTAGAATGAATATACCCATATCAGTGTCTTCTATAGCGCACTAATTGGGGAATTAGTATAATACCTATATAACTGAAGATGAAATGGCATGGGTTTTGTAATATCTAAAAAGCTAAGCATATTTCTTCACTATGAAACAACGCTGTATTCATTATGTGGGAGGTGAATAATGGTAATTGGTACGTAGCGAGTCAAGTTCAGAATTAATCAACTTCCATTTGATATGTCAATCGCCGTGCCTACCATTTCGTGTACCGCATTCATAAATTGATTACCGTTGTTCATATATATATATATAGTAGGCTTCATTATATTAATGGGAAATGACATAATGTCAGCATGGAATGTACAGTTATCTAATAGTTTCGAAGTATGTAACAGGCCCGTAATGAGACTTTTTGAAGCAGTGAGTCTTTTCAAGGACTTGAATAGCCAGCGGCAGCTAGGGGGTCCGGGTCCGGTCCATGCCCTCCCAGACAATTGTGAAATCCGGGTGGTCTGAAATGCCATTTCAAACTAGTTTCTACTGTCAAATCTTCCAAACACTATAATAACATAGCCCCCTCCCCATACACATAATAGTATTAACACTGATCGTATTACTCTTATAACGGGGTTAGTCAGATTCAACTCTCGCCTACAAGAAAGCTTGACATATGCATAAGGGCCACGCCAGGGATATCACGCTCCACAGCAATCATTAACCACATCGTTAAATTGCCATTCACATGCTCCCAACCTGCCACTGTATTTTGTTTGTATCCAAAATACAAGTACATACTAGACAAGGGCATTATGTGGATTCACTCAAATGCATGAATGCATGAATACCTAGCTGGTCATAAAATATTATTCTTTATGTTGTCATGGAAACACTGAAACGTTGATTTTAGGGTGTAGCATATGCTATGTCGTTAATATAGACGTGTCAGAATTGTATCCATGTTGGCGGCCATCTTTGATTTATCTTTGTTTCTGGCGAAAGATCATTCGATACAGTTTAGAACACAAACTTCGCATTTTTAAAATATTACAAATATGATTTCCAAGTATGTTCTATTTCTTTACTATTGTGTCGACTAACAGTGCCTAAGAGCATGAGCGATACTTAGAGGCCATCTTTCATATCCCAACATGGTCAAATAATAATCATATTACATGCACTCATTCATTTTTTAAAGATTAAATAATGCAATAATAACAAAAAAGAGGAAACAACTGAAATACCAGATGGCCGCGGCCTGCATGTCGAGCCCGCCGAGGCATTTGACCTTGACCTTGGGCACAGGGGCCGCATGAGTGGGACACAGCATGAATATATGGATGATGACTAATAAGTATATGAAGTTTCAAGTCAATGTGACTTAGTACTGCATAGATATAAGGTATATAAAAACTTTAACGCAGATTTCGGACGCACGGACACCCGGACGTCATTGTCATCACTATGTCTCGCTTTCCGCAAGCGGGCACGACAATAAAAGTGCATGAAAGTGTATCTATTTATTTTAGTTATTCCACACACAATTATTGCACGTCTGTATGAATATTTGGCGGCCATCTTGTATGTATATGAATTTGTCAGTGGGGAATTGTTTTTATAAGCTATCTAAACGTATTTCTATGTATGTAAACGCATAATGTAAGAACCAAACACCATATAATAATCAAGTCAGAATATATTTATGACAAAATGTTGATACCTGGGCCCGGTTGCTCAAAACCTCTGTTAGATTAACAGACTGTTAAATCCTTAGCAATGCTAAGGATTTAACAGTCTGTTAAGCTAATAGAAGCTTTGAGCAACCGGGCCCAGGCGTCTATCTTGAAAATCGCAAAATACACAATGATTTGGACCACCATAAAAATATTTCAAGCATGTACATGTCCATCTACTGTATTCTGGGTTTTTTTAAATTCATTTGACCACTTTGCACTTAATGACCCCAAAAGTGACATTGTCCTACCTAATTTGATTGACCGACACCGGATTCATGTTCAGGATGGTATGATGTATCAATCAGATCTAGAATAGTCGTTGCTGTTGCTCTCTTGGTAGTGAATAGAAGTCGTTTTTAAGCCACTTCTCTTCAAAGTGCCTCTCCACTATTAACCCTTTTATCCAGAAGTAACTGAACAGGATTATTCCTAATTAATTTTCAGACTATTCCATTAATCAAAGAAGGGGTGATTTTATAGCAAACAACAACTCATAATCCACAAACTACACAGATCCTGAAGAGATGGATTGTTAAGAGATGGCTTAAACTGAATCTACACTGCTTGCAAGCAACAGGGGGCCGTTTCATTAAATTTCGTAGGACTAAAATGTGCAGACTTAAAATAGTCTGCAAATTTCAATTGATGGATTTACATTTATTGAGCATAGGCTGCAAATGTAGCCTATGCTCAATAAATGTAAATCCAATAATTGTTTACAAGAACACATTGTTAATGTGAAATTTACAGACTATCATAATTTTGGAGTTACGAACATTTTAGTCGTACAAAGTTTAGTGAAACGGCCCCCTGGAGTGTGCTTCATTAAAATGGGTTTCCTGTAATGAATCTCTATTTGAAACAGCTGTCCATGATTACAAATCACACAGGCTTGGTGTGCCCATACCTGTAACATACAGTGGAATATCCCTGAACTGAACACCCAGCTGGGGACATCACGCGGGGTCCGGTTTAGAGAGCAGGGGCGGATCTGGAGGGTCGGAGTTTACATAGATCACAGTTTACCACCGGTTGGAGTCTGAATTTAAATGCCGTAAAACACAGGAAAGTGTATTTCGAAGAGCTCGAAAATAGGACCCCCCCATGCTGGATCCGCCCCTGGAGAGGTTGCACTGTGCACTTGGTTGGGACAAAATATATGTTTGGTCATACTATGGACCATAGCAGGGCCATAATTCAACTTTAAAGTATACATAGAAATGTACTATATACCATTTAACCCTTACACCGCCATCTTAATTTTTTTTCGTCAGCTATTTATTTTCTATTTTCAATTTTTATCATAAAAAACATGCTTTGACAGCACTTTAGAATATTTTACAACATGCTTTGACAGAACTTTAGAATCATTTCCATTGAAAATGATTCTGAAGTGCTGTCACACCATGTTTTTATTGAGAAATAAGGCAAAACATAAAAGAAACAGCAGACGACAATTGTTGTGTCACGGTGTAAGGGTTAAACTAGCCATATTTTTTAACAAAAAGTATGGCCATCCTATTGACAATAAATTATGGCTAATTTTAAATATTATGGTTCATGTCTATGTGCATATTTTAAAGTTGGATCATGGCCCGACAATGGTCCATATGTCACTATAAGGAGGTACATATCCGTGCCCGGTTAGCTTAGTCAGAGCGATAATACAGTAAACCAGAGGTCCCGGGTTCGAGCCCTGGGCCGGTGCACATTTTTCTCACCTTGTGACACATAGTATGACCAAACGATTGTCCAATTGTTTGGGCAAAGTATCATTCACTGATTTTGTACGGGTGTTTCAGTCTAGGTGTTCGACTGACCCCCCCACCCCCCCCCAGTTCTACAGCTTGACCATCCATTACACGACCATTAAACCTTACAGTGCTAACTTAAAATTTGTCGTTTGCTGTTTTTTATTGTCCATTTTTCTCATCAAAACGATGTTTTGACAGCACTTTAGAATCATTTCCAATGGAAATGATTCTGAAGTGTTGTCAAACCATGTTTTTATTGAGAAAAAATACAAAACATAAATAAACTGCAGAGGACAATTTACGTTCCCCACGTTCTAAGGGTTAAAGTTAATATGAGTGTGCAGCCAGCATTGTCTGATTGGACACAGGGGAGTATAATTCTCAACAACAACAACAACAACAACATTCCAATCTTATTTTGTTTCATTTTATTACATATTGCAAAAATATATGTCTAGTTCAGGTTTAACAATTACACAGCTGAATTAAATATTGTCGTCTGCTGTTTATTTTGTATTTTCCATTTTCCCCATTCAAAAACATGGTTTGACATCACTTTAGAATCATTGCCAATGGAAATGATTCTAAAGTGCTGTCAAACCATGTTTACTTAACAAAGAAGGCAACATATAAAAAAGACAGCAAAACGACAACTTTAGTATCCAACATTCTAAGGGTTGAGTTTCAGCAGACGGTACATTTTGACTATCAGCTTGACCGAGTGGAACCATATGTACAGGTAACCAGCCGCACATTGACCAATTACACGCTGGCTGATAAGAAAATGCTGTATGAAGGTAAAACAGAGTTGAAAACTAACAATGCAGTGATTTCATTAACCCTTAGAAGGATTAGACCGCTACTCACAACAATTGTCGTCTGCTGTTGCTTTTATATCTTGTCTTATTTCTCAATAAAAACTTGGTTTGACAGCACTGCAGAATCATTTCCAACGGAAATGATTCTGTAGTGCTGTCAAAGCATGTTGTAAATTAATCTAAAGTGCTGTCAAAGCATGTTTTTTACGATAAAAATGGAAAATAGAAAATAAACAGCAGACGACAAAAAAATAAAATAGCGGTCTAAGGGTTAATATCTTAACATGATGCTAGCGAATGTGATAATGCCAGTGTATTGACACAACATAAACAAATCAAGGTACTCTCCACATAACCATTCCCTAGCATGAACTGTCACCCCATAACAGCCTATCAACAACTAAGGTCAATGGGTTCAATCCCGTATATAACCTGCTGCAATGGGGGGGGGGGGAATCCCATAATCAGAACGAAATATTTACATTGAAATAAATATATATTCAGCCCTGAAATTAGAATAACCTGACATGGTGCCAGGTCCACACCAAAGTCACTTGGCCTCTTCCCCTAAAAGTAATAGGATTAGGAAAAATCATATTACATGTACTCATATAAGGGCTATAATCAGATTCAGCCTGAGAGCCAAACCAGGTATCTGGTTGGGATTGCGGTAAGGATGAATCCCGATCATTAAATTACCCATCGATCATTAAATTACCCATCGCATGCTCCCACCAACCACCACCAAATGTCTTGAATATCAAGTTTATCAGGCCTTGCCTGGAAATGGTAGGAATACATCAACAAGCCACAGAATTCTTACACATTTCCTAGCCTCTTCTGACGAACTCGATATGTGGCTGTGACGGGAGAAATGGGGCTTATGGGATTTGTGACCGGTGTAGCTCCTGATTAAATAACACGCATGGGTTGCCTGATAACAATCAATATTGCTTGTGAGAAACACGATACCGGTAGATGTTTGATGGAATGGCGAACAGTGCAGATCCAGATCAGACTGTGCGGCTGCACAGTCTGATCTGTATCTACACTGGTCGTAAAACCCATAAGCCCTATTTCTCGAGTCCTCACCGCATATGAGAAGACATTAGCCTGATATTCTCTATGTAACATTGTGCATGGTTTCTACTCAGACCTTGTTTATATGTCAAAGACGCGTTGATAATTCCAGCACAAAAATATTTCACATTTCCCTAACATTTGATTGGCCCGTAGCAAGTCTCTGTCCCAAATTTATATCCCAGTAAACTCCCACGCCAAACTACTTTCCATAACCGTGAGGCGCAGTTAAAATAATTCCTAAGAAAACGGAAAATAAACACATTGTCTTGATGAATTTATTTCAAATGCTGGAATTATAAGGAATGAATGGCCTTTTTGTGGAATTTATCGGGGATATAAACTTGGAAAAGTCGCGGGAATACTGGCCTCGACGAGGCCTTCCGGCCTTCGTCCAGTATTCCCGCGACTTTTCCGGCGTCCAGTATTCCCGCGACTTTTCCAAGTTTATACCCCGATAAATTCCACAAAAAGGCCATTCATTCCTATGATAAAAGGGGCCAGATAGTGTCGCAACCACATGGCCGCCATGATACGCAGTCTGGTCAGGGTCTACACTGTTCATCTAAGAAACATCCCCACTATTTCTACTATGGCTACATAATTTTATCAGGCTGGAACAGTGTAACAGTCTGCTAGTTGATATTGCGTACGCTTGTTAACACCCAGGTAACTCCTATGTTGTCATGGCACATAACCTACCAGAAATAAGTATACAAGAAATCAGTTAACACTGATGTATGTACATGTATCCCTCAAAAATCTTTACGCCAAAAAACGCAATTTTCTACGTCATGTGACCTTGAACTTGGGAAAGGAGTCACATGAGTGAGCCACATAATGAAAATATTGATGATGGCTAATAAGCATATGAAGTTTCAAGTCAACACGACTTATGGTTACAGAGGTAATAGGTAGAAAACTTTAACACAAATCTCAGACGGACAGACACGCAGTCAAACAGATAACAAAAAAGTCACCCTCCCAAAAAAAAATTATTTCATAAAATTCCATCAAATATTGATTTTATTGCTGGTTGCATACCTTGTAAGGTCCCTTTTATCAGACAGCAGCACAGATTAATATATACAAAATGTATACTCACACAAAGGCTGGAGCTATAAGGCACAGTTATCTCCGAGACTAAAGTAAAGTATCCCCTCATTGAACATGGTTTTCATGCCAAGGACACATAATTTTGCAGCTGGAAAAGGCTATTCTAATTTATGCATCAAACTATAATTGTGACCACACATTTGAACTGTCTCATTGGTATGGTTCAAATGTGTGGAAAAAACTGATGTGAAACAAGAGTGCCGAAGGTCACAATATACGCCCTTTGAGGCAAGGCGTCAACAAGGGGAGATAACTCACTGAAAACCAATAGGGTTTGACGTGATAAACATGTATACCAAATTTGGTTACGATCGGTCAAGTAGAACTTGAGTTATTGCGTGGACAAGGATACAGAGTGTGAAAATTAAAAATGGCCGCCAAGGGGAGATAAGTCATCGGAAACTTTTCAAAATCAATAGGCTTCTTCATCTTGCCGTGATAAACATGTATGAATTTGGTTACAATATGTCAAGTAGAAATCTTGTTATAAGCATGGGACAAGTTGTGCCTGCCCGCCCGCCCGCCACCCGCCCATACAAGGTGAATAAATAATACGTCCCGTTTGAAAATGTCAAATATTTTTTTACTAGCTGTGAATCAGTATCGCTCACAAGTAACTCATGAACAACAAAGTTTGAATGGGGTACAACTGTATTTGACCCGTTTGATGGTTACGCACAAGTGCATGTTCATCCTTTGACCCGGAATTGGAATAGACAGAAACGATGCCTCAGATAAAACAAAAGGGAATAATATACATATTGTTGGTGCAAGTATTTCACTGAAAACAGTTGGACTTAGAAATCCTACACTGGGCGATTGTGTATGGATATCACATACAACGGTCAATAAAGCTTGTTTTCTCATGTCACATGTCCAGTCACAAGGCACATCTGCAATACGTACAGTGACAAAAATGTCAATAAATAAATAAATGATATTTGGTACATGTTTACAACTCCCCGTATGTACAAGCCGTGTATTTGCATATTTATCACAAATACAAACTCCATGCTTATACCATTTTCTGAGCAGACTCTCAAGTTGTACACAAAATCATGCAGTTTGATTGGTCAAACAATCAAATTGGTCAACCAATCAAACTGCATGATTTCGCGCATGAGAATGGAGTACATGCTCAGCCACGTTTTTTAAACACGGGACAAATTCATGAAATCCATGTTTTGGATAACTACATTCAACCTCAGTTTGAAATTAACATTCAAATATACTGCCTGACTGCGATCCCGAATTCTCAGCACAATCTAACATAGAGTTAGGTTTGGACGGACGTCTGCAAGACACTCTTTTCCCAATACATCGGGAAATCAAGCCATAAAATTGTACAACAGGTTTCAAATGGCTATAGAATTGTCTCTGGTGGCTTGTATGAAATGGAAGGAAGATACAGACTCCAGTTTACAAATACAGACATTTAAGTGACTAAATGCACCAGCTCATCTGTCTGAAACATTTAACAAATAAATAGAGTTTATCCAAGTATTGGTTTGGGATATGGGATACATTTGCCCCAAGATGTGTGTACAATCTGGTAAAGAATTTCCTTAAGGGATTTTCCAATACAGAGGTAAATAAATACCATATTTCAAAATGATATTGAATATACTACACATACCAAGTACACATGAAATTGTTTGTTAGGAATGATGTAACATATAAACATTGACATTTTTTCGCTAGAGTATGAAAACTGTTTTCATGTAATATAAACATCGTTTTGTTTCCCCAGTAAATGAATTGCCAGACTACCGGTAGTATTTGAAACAGATCTCTATAGTAGACATAAGACAAGTATGGGGTCAACATAAAGACTCATTACTCAGTAAACAAATCTTGTAACACAAATATCCATTTATGCTGAGGACTTTTCCAGAATCTTTGGTAAGGGGGTGGGGGTTGGACGGCACCCTATTTAAATTCGGATGGATGAATCCAAATTTAAATAGGGTGCCGTCCAACCCCCACCCCATACCAAAAATTCTGGAAAAGCCCTGAGTTAATGTCAGCTGATATTGTATTTGAATGAAATGAATTGGAAAATATCATGGCCATTTGAAATCTGTTGTATATCACAGTATGTAATTGTAAATAGGCTGCCTAAACATTGCAACTATACAAAGGCTATACAGGCACATTTCACCATAATTCTACCCCATGCCGTCCGTCTTCAATACGGCCCCGTGATTATCAATCATTTACCAGCAGCAGTTTCAAACTGAAGCTGTTTAATTGGTGGATCCATATATAGACTGGTTCCACTACGAGACGTCCCATCCATCTGGTCCCAGTCTACAACACTCATTTAGTATATACTGGTTCCTCTGTCAAATGTCTAATATCAAGACATATTAGACTGGTCCCCGCTATTGACATCCCCAATCGTACCTATTATAGTTTTATCACAGCGCTATGTGACATCCGCTATCAGATCATATATAGACTAATCTCCATATGACGTCCCCTATCAGGTCATCCACCTGGTCCTAGTCTACAACACTCATTCAGTATAGACTGCTTCCTCTATCAAATGTCCTCTAACAATAGGCCTCTATCAGACCATATATAGACAGATCCCAGCGCTATGCGACGTCCCCTATCAGACCACATATAGACCCAGCGCTATGCGACGTCCTCTATCAGACCATACCGGTATATACAGATCCCAGCGCTATGCGACGTCCCCTATCAGACCACATATAGACCCAGCGCTATGCGACGTCCCCTATCAGACATATATAGACTGATCAGCGCTATGCGACTACCCCTATCAGACCACATATAGACAGATCTGCGCTATCGCGTCCCCTATCAGCACATAAAAGATCGCGCTATGCGATCGTCCCCACCATATGACAGATCAGCGCTATCGACGTCCCCTATCGACATAGACTGATCAGCAGCGCTATACGACGTCCCCTATCAGACCACATATAGACAGATCTCAGCGCTATGCGACGTCCCCTATCAGACCACATATAGACAGATCCCAGCGCTATACGACGTCCCCTATCAGACCACATATAGACAGATCCCAGCGCTATACGACGTCCCCTATCAGACCATATATAGACTGATCCCAGCGCTATACGACGTTCCCCTATCTGACCACATATAGAGATCTCCACGCTATACGACGTCCCTATCAGAACCAAAATTATATAGACAGATCCCAGCGCTATACAGTCCCCTATCAGACCACATATGACAGATCCCAGCGCTTACGAATGTTCCCCTTATCAGGACCTATTTACTGATCCCAGCGCTTTACGACGTCCCTATCAGACCTTATATAGACAGATCCCAGCGTGCGACGTCCCCTATCAGACCATATATAGACTGATCCTGCGCCTATCCCGGGACTTCCCCTATCAGGACCACATATTGTCTGATCTAGCGCTATGCGACTTCCCTATCAGACCTCATATAGGACAGATCCCAGGCGCTATACGACGTCCCCTATCAGACATATAGGACAGATCCAGCGCTATGCGACGTCCCCTATCAGACCATATATAGACTGATCCCAGCGTATACGAGCGTCCCTATCAGACCACATATAGACAGATCCCAGCGCTATGCGACGTCCCCTATCAGACCATATATAGACTGATCCCAGCGCTATGCGACGTCCCCTATCAGACCACATATAGACAGATCCCAGCGCTATGCGACGTCCCCTATCAGACCATATATAGACTGATCCCAGCGCTATACGACGTCCCCTATCAGACCACATATAGACAGATCCCAGCGCTATGCGACGTCCCTATCAGACCCACATTATAGACAGATCTCCAGCGCTATGCGAGTCCCCTATCAGACCTATATAGGACAGATCCACAGCGCTATTCGACGTCCCCATCAGACCACATACATATAGCACCCATAGACCTGGTCCCAGTCTATAACACTCATGAAGCTGCCACTGCTGACGGATGCAGAGTCGGCGATGCGGACAAGGTCATTAATGTCGACGGAGGCCGGGTACTCGTCTCCCATCACGTCCTTGTAGTAGTCGGACATCTGCTCGGACGGCGCGTACGACGCTGACTGACCCACCGCCTGTAATCGAGGAGAAAAGTGAAAGTGAATTGGTTTAACGTCCCAGCAACAGCTGAGGTCATATAGAGACGGTACCACAGTTTAATGTCTCGTCCGACAGACCAGTGGGATGGCAATACTATGAAAGTATTTTTGATGCCCAAGGCGAGGTTTGAACTCACAACTTCTGGATAGGAAGTCAGGTGTTCTAACCCCTAGGCCCCAACCCACCCCATACTCGAAGGGAATGTCAGGGGACTATTGGCATGGAGACTGTGGCCAGTAACGCTCCTGATCAGCTATAGCATAGACAAGCAATCTGATTAGAAACCACGGCCGACAGCTATGTGCCATAAAGTTTTCTCTGCAAAATATGCCAGGGCTCCAGATAAGGAATTAGTACATGGTTCATACAGACTTATGAGAGCAAAATTCAAGGATGTTTCAAGGACCCTTTGTAGCTTTTCAAGGAGTGTTTCAGAATTTAAAAAAAATCACAATTTTACAGACGTATCTATTGTAATAATTCCAAATTTACCGTTGTTGTTGTTAATACTGATATATCCGCGCTTATTTTTGCAGTCACACCGCGTAATGAACTCTGTCTGGCATATTTTATTCGCATCACCCCGGCCAAAATTCGTAAATCTTATTAATAATAAAATATTTTAGTGACAATTCAAAACTTGCACGAGATTCAAGTCCACGCTATGAAAATTTAAGGAGTTTTTCCCAGGATTTAAGGACGTTTTAAGGACAAAAACCACCAAGACCAAATTCAAGGAGTTTTCAAGGTCTGTGCGAACCCTGTAGTAATTGAATATTGTCACTCCATCATTTCTGAAGCAATTGGGTATTTCAAAATTTTGGGTAAAATAAAATCACACTACTGTTTACACATCAGCAGACAGCAATTATTGAATAGTTTGCTTCTAAATGAAAACATGTCTTGGTAATCATTAGAATTGTCTAAATGAAAACATGTCTTGGTATTTCATTAGAATTGTCTCCTTGGAGACAATTCTAATGAAATACCAAGATGTGTTTTCATGGAAAAATAATAAAAATATGCAATATTTGTAGTCCGTTTATTGTTTTCATGATAAAGATACCACACATTTTTCATTGCTTTTTTATACTCACTACTTCTGATTTCAATTGGGTTTCTGGCAATTTTAATTGGATATTTAAGCAAATATGCACCTTATCTGGGGCTCTGTATGCCTTAAAGTTCTCTATTACTGACTACACCAAAGTGTAGTAATAGAGAACTTTAAGGCATATTTCGCATAGACACACGAAGATAAAATTTTCATTATAATCATCATGTGGAGCTCTCTGCAACTGGGAATGACAAAGTTTAGACTTTGATCAGAAGGTCGGTGTGTGTGTGTGCGCTTGTTGACAATGTCAAGTTGTAATCTGTATCTGGCATTGCCTCGCGGTAGTATCAGGCTATTTTCATGTGCAAATGAGGCATGATATTTTTTAATTATTTATACTAATTAAATACGTCACCTGAATAAATAATAGTTTCGACAGATTATAAAGTATGATCATTGCACACCATAAACATAAACACAGAGAATAAATAGCAATGTCCTTTAACATGTTAAGGAAACACGGTTATCGCCTCTGAAATCAGCGTGGAAATTTACGTCTGATATAAAATGTATAATAATGCCAATCAATACGGGGGTAATGGTGAATAAATGTTTATTTTGTCAGAAAATGTATGATGTCTCTGATATAAAGAACATTTTGTGCCTACTGAGTGGGCATGTACCTATAACAGATCACTTGAAGAATGTGAATGATCACTTAAGGTTTATGAAGTATGAGTTTGAATGGTTTGATTATTTGTCATTGCTAATCCTGTGACATTTCGTACTAGTATGGGGAATAACAGAGCACAATGGCACAACTTACGATGGAACTGTCTGCATCCTCGTACAAAATGCCGCGGACGTCATCGCCCATTGACCAGGCGCTCACCACCGAGTCTCGCTCCCACTGGTCATAGTCATCCTGGGAGAGGGACTTGTAGGGGTCCTTGTACGGCCTCTGGCGATCAGTGACGCGTGTCGCTGACGGTTTGTACGTACGCTTACTCGGGGGACCTAAAACGTGTGTCTTGTATGTACAATTGCAATTACAGTGGAACCTCTCTAAGCCGGACACCCTGGGAGGTCCCCAATGTGTCCGGTTTAGAGAGGTTCCACTGTAATTAAACCCTCCATGAACAATGTTTGTCATTTTAAATCATGAACAGACACGAGAATGACATAAATTACATTAGTGAAACCCATCTAATATAAATTAAACACAACGGGTCCCCAGGGTGTCCGGTTTAGAGAGGTTCCACTGTACATGATTCTAACAAAATTGCCAATAAACAACAAGCTACAACAAGTGCACCCTCTTCAACCACAAGCAAATTTTAATTTAAAATTAAACTTTATTTATGTTAGTTACACTAATTACAAACAAGTGCACAGGCTGTGACTGGAGAAATGGCGCTCATGGCGTTTGTGACCAGTGTAGTTCCTGATAAAATAACACACTCCTGTAACCTGATAACGATCGATATTGCTTGTTAGAAGCATGACGTGTGTTTCATTCATGGAATGGCGAACAGTGCAAATCCTGATCAGACTGTGCAGATGCACAGGTTGATCTGGATCTACACTGGCCGCAAAACCCATAAGCTCCATTTCTCTAGTCACACCCACAAATGTTTTGTAGGCATAGATGGGGTGGTAAGGTTTTTTTTATATAATATGTGAGGAAACACAAGCACCCTACTACACTGAGGGCCCAGAATGTGTACAACAGACGGTACATACCGGCGAGTGTTCGTGGTGGCTGCAGCTCCTGTAACTGCTGGGCGTAGGTTTTGGGGCGGTGGGGCGGGCGGTGGGACTTCACTACCGTCCTCTGTAGCACGCTCGGGGGGCCGGTCGCTGAGATATACACATCACAACCACATAACGACAGTACAGTATAGAACTGCCACATAATGACAGTATAGTGCAACCCGGTCGCTGAGATATACACACCACAACCACATAATGACAGTACAGTATAGAACTGCCACATAATGACAGTATAGTGCAACCCGGTCGCTGAGATATACACACCACAACCACATAACAACAGTACAGTATAGAACTGCCACATAATGACAGCATAGTGCAACCCGGTCGCTGAGATATACACACCACAACCACATAACGACAGTACAGTATAGAACTGCCACATAATGAAAGTATAGTGCAACCCGGTCGCTGAGATATACACACCACAACCACATAATGACAGTACAGTATAGAACTGCCACATAATGAAAGTATAGTGCAACCCGGTCGCTGAGATATACACACCACCACCACTAACGACAGTATCAGTATGAACTGCCACATAATGACAGTATAGTGCAAACCCGGTCGCTGAGATATACACACACAACCACATAACAACAGTACAGTATAGAACTGCCACATAATGACAGTATAGTGCAACCCGGTCGCTGAGATATACACACCACAACCACATAATGACAGTACAGTATAGAACTGCCACATAATGAAAGTATAGTGCAACCCGGTCGCTGAGATATACACACCACAACCACATAACGACAGTACAGTATAGAACTGCCACATAATGACAATATAGTGCAACCACAGTTGGCAAGTTAAACTCGCAATCAAGCTGCTTAATTTCAATTGGCAACAAGGATGTTTGTTTCTTTCAAACCTACATAATTGGAATCTGTTATTCCATGTTACTTTGCAGATTACATTAATCAGACAATATATAATTTCGAAAACAAAAATCAGAAAAGAAAACGCCACAGAGTGCGGATCCTGATGAGCCTGATTTGAGGTCTGGAGACTGAAATAGTCTGACACCGTAAAATTGACAGTTCCATACTATTTTCTTTTTAACTATTTTATTAATAAAAATGTTTGTATTTTTAAGCTGAAAAATAATAACGCTATATCATGACAAGACATAAAGCTGATGCTGTAGATTTGTATAAGCCGCCTTATACAAATCTACAGTATCAGCTTCATGGTCTGAGGTGAAAGGATTACAATATAATGTCGTAAATAATGTACATATATATCTGTAATACCACGTCCATATCCACCCACCATGGCAGCCACGGTTCCGTGGCACTATTTTGGATTGAATATGAGACACGTCATGTGATTTTGTACCTTCGGACATCTGCGTTATTTCATTAAATACGTTTACAAAATTTACAATATTTTTTATAAATAAGGTCAACAGTTGACAAAATGTGGAATTATATACCGCATGTACTCTGAATATTTTGTCAACTTTTGACGCCATTTACGGAAAATATTGTAAATTTTGTAAACATTTCATGAAATTATGCAGATGTCCGAAGCTACAAAATCACATGGCGTGTCTCATATGATGATATAACCTCTATACACAGAGCGGGGAACTTACATCTGGGTTTGTGTGTGCCGGCATTCAGTTTCTGCAGCTGCTCCACGTAGGTTACAGGTTTGTGTCGCGGTTTCACCGGTCTCGATGATGGTCTAGCGGACACACTCGCGACTGCAATGGATATTGTCATACAAGTGGTTTGTATTAATTAACCCATTACAGGTGGGATACAATTACAGTAGTGTGAACATTTTTAGATTTTTTTCTCTCACCATTTTCTTTATTTCTTCTCGAAAGTATATGTTGCTATCACTCATCTGAACCGTCTCAACGAGACGGTTCAAATGAGTGGTAACAACTTATACTTTCATAGAGAAACAAACAAAATAATCAGATTTTTTTCAATAAAAAGTATTGTATACATTGACTTCAATGGGTTAACCAGTAGACTGCTGCACACCAGTAGACGCTGCACACCAGTAGACTGCTGCACACCAGTAGACGCTGCACACAAAAATTGTCGTCTGCTGTTGCTATATATTTTTCTTTCTCAATAAAAACATGATTTGACAGCACTTTATTGGAAATGATTCAAAAGTACCGTCAAAGCACACTTTTGATGAGAAAAATGGAAAAAGAAAATAAATAGCTGACGACAATTTAATTCAGGAGTGTCAGTTTTAAAGATAACAGTAATAACTTGATGAGAACTATCTAATTCTGAAATTAGTACCAGAAGATAGGCTACCATAATAACCCTACTTATCCCGTCAACGCAGTGCCTATGTGCCGTGAAACACGGTGCCGTGAAACATATTTGATATCCTGTCAATACGACCTAATCACAATTCATACGCGGTTACAAAGAAATGTCGAAACCACAGTGTTGACCAGTGCCTGATTGATCAGCCTGGTGAAAATGGGACTGTTCACAGTGTACGTGCGAGTTAAATTCCGCAAATAAAACCGTCATCGCCGGAAAATAAAATTGTTAAAATTAAGTTCATGCCATTTTCTGGATGCCAAAGTCATTACCATTACGACCCTCAATTTCCAATAGTTTGCTCTCTTCCCCATTCCGTGCGTCATTCAGATATGACTGACGTCATAATTATAAGTACGTTAGTAAGTCTACTATGTCATTTAAACTAAAAATGGCTGCTCCCAGTGATTCCAGTCAGGTAAGGAATACACAAATAAAACAGTTGTTTGTCGTGTTGATTATTATTCTGGACAGCTCGCAATCGTTGCGGAACCTGCTCCGAATGAAAATGGATGGGTCTGGTGAATTTCGACAGTATATTTCGTTGACAAGAAGCTGTAATTTCACATTGTCGGTGACACAATTATAAAGACTTAAAGTATCAACAGAACATTCATCTGTTAAACCCGCCTGAAGTATACATATTGTACTGGTTAATTCTGGTCGCATTGATTCAGCTGGTCACCATTCTAAACAGGATTAATTTGCAAAGCTGCCATCTTGTTTTTTTTCTGTTTCCATCATTCATGAACGATGAAATTAATAGAAACAAAATCGTTGTAACATGATAAGATTATTCTGTAAACATTTAGATGAGTAAAGTACCTAAAGGCTAAAACAAATATTGACCAATTTACTGTCATGACTGTTCATTAAGGGATTATTACAACCATAAAGTATCGAACTGTGTTGTGAGTGCCAAGAAGCCTACATTACCTAAATTAAGTTGATTTTAATGTTGTTTGACAATGTTGACGGGATAAATAGAATAGTAGGTTAGTGCCGTGAATGCGAAAAAATATCTGGCTCGGCACGGAAACCGGATAGGCTCGGCAGAGCCTTGCCCATCCATTTTCCTAAGCCTCGCCAGATATTTTTTCCCATTCACGGCACTAACCTACTATTCTCTATATATATGGACACAATTTATTCTCTGAAACACACATTAACCCTTAGACCGCTACTCACAACAATTGTCGTCTGCTGTTGCTTTTATATCTTGTCTTAATTCTCAATAAAACATGGTTTGACAGCACTTCAGAATCATTTCAAAGCATGTTGTAAATTATTCTAAAATGCTGTTAAAGCATGTTTTTGATGATCAAAATGGAAAATAGGAAATAAACAGCAGACGACAAAAAAATAAGATAGCGGTCTAAGGGTTAATAATTAATTTTTTTCACAGCAAGGAATGACTAAATATTTACTGTAAGTATGGTTGTACTTGTTTATCACAAAAACAATGTATTTGGATATAATTTGTTTTGGAAACCCCTTCCCAAATTATATGGTGTCCGAATAGTATCCGTGAAGGGTTACTGTGGTATTTTCCATTATGAGCATCTAGCTACATGTACATAATTATTTTTTATAATATACTTGCCTTCTGGTCGACGTAGGGAACCTAACAACAGTTTTCACTTGCGTATTATTAACTAATTTTACAGTTTTCACTTGCGTTTTACTTATTCATAATTTTACACATTCATAACAACAGTTTTCATTGCGTATATCATTATTAACATAACATTTAGAAACCTTCCCATCTGTATCTACTGTCATTTCGGGTAATTCTGTGCATCAGCTAATTCACGTCAAATTTAGCCTTTCGTACGTCATAATAAAATATGTGGATTTCGGAATAAACAAGCTGAATAATTGCTATGCTGTGGCACAATTTTATCACATTCCGATAGTTTGGTAAAAAGTTATTCCGAATATAGTCAAAATGTGTAAAATCCTCAGACGCTGCCGATGGAATAGCCGTCTTATTTACTAAATTAACTGTTCAACTAAGAAACTAACCTTTCATGATGTCACTGGATAGTTCTACTTCAAGTTTAATACCAATTTTGCTATGCTGATCCAGTATGCTGTTCGCCATTTTGTTTACACTATCAGATGTGCAGCATTAGCAGAAATAAATGTGACGTTGCAAACACGCATGTGATGTCATACATTACACAATTTACGTCAGAGCTTTATGACATTTTACCTGCACAGATGTCTTTGAACTGCATTGAATATTCAGGAAGTTTTGACTGAATATGGGGATGTTAATGCCATATCAATTTGGTTGGAAAGCCTTAGGTGTGCAGAATCAGCTGACACCATTGTAAATGATGGATTCTTCAGTAGCTCGCTATCAGACAGTGTACATGAACACTCTCCTGTGCACACAGATATGGCTAAGATTGCATTTGATTCGTCACGACACCTATTCCTGACTCAATGTTCATGACATACTTGAGGAGCCGAAGTGTGAGCGTGGAGCGACCGGAGTGACAAACGGTGTGCCAGACGACTTCATCTCCTGCAGCCTCTCCGTGTATGTTTTCACACGCCGTGGGCCCGACTCTGTTGGCTTGTTGCCTGGCAGTCGCTTCGATCCTGGAGGGATAGTATGTTAGTGAGTTGATAATTATCCTGGAGGGAGTATTATGTTACTGGGAGTATTATGTTATGATTTAATACTTATCCTGGAGGATTTAATGATTTAATACTTATCCTGGAGGATTTAATACTTATCCTGGAGGATTTAATACTTATCCTGGAGGGAGTATTATGTTCCTGATTTAACCCTTTCACCCCTGAATATCTACTGTAACATTGATAGTCCAATGAACATCTACTGTAACATTGATAGTCCAATGAACATCTACTGTACATTGATAGTCATGACCGCATATCTGTATTGAGTCCAATGAACATTACTGTAACATTGATGTAGTCATGTAACATCTACTGTAACATTGTAGTCCAGATACGTAACATTGATAGTCCAATGATCATCTACTGTAACATTGATAGTCCAATGAATATCTACTGTAACAATGATAGTCCAATGAACATCTACTGTAACATTGATAGTCCAATGCTCATTTCTACTTAAATCCTGGAGGGAGTATAAGGTTAGGGCAAATCCAGAATTAACTGTATTGAGTGGAAAGCACTTTTTGAAGAAAAAAAACCCACTACCCATGTAATTAAATTGACTTTCTGATGTTTTTAAGGACTTTTCATTTCTTTGACCCCACCACCCATTAATAAAAAAAATTAGGTGCCATCAACTCAACCCATACATCAAGTCTGGAATCACCCTTATAGCTTTAACACGTTCCTCACTGAATAGCTCATGTTGACAGTTCCATGCTCATTTCCAGACAATTCCATTAATATTAAATCAGATAGATATTTTTAAAATATCTCAAAATATCTCAAAAATGAAAATACCGGCAAACACTGCAGATCCGGATCCACAGTGTGTGTAAATGTTGGTTTTATGATCTGTGTGGTTGGTATGACAAACACTGCAGATCTGGATCCACAGTGTGTGTAAATGTTGGTTTTATGATCTGTGTGGTTGGTATGACAAACACTGCAGATCTGGGTCCACAGTGTGTGTAAAACGTTTGTTTTATGTCTGTGTGGTTGGTATGACAAACACTGCAGATCTGGGTCCACAGTGTGTGTAAATGTTGGTTTTATGATCTGTGTGGTTGGTATGACAAACACTGCAGATCTGGATCCACAGTGTGTGTAAATGTTGGTTTTATGATCTTGTGTTGGTTAATTTGACAAAAAACACTCAAGAATTCTTGGATCCCCAGTGTGGTTGTAAATGTTTTTTTTTGGGTTTTATTGATCTGTGTGGTTGGTTGACAAACACTGCAGATCTGGATCCACAGTGTAAATGTTGGTTGGTTTTATGATCTGTGTGGTTGTATGACAAATCACTGCAGATCTGGTCCACAGTGTGTGTAAATTTTGGTTTTATGATCTGTGTGGTTATGCCAAACACTGCAGATCTGGATCCACAGTGTGTGTAAATGTTGGTTTTATGATCTGTGTGGTTGGTATGACAAACACTGCAGATCTGGATCCACAGTGTGTGTAAATGTTTGGTTGTATGATCTTGTGGGTTGGTATGCCAAAAACAAACTGCAGATCTGGATCCCACAGTGTGTGTTTTAAAAATGTTTGTTTTATGGATCTGGAGTGTTGGTTAATGACTAAACAAACAGCAGATCTGATCCACAGTGTGTGTAAAATTTTTTTTTGGTTGGTTTTAAGATCCTTTGAGTGGTTTTAATGGTATGACAAAACACTGCAGATGGCCTGAAATCCAAAGTGTGGTGGAAATGTTGTTTTTAGAAATCTGTGTGGGTTGGTATGACAAACACTGCAGATCTGGATCCCACAGTTGTGTGGAAAATGTTGGTTTTAATGATCTGATGTGGTTGGTAAATGAACAAAACCAAACTGCAGATCCGGATTCCACAGTGTGGTTGTAAATTGTTGGTTTTTAAAGAACGTGTGGTATGTAGAACAAACACTGCAGATCGGATCCACAGTGTGTGTAATGTTGGTTTTATGATCTGTGTGGTTGGTATGACAAACACTGCAGATCTGGATCCACAGTGTGTGTAAATGTTGGTTTTATGATCTGTGTGGTTGGTATGACAAACACTGCAGATCCGGATCCACAGTGTGTGTAAAATGGATTTATGGTCCTGTGTGTGTTTATACAAAGGGCTGCAGATCCGGATCCACAGTGTGTAAATGTTGGTTTTATGATCTGTGTGGTTGGTATGACAAACGCTGCAGATCCGGATCCACAGTGTGTGTAAATGTTGGTTTTATGATCTGTGTGGTATGGTATGACAAACGCTGTAGATCCGGATCCACAGTGTGTGTAAATGTTGGTTTTATGATCTGTGTGGTATGGTATGACAAACACTGCAGATCCTAATGTCAGAGACGACTTGTTACAAGCCGGCTCACCAGTATCTAGTGTTTGCAAATGTTTACTTTATTGTCTGTCACATTGAATGGGTTAATATTTGGACATTATAAATATATATAATATAAAACTGCAGACTCATGTCCAAATATTGAAACAATCCGTCAAGTAATAATAAAGTTGTACAAACTTTTTGACACAAAAATATGGCTAAGTGTTTCCGCAAAAATGTGAAGGTAAAAAAAGGTCAAGGTCATGTTAATGGCGGCATGAGTGTGTTCCTAATGCTCACATGTATCATGTGTCCAAATATTGAAGGAATTTGTCAAGTAATATTAAAGTTATACCATGATGACAAAGCTTTTACAAACTTTTTGATATTTCGGACGATGACGACGCGGACGATGGAAAAAGCAGTGACTTCTGCTAAAGAAGGCGCGACAAAAACTATTTTCAATTGGTCGAACGACGTCACATGACGACCGAGTAATGACCCAAAGTAGACACATCATTGTTTCTTTCTGAAAACACTATATTTACCCATACATAGTATAAAACATAACCCATACCTTCGCTCGGAAACTATACAAATTCCTATTCAATAATTGTGGTCTGTTGATGTGTAAAGAGTAGTGTGATTGTATTTTGCCCAATTAAAATTTTGAAATACCCAATTGCTTCAGAAATGCTGGAGTGAAAATACTCAATTACTAATTCCTTATCTGCAGCCCTGGGTATTGGTAAAATATATAGATCCATTAGGATCTGCACTTTTTGCAAGTAGTTTTCATATTTTTGAGAAAAAAAAAACCTTTTCATAAATGGACTAGTCTGAAAATCATTTTGTGATGATTGGATTGGTTGAAAAATTAACATATCAAACTCCGTTGCAGTTACTGAGGGGTGAAAGGGTTGACACTTCCAATCAACTTACCATAAATCATCTCCTTTTCTCTCTGTGTCAGCTCTGTTCTGTCCGTGCGTACAGATTCAGCCTGGCTGATTGTGCGCTGGCGCCCTGCGTAATCCTGGCGCCCTGAGTAATCCACCGCCAACTGACTTTCCTTCTTCCTGGTGCGTTCAGGGCGCTGTATTCGGACCAGCTGCGTAAACGGTTTCACCTTGAATGTCTTGCCGGGCGTAACTGCGGGATCGCGGGCCGCCTCCTGGCTCTCAGACACCTCCATGTCTTCCACTGCTTGGGTGTATGCAGCCAGGTCGCCTACAGTCACATCACAATGGTCAATACATGTGTCGTGCTCAAAACCTCTGTTAGCTGAACAGACTATTAAGCTAACAGAGACATTGAGCAACCGGCACAGGGTGTTTACCGGCCTCAAATCCCAAAATGAGAGCTGAATATTTACATTAAAAGATGAATATTCAATCATGAAATTAGAATAACCTAATCTGGTGCCAGGTCCTCAACACAGCAGTGACATAGCCCTGCCCCATTAAAAGTAATAGGATTAACACTAATTGTACTACTCCTGTAATTAGTGTATTCATAAACCACTTTTCATTTTACGTTCACTGTCCGTCATCTTGCTTGTTTGCGCTCAAGATCAATTATGGCTTAACCCTTTCACCTGTAAGTAACTGGAATGATTTTGATGTTAATTTTGCAACCAATCCAATGGTCACAAACTGATTTTCAGACTTGTCCATTTATGAAAAGGGTGTGTTTTTGTTCAGAAAAATATGCAAATTACTTGCAAAAAGTGCAGATCCTGATGAGACGGCTCGTCACAAGCCGGCTCATCTGGATCTACACTTTTTGCCAATACCACTATACAGGCCTGTGGTGTTGAAAGGGTTAAGTAATACACTATTATTCCATATAATGGGCATTATACAAGATGCAACTCTCATGTGCAAGAAGGGCAAAAATATACCCAAGGATCAAACCAGGGATATCAATGAACCCCATCATTAAATTATTCTTCCCACACTCATACTAACTGATAATAATCCCTTTTTGCAATGGAAGCATAATTGATATTTTGCTAACTGAATGAACAGTGTAAACCCCGATATGCTGGCTGATCTGGAGATACTCAGGTCACAAGTGATGCCCGGCTTTGTAAAACTGTATCTCAAATAATTTAAATATTCTATGTCAGATATAGAATTAAAATACCTTAAATACTGGCATTCAATGTCAAGAGTTGACTGACCAATAATTCCAGCACAAAAATATTTACACAATTCCCTAACATTTGATTGGTCCATAGCAAGTCTCTGTCCAAAATTTATATCCCAGTAAACTCCCACGCCGAACTACTTTCCATAACCGTCAGGCGCAGTTAAAATAATCCTTAAGAAAACGGAAAATAAACACATTTTCTTGATGAATTTATTTCAATGCTGGAATTATAAGGAATTTAATATAAACTTGGAAAAGTCGCGGGAATACTGGACGAGGCCTTCCGCCCTTCGTCCAGTATTCCCGCGACTTTTCCAAGTTTATACCCCGATAAATTCCACAAAAAGGCCATTCATTCCTATAATATTTGGACAAAAGTTTGATGACAAGGATGCTTCATCATAGAGGAGCCTTCAACGCTTACAGGGCTGTGTTTCATATTGGCGATAGAATGAAATAAAACTGTCCAACACATAAATTACAACATTTTCTCCATGTAAGCTTCATCAGGTACACGGGTAACAGAGCCACAATGTAACAAATATAGTAATTGTTAACTTTAATGCAAATCTTACGGACGGACAGAAACACGAAACCTCTATACACCTTGATGTACTTCGTATGCCGGGGGTATAATTATTTCAAATTGTTTATACCCCGTATAGGGGTATTCAGAATGAGATTCAGTAACAATATTGGCTATAGTCGATGATGACCCACCAGTGGTTTCGGCCGTCTGTTGTAGCCGCGGCTCCTCCTCCAGATTATCGAGGCTGCTGGTCAGTCGGAGGCGCGGGATGCCCGGGTGTTTCATTGTCGGGGCTCGCGCCGGCGGCTCGTCTCGTGGCTTCACCGACACCACGTGCACCTGGACGGAGGAAACCAGCGACAGATACCACATGTACCATGGTACATATAAGGCCATATACAATAAGTAATTTGGTTCTCAGACACAGGGTTTGCGGAATGTGAATTATTTTAATACATTTCATTTTTTTGTTTGAGATGTTCGTCTCTGATTTTTTGCAAGTTCCCAGATGCATATATGCATCTGGCAACTTGCAAAAAATCAGAGACGAACATCTCAAACAAAAAGGATATGTTCTATAAAGTTTCTATACCCTGTTTAGACGTGAAAATTCACAAGATTTTCATCAGAAATGATTGGATTAACAGATTTCTGCATGGTAGTGTTTTTTATTGATCATGTGGAGACTTTATAGTACACTTTTATTTCTCCATGACGATAAAATGCTTGCCGCGCAAGGAATATTCAGGCGGCGATATCGGAGAACCAAAGTACGTTTTTTTTATGGCCTAAAACAGTGCAACCTCTCTACAACCGCCAGCCATGGGAAGACATATAACTGGCTTGTGTAGAGAGCTGGCTGTTGTAGGGAGGTTAAATATGTAGTGATTTATCCAATTGGGATATAAAATACTGGCTGTTACAGAGAGGTGACTGTTGTCAAGAGGTGGCCATTCACGAAGCGAAGGTTCAACTGTAGTAAAGCATATGGAATTAAAAGAGTAAAGCATTGCAATATGATTCAGCGTGACAATGTTTGCCAACAGATTATTTTCTTTATTTAATGTTGCACGGGTGTCGTAAATACTATATCTAGCTCTCAGTAGCCAGGCTAACAGTGAACACAGAAACTTATTGCTTCATACAGTATACATAGATACCATAGTTTGTTTTAAATCTCCGTAGCAGCTGCTTAAAGTATTTTAAGGATTTTGTTACCAGGCAGATGGTCCCCAGTGTGTCCAGTTTAGAAATGTCTACAGTTATTATATAGCAAAACATGTACTTGGGACCAAGAATTTAAACTTTGAGTTATCAGTAGTTTGACCCAAGAGATTTTGAGGTAACGAGTGTAGACTGTACATGAATATTCTGTGATACGTTTTGTCATCATTAAACACTGAAAATTTCCTTGGTTTTATTGTATACGAGAATGAAGTAATGCACGTAGACCAACCTTGGGTGGTGGGCTGGGCAGTGTGTGGGGCTGTGTGGGCGGGTAGTCGTACATCTCGTCCTCGACGTGCCGGTACTTCTCCTCCCGCTGCTGGATCGACCGCACAGTTGGTGGGCTGTAGTCCGGGGACTGGGGTGGAACAACACACATTATAGATGATAAATCCATTATATCCATTATTGTTGTAGAGAGATGGCCATTCATGGAAGTTCAACTGTATTGTAATGTATGTGTGTGAGAATTGGTAGAAAGCTGCAAGAATATGCCAGCGAAAAACAGATTATAAAAAACAACAATAAATTGGGAGGTTGGAACAGCTCAATGCTACATGTATAATTCACTACATTATAGAGCATGATTACCTTGTATACAGCAGGTGTTCTGACAGGACTTATAGCCTTCCCCTTGCCTGCTCTCCCCTTCTTCTCCGCGGGTGACGTGTCGCGCCCGCCTTTACGTTTTGGCGTGGGCCGCGGCGTGGGCCGCGGCGTGGGTTCAGCTGGGATCGCTGGCTTGTCAGTGAGAATGCTGCCTAGCAGGTGCTGAGCCTCGTCCAGACGTTTCGTCATGAACGCCCGAGTTGTCATCTTACGCGAGTCTTCTCGCACCTCCGCTAGAGCCTTTCTTTCCTTTATGCTGAGGTTCTGTAATATATAAGAGATTAATTGAAGGGGTCAGTGGAAGAAGGACTTAGGGAAGAGGGACTTAGCTCCCTTGCTCCATTGACCCCTTCAATGTGGCCTGTTGGCACATAAATTCTGCCGGTGGCAGTTCTTAACTGAACCCACAGAGCCACAGACCAACATAATCATTATGTACCTCCCGCCTCTACTAAGACCTGCGGCATAAAACAAGTAGAAAATATTTGTCACATTTAACTTTTTGCATGCTGGGAAATTTGTGGGCTATAAATAGTTCAAAAATAGCAGACTACAATTCATTGTATTTTCTTTTATTTCTCCCTATAAATATCAATTCTAATGAAATTCCAAGACATATTTAGAGAGTGAAATAAGAAACATACTGGTAACTTGTTATTTTCACCGCTAGCATGCAGCTGTGGTAACAACAATCACATAGACTATGCTACCGGTACCCATAATGTTCAGACATGGCTCACACAGCATCCCACTACACTATACACATACGTACCTGGTCAAATGAGTCGGGAGCTGGTTTGAATGGTCGTGCCTCCCTGTCGCGCAGTTCCTCAAGATGTTGCCGGTACTCGTACATCTGTTTCGCGCGTTTAGCTGCCATCCAGCCCCGCAGTTCCTCCCGGTCGGGGCCATGACCTCTCACGACCTCCGCCATCTTCTTCATGTCGTTCAGCCCAACTCGCGCCAGCTCTATCTCCTCTTGTCTGCAAACAATGTGGGTATTATAAGGGGAACTGTATTGTAGGTTGGAATTTGAGGCATATAATGGCGATGTGAAGAAATGATTAGTCGCCAAACTTGCTTGATGGCGACGAGTGTCGTCATTAAACATATTTGCTGAGCAATCATTTTTGGAAATACGCCATAAATGTCAAAATTAAAATAACATGTATATATCGGACATTTTTACGACATTATTTTTTACTAGATTTATGCATGTCGTACCAACTGAATACCACAATCTAATGTGACAAGAAACACGATGTACACTGACCATTATTCCGAATATGTTGAATGTGTTGACAGATACAAACTAGACATAATAGGTGTCATACCAATGTACAGTACAACAGACTGGGGACTGGATCTGATATGAGACTCGTATTTTGAGACGGATCTGATCACTATTCAGAATATGTTGAATGAGGTACGAGATATAACTAGAGTCGGACCAATGTACAACAGTCTGGAGACCGAACACGGACCTGATGGCTCCACGCTGGACGAGCCTGTCTGCCTCGTGCTTCGTGAGTCCCGCGTCCTCCAGGTCAATCTCACCGCGGGCCACCATGTCACCGATGATGTCACTGATGCCACTTAGCCCTGACATCTTCGACAGTTCCACAGACCTGCAATGAACATCAGCAGTGAGTGAATCGTTAAAATGTCAACGCAGGTACTACCTTATGTTTTGGGCATAAGATTTCTGTGGCTGGGATCAAAAATGCATTCAATGTGGAATATCCAAGAGCAAATAACAATAATTTATTTGGGAAATAAATAACATATCCAAACGAAATGTCGAAAACACGATGCCCAATTGCAAGTTCTGTTTTAACAGTTATGAATGATGAAAACATGCACATGAAGTTTGAAGTCAATATCTCATACAGTAAAGAAGTTATATGTGAACGGAGACAAGAGCACGCATCTACTGCATGCAGTTATTTGACCATGAGCTTGGGTATGGTGGGAGCATGGGTGGGGCGGAGAATGAAAATAAGAATGATGAGGAACATGCACATGAAGTTTCAAGCCAGTCATTCATACATTAAAGAAGTTATAAGAGGATGGAGAAACGTGCACAAATCTAATGGACGGAAACTTCAAAGTTGACCTTGACCTTGGGCATGGGGCGAGCACAGCTTGGGTGGGGAATGAAAATATGGTTTATAATAAACATGTACATGATGTTTGACGCCAATCAGTCATACGGTAAAGTTATAGAGAAATGGAGAAACATGCACACATCTACTAGACTGAATTTCAAAGTTATTTGACATTGACCTTGGGCATGGGAGAGCATGGGTGGGGTGGGGAATGAAAAGATGGATGATAATAAACATGCGCGTGAAATTTGAAACCAATCGATCATACAGTAAAGAAGTTATAGGAGAATGGAGAAATGAGCATGCATCTACTGGATGCAAATTTCTAAATTATTTGACCTTGACCTTGGGCAAGGCGGGTGCATGGGCGGGGTGGGGAATAAAAATATGGATGATAATAAACATGCGCATGAAGTTTCAAGCCAATCGTTCATATGGTAAAGAAGTTATAGCAGAATGGAAAACTTGACGGACGGAAGGGATGGGCGGACAACTTTTGCATCCCAATATCCCATTTTCGCTATGCGATGGGAAAATAAAACCAATTATGCTGTGAATAAAAATATTATTTTACTTTACATGTTACTTCATCATACAACTTTTGATTATTGAAATGAGACTATGCAGACTACATCAATTGTAATTTTAATAATAATAAACTGAGGCAAGTCTTCTTTAGAATAGATATCCCCCATAAACAATCGACAGCAGTAGGCATCACAAGTACACACTACTACCTTGTAACAAAAACATTACCTGATAAATACAATAGATATCCCCCATAAACAATCAACAGCAGTAGGCATCACAAGTACACACTACTACCTTGTAACAAAAACATTACCTGATAAATATGATATCCATAAACAAATAACGCATAGGCATCACAATACACACTACTACCTGTAACAAAAACATACCTGATAAAATATCAGATACCCCATAAACAATCAACAGCAGTAGGCATCACAAGTACACACTACTACCTTGTAACAAAAACATTACCTGATAAATACAATAGCATGCTGGTGTATTTTGATATCAGTGTACCAGTAGCCTATTTCACCAACATTGCAAAGTATACTTATCTAGCAAAGTATACTTTGATGGAGAAATTTTCAATTTAAGGATAAATTTACCGGTATTAATTTTTATTATACTGAATTAAATACATTATCACAGCCATATTGGCTGTGATAATGTAATAAATTCAGTATAATAATTCTGCATACTTTTAATCATCAAATATATGCAGTCATTAGTTCTATATGACATAATGCATTTCAGGGAAAAATAAATAATTACTCCCTCAAAGTATACTTTGCTAGACAAGTATGCTTTGCAATGTTGGTGAAATAGGCTGCTGGTTCAGTGAGCCTCGGAATTCCTCTGAATTTTCTAGCCGAGCCTGATAAACTTAATATCAAAAGACACGAGCTGAATTTCTCTATGTAATCTATGTAATTTCTATATCTAATCATATAAGCAGCAAAGATAACGTACAGCATCTGCTTGTCCTCCACGCTAGTAACGACCACAGACTTCTTGGATCGCGCCGTTTCACGTGCGCTCCGTGTGGGCGACCGATGTGACGGCACCGGGGTCAGTTTCCGTGGTGACTCCTCGTCATCGTCGATGTCGTGGGTGGGGGGCTCCATCGCCTCCGTCATATGGTCCAGTGTGTGCAGGGCCTAGCAACACAAGTTTGTCTTTATGTTTATGTTTCTTACTTTTTTTCGACAAAAATATGTTTTAAAAGCAGACTTGGAGATGATTCCCCAGTGCTGGCCCGTTTATGAGAAGATATAAATGACAATAGTAACATAGATTGATGCACTCCATCCACACCAGAAATGAGTACAACAAGAGCTGTAGGAGAACAGCATAGCTCGACTAAGAGGGTTGTCGATGTACACATAGCTTGACAAACAAGGTGGCCGCGGCCTGCATAAAAACCTTAACCAAGGTTGACTAAAAACATTAACCAAGGGAAATTAAGTAAGTAATTCAAGGTTAAATGTAGGTCAATGTGGCCGCGGCCTGCATAAAAACCTTAACCAAGGTTCAGTAAAAACCTTAACGAAGGGAAATTAAGTAAGTAATTCAAGGTTAAATGTAGGTCAATGTCAGATATAGGTCAGGGGTTATATTTACAATCAAAATATATATTCAGTCCTGAAATTAGAACAACCTGATCTGGTGCCAGGCCCTCGCCACACCAGCATCATTTATCCCATCCCCTAAAAGTAATAGGATTAGTGCTAATCTTACTTTTATATATGGGGCATAGCCTGACTCAACTCTCACATACAAGAAAGCCAAAAATGTACATGAGGGCCAAATCCGGTATAGTGGGTTCCGGAAAGTATGAACCCAATCGTTAAGCCAGTTTAGTCGCCTTTTACGACAAGCAATGGCTACTGCAGCACTATTCTCAGGATCAGTTGATCCCGCCCCGGTGCCTGCACGGGGCTCCACTAGGAGATGAAGTTTTCCAAGTATGGTTGCTGTAGGCCCAGGAATATTCCATATACAAGCTTGACTAAAAACCTTAACCAAGGGGAAATAAGAAAGTAATCCAAGGATAAAAGTAGGTCAAGGTCAAATATAGGTCAGGGATTATTGATGTACATCACTAGGAGATGAAGTTGTCCAAGTATGGTTGGTGTAGGGCCAGGAGTATTGCATCTACAAGCTTGACTAAAAACCTTAACCAAGGAGAATTAAGTAAGTAATTCAAGAGGAAATGTAGGTCAAGGTGAAATATAGATCAGGGGTTATTGATGTACATTGCTATGAGAAAAGGTTGTCCAAGTATGGTGTTAGTATGCACAATAGTATTCCATGTACAAGATTGACTAAAAACCTTAACCAAGGGGAATTAACTAAGTAATTCAAAGTTAAATGTAGGTCAAGGTCAAATATAGGTCAGTGGTTGTTGATGTACATCACTAGGAGATGAAGTTGTCCAAGTATGGTGGGTGTAGGGCCAGGAATATTTCATATATAAGCTAGACTAAAAACCTTAAACAAGGGGAATTAAGTAAGTAATTGAAGAGGAAATGTAGGTCAATGTCAAATATAGATCAGGGGTTATTGATGTACATCCCTATGAGAAAAGGTTGTCTAAGTATGGTGTCTGTATGCACACTAGTATTCCATGTACAAGCTTGACTAAAAACCTTAACCAAGGTTGACTAAAAACCTTAACCAAGGGGAATTAACTAAGTAATTCAAGAGGAAATGTAGGTCAAGGTCAAATATAGGTCAGGGGTTGTTGATGTACATCACTAGGAGATGAAGTTGTCCAAGTATGGTGGGTGTAGGGCCAGTAGTATTCCATATACAAGGTTGACTAAAAACCTTAACCAAGGCGTGACGGTGACGAATAGTCGAGCTAAAGACTGATATGAAGCCCATATTTAGAAGTACTATCCATACCCCCTACCATTGTTGTCTTTGAATAATGTTTATACCAACATATATGGTCGGTCAAGTAATCTGAAATAGAGAATATAACACAGCGTTTGTGTCGCCAGTGTAGCCCCAGTATATCTACACATCCATTCTGTCTAACTGTAGAAACTGTGAGTGAGTCTCAGATCTGATCATGGCCTGCATTGTTCAGTCAACAGAACACTCATTATGCTCTTACAAGTAGCATACTTCCTTCCTTCAGACTATACTCCAGACTACAGAAGAGGAGAAGGTACATTGGTCACACATGCCATAATCTCCATTTCAGCAATCACAGTCACATGGGGCTTATGAATTTTGCAACAGTATAGACCCAGATCAGCCTGTGCATCCTCACAGTCCGATCAGGATGGACACTATTTGCTATTCCATCAATGAAGCACTCAACATGCTTCCAACACACAATATAGATCATTATCAGGCTACAGTAGTGAGCTAGAAGATCAGAAGTAACACTGGCCACACATGTCATAAACCGAAGTCACATTCACACATAATATGAGACACGCCATGCGATTTGGTACCTTCGGACATCTGTGTAATGTCCTGAAATATGTTTACAAAATTTACAAACTTTTCCTGAGATGGCGTCAAAAGTTAACAAAATTTTCAGAGTACATGAGGAATTATATTCCGTTGGCACGTACTCTGAACATTTTGTCAATTTTTTACTTTATTTATGAAAAATATTGTCAATTTTGTAAACGTATTTCATGAAGTTACGCAGATGTCCGAAGGTACAAAATCGCAAGGCGTGTCTCATATGACAAGACAGTTTGTACCAGTCGAGTGCTCTTGAACTCGCGTTCCATGTTGTTAGACATGCGGTCGATGGCGGCCATCTGTGCGTTCATGTCGCGTAGCCGTGATATGATGGCGTACTTCGACTCGGGCATGCTCTCCCGTGGCACAATCGCGATGGACGTCCTGTAGATACAATCACAACTAGCATCAGGGGCCCGTTTCACGAAACTTTGTACGACTAAAATGTTCGTAAAATTATGATATAGTCTGTAAATTTCACATAAACAGTCTTTTCTTTTAAACAATAATTGGATTTACATTGATTAAACATAGGGCTGCAGCCTATGTTCAATAAATGAAAATCCATCAATTCAAATTTCCAGACGCATCTACATTTGCACTTACGAACATTTTAGTCGTATGTAGTTTAGTGAAACGGCCCCCAGGTTAGGCCTTAGTACAAGTGTAATTAATAGGTTCTCTTAAAAACAATTGAAATAAAATGAAGCAGGTGGGAGGGTTTCATTTGTTATTGAAAGTGGAGCAAAACAAACAAGAAAATGTGGCCTGTCAGCAAACGAATGCCCCCAGTCCCCCGTTGACAGATTGGAGAAACTTAATAAACCAAAAGTTATACGTATTAATAAGCAAAGTTGTGAAGGTCAAAAGGTCAAGGTCATATTCTTAAAGGGCAGCATGGCATTTGTGCACAGACATGATGTATTAAAATATTAAAGTAATTCTTCAAGTGATATAGAAGTTACAACAGAATTGAGAAACTCCAGCACATGGACAGACAAACAGTCCAAACACTGTACACCTCCGGCTCTGCCGAGACCGGGGCATAAAAATACTAACATGTTTTTTTTATATACATAAATAAAATAAAATTTGGTAATATTTTATGGTGGGTGGGGATGAGAACCTGTTAATTAATTTCTCTGGCAAAACAGAAATTGCAACTGAACAGCAACCATAGATGTCTATGTAAATTAATATTGACCAACGGATGTCATTGATAATATCATGTAATGCTTTCTGACAAAATCAACAATACACATTCCATTTCATAGTAGAAGGAGTAACATAATACAAAATCATA
The DNA here is from genome assembly GCA_029237695.1 of Conchocele bisecta. Classification (NCBI taxonomy): domain Eukaryota; kingdom Metazoa; phylum Mollusca; class Bivalvia; order Lucinida; family Thyasiridae; genus Conchocele; species Conchocele bisecta. Next base: position 6,991,715 of record CM055268.1, on the reverse strand, counting down.
CGTGTCAATTCCATGAGCTTTTGTGTCGAACATCTTCACGGTAAGTTGATCGGCCCGCGACGGTCGGTCAATCACCGGTGGTTCGCGGGCCACTCGCTCCTCCTCCGCTGGAAACAAGACAAACAATATTACATAACCCATTCACCCCTTAATAACTGGATAACTGGAATGGATTGTGATATGTTAATTTTCCCGCCAATCCAATTGTCACAAAATGATTTTCAGACCAGTCCATTTATGAAAACAGGGTGTTTTTATCTAAAAAATATGAACACTACTTGCAAAAAGTGCAGGTCCTGATGAGAAGGCTCGTCACTACAAAAGCTATTGGCATTGAAAAAAGTCCCAGCAACAGCTAAGGTCATATAGAGACGGGACAACAGTTTAAAGTTTCATCTGACAGACCAGTGGGATCAAATACTTTGAAAGCATTTGTCACTAGGGTGAAGATTGAACACACAACCTCCAGTATTGAAGTCCACTACTATATCGCTAGGCCACGGCCCACCCCTCCATCACAGAAGTGTAACAGGAGTATGTCTAGAGTGTTACCTATGCGGTGGTGTAGATGTTGCTGCGTGGCGGGGAGAGATACGTCGAGGGCGGGCTCCGTGGGTTCGGGTTTCTCCTGCAGGTCGCGCAGTATGGCCGAGGCGTCCAGGTCCACGACATTCAGGTACCTACGGCCCTCGCCACCCTACACACAGAATGGGGCTTATGGCAGTTGTGGTCACTGATGATCATACAGCTTGATAATAATCAATATGCAGTGAAACCTCTATAAACCGGAACACCAAGACAACTTGTGTTATCTGGGTTTCTTGGACATTTATCTAAGGTGACAATGCCTGTTCATGATCGCATAGCACACAACTATGGCCCAGCATGATCTAGAGAGGTTTCACTGTGGTCTATTGAAAATAGTGTTATCTATGTTTAAACTTGTGTTAAAACTTGTGTGACCCAGAATGATCGAATGTGTGTTTTACAGTGAAACCTCTCTAAACCGGACACCCTGGGGACCTCCCAGGGTGTCCGGTTTAGAGAGGTTTCACTGTTGTCTATTGAAAATATGGTAAGTGTCTCAGACTGAATCGTGAACAGTACAGACCCAGAACAGACTGGAAAATGCGATAGGGCGTAAGTGCTATCCGGCTACAGAAGGTAGACATTTACTTCCAACTGACTATACTACAGCAATGAGCGTGACCATTGTTGTATAAGGAGTACCTGTCTCTGTCCGGGGTCGGCGTCAGCAAAGCGGAGGCCCATGTAGATATCGGGCGGTATGACGTGGGGCTGCCGGCTCTTGTTGTACTCAATCACCGCCTCGTGGATCGGGTCCACACCTGTGGTACACATACAATATATATATATATATATATATATATATATATATATATGCACCATCTCTTCAGGAAACATGCCAATTTGTTTACTACATAATATATACCGAACTTGGCCATGTCATGTAACAAAACATGCAAAACAAATGCAGCTAAACTGAAGTATGACTCAGTGTCAATCAATGTAGACAAGGACTTAAAGGTACATGCCCACGAAGTAGACACAACATGTTCTTTATATCAGAGACATCATCTGAGACATTTTCTGGCAAAATAAACATTCATTCACCATTACCCCACGTACTTATTGACACTATTATACATTTTATATCAGAAGTAAATTTCCATACTGATATCAGGGACGATAACCCTGTTTCCTTAAAATGTTAACGGACATTATTATTTATTGTCATTATTTATTTTTCGATGTGCAATGATCATACTTTATAACTTGTCGTAAATATTATTTTTTCAGGTGACGCATTTAATTAGCATAAATAATTAAAAAAGATCACACCTCATTTGCATATGAAAATAGCCTGATATCACCGTGCATCACTATCAGTAAAATAAATATTACTCGTTAAAGTTTTAGAAATGGTGGAATAGCGACACAATTACACACTGATGTAAATCATATAAAGAACATTTTGTGCCTACTATGTGGGCATGTACCTTAAAATGAGACAAGCCATGTATTTTGTACCTAAGAAGATGAGAGATTTTTAATGAAAACTATTTTCTGTAAATGACAACTAAACATTTTATATGAAATGTGAAACAAATGTTGTTAGATCAAGGTTTATATTTATGACTTATCATAAATCCACTGTCCATCTCAAATAACAACATACCTGTGTCCTTGGTAATTGACGTGTATTTTTCGGCCGTGCGGACACTTTCTGTTTCTATCCCTGCATCAGCTTCAGTGTGAGCATCAGCGTATTCTTTGGTCATCGTGGCAAAGTCAACCTGTTATATATAAACCAACATGGTGAGGATGTGCCAAAAGTGAGAAATAAAATATGAGACACGCCATGTAATTTTGTTCCTTCGGACAATTTCATTAAATATGTTTACAAAATTTACAATATTTTCCATAAATAAAGTCAAAAGATGACAAAATTTGCAGGCTGATCTGGATCTACACTAGTCGCAAAGTTTGTAAGCCCCATTCCTCCAGTCACCGCGACATTTGTCACCTTGGGTCGTCTCCAGTTCTCCTTCATGCGTTGTTGTTGTAGTTTGAGGGCAGTTTTCAGCTGTATCCGGGCATGCGTATCCTTGGTAACCGCCAGCTCCTTCTCCAGTGCCAGGTACGCCTCAAACTCACCTGCAATTGGTGATTGATTGATTGATTGATTGCAGTCTATAAGCTCTGACAGGTGATTTAGGAAATTTCCCTGACAGTAACGTGAGCAGCTTATTTCATATTAAATTTAATTTCAAACTCATCCATTAGTTAGAAAAGATTCTAAAACCTCAGAAACTATTTACAAATAGTGCAGATCCTGATGAGATGACTCAATTCGAGCCGGCTCATCTGGATCTACACTGTTTGTAAAAATTAGTATAGAGGTCTGTAGTGTTGACATGGTTGAGTGTGGAGAATATAAAAGTACCCAGAGGATCAGTCAATAGCGACACGGATGCGCAGGCTGATCTGGGGCTAATGTCGCATATGTAATGACTTATTTTATCCCCCCACTGGTCAAGTGCTCTGGTACCCCAGCCACACATACCAGGCCTGAAGGCATAGCCATCGTGTATCTCCTCCCCATTTCTCTCAGATTCCTCCATTGACTCCGCCTCCGTCGCATCCTCTGACTCCGCCTCCTCTCCAGACTCTGACTCCTCCCCACTAGCCTCAGCTCTCATTGGTTCTTCTCTTCCAGCTGAATTTTCCTGCTCCTCCTCAACTTCTTCTGGGCTCTTGGCTCGTGGGGTGACTTTCTTTTTAGATCTCTCCTTTTTAGAAGAAACCTTTGAGGACAAATGTAATAATACAGTTACATTATTGTACAATACCAGAGCATAACTGATCATATAGCAATTAAACGTAAACTAACAAAATAAACCCATTCTACCAAATTGGCCCTATGCTGCTCAAGTATGTGTAGATGTATAACACTGTACGATCAAGTCAGGCCAGATAATCATTTGTATAATCATGTTTGCATTCTCCGTAGCCAGAAGCCTCCACAGAACTTGAACAGAATAATTACAGTACAGACAGAAGGATAGAATCTCCTACAAACTTGACCATGGGATATCCTCCAAATTACAGTCTAGTTAGGGATATTATACAAGTATTACCTTTGTGTTTGTGTATACAGTATTTATACACCTGACAAAAGTGATATACACCGACGCCACCTTTGGCATCGGTGTATATCACTTTTGTCAGGTCTACGCATCTCATACAAACCAAATCAAAAGACAATACCGGTACTAATACTGGTTTTAAATAAATTACGAAACAGAGCTAATTTTTGTTGGAATATTGTTAAAAACGATTTAATTAGAATATGATTAAATAACTAAAAATATGGCTTGTAATACACAGTCAACAGACAATAATTGGTTTGATTGACTTGTAATTAGAGGTTGGAGCAGTTCCAAATGCCAAATTATGAACATGGCTTAACAAATTATTAACTTATCTTTGCACCTACAAATGCCCAAAAGTGTGTTCCCATGTTGAAACATTAGTATTATTCTGCAATTATCAAGAATCTCAAATCCTGATTTCAAGATATATCCTGAAAATTCCCAGCCCTGTGTAATACACATACCTCGGGTGTGTGTTTGCGGGGCGACCTGCCGGGAGACTTTGCGGCCCCCGCGTGGCGCCCCCGGGCCTCGGCCTCCAGGTGTAGCAGGTGCTCCCCGAACCTCCGCCTGTCCCGTTCCTCCACCTTATCCGACTACAACACACACAGGTGGGTGGGGGTGTAGTCAGCTTAGTGATAGGGTGGTATAACACAGTAGAACTGCTCTACACTGGACGTCCAGAAAACATATGGGTTTTAATGTCATTTGTCTCATGATTACAAACACTCCAACATATCTTGGAGTGCAGCTCATATGCCTGCATTACAGAACAGATGGAAGACTCGGTCGGACCTAGGACCCAGTAAATACTCATTTGAAAAACATTACCCCAACTTCTGTTAGACCATACAGTTTTATACAAGATAATTGACAGCGTGGAAAATATGCCCTGGTTTCGAGCTCGCTCAAACACCGCACATTTCAATTTTTTCTCCGACTTATGTATCTGGCAATACATGTATATAGTACATATATGGTTAGTGCCGTTGAATTAAAACTATATTCGGTTGAGCCATATATAGCTTTATACCGGGTATGTAAGGGCCAATTCCCACCCTGAAATATACTGAACAAAATATATTTAGCACAGTTACCATTTTGGTCATATGTATGTATGCTTTACCTGAAGTAAATGGATATATTTTGTAATGGCCTGCACCGACCGACTCTCTAGTTGAGCTATTCACCGTTATTTGTGCAGTCCGTGCTGCAGTAACGAAGATGGCTCGCGACGTTACAGTTCGTGCACCAGCGACCGGTTTGCATACATGTACACTGAATTGATGTGAAACGTTCACTGGATCATATTCCTATCGCACAGACTCCACAGAAAACTCGGCCATGGGAAAGGTTGCCAATATCACAGAGCCTTGAGCATGCTTGAAGGTGGGATGAACATTTCAGCCGTAGCTCGCAACATTGGAGTGTCCAGAAGCACCATATCGCGTCTCCAGTTTCTGTGGAAACTGGGTCACTGATAGATCGACTCCGCACTTCCAGACCAAGGAAAATGACGGCCAATGAGGATCGGTACATTACGTTAACGTCAAGACGAAATCGGTTCCATTCGGCGCAGAAACTTGCAAATCATCTGCACATGACAACAAGAACTTGAGTTTGTGCACAGACTGTTCGCAATCGTCTCCATTCGGCTAACCTAAAGGGTTGACGACCATGTATTGGAGTGCCTTTAACGCAACGTCATAGACGTGATTGGCTGAACTGGGCTCAGATGCATCAACGTACTGTTCAATTTGCTGATGGACGTGTTCGTGTCTGGCGACGCAAAGGAGAACAGTACGACACACACAGAACATCATTCCACGTGACCGATATGGCGGTGGCAGTGTGAAGGTGTGGGGCGGAATTGCTCGTAACAGTAAAACAATGCCAGTGACAATTCCAGGTACACTCACGTCTGCTCACTACTGTGACAAAGTCATTGAGCCAGTACTTGTCCCTTATCTACGTCAACGTAATGGTGTCATCCTATAACAGGACAACGCCCTTCCCCATACAGCGTGACACACCAGCAACGTTCTCAACCATCACAGGATTGAGACATTGGATTAGCCGGCCAAATCGCCCGATTTATCGCCGATTGAGCACATGTGGTACATTTTCGGAAGACGTGTTCGTGAACTGGATGACGTCACTGAGATCCGTTCTTTGGAGCAGGCGTTACACCGAGAGTGGAGGAACATTAATTACACTGAGAGAGGTTAACAAACTTATTGGAAGCATGCGACGATGTTGTATTGCCGTAGTGGCCGCAAATGGTGGGCATACCAAATTATTCTGTGACCCCTATGTTGAATGTTGACCTGTGGAGCAACATTTGTACCATTCCGATTATTCAATGTGTCTCTACTTCTACAATAAATGGTTGTGAAAGAGTGTCAGGTGCGTTATATCAATTTTTACTTACCATGTAGCAAAATATTTTCGGAAATGTATGGCCGTGCTAAACTTATTTTGTTCAGTATATAAGCCATACGAATGGCAGATTTATTGAGAAATAAATGTCTTAGCTCTCAAATATATTCACTTCAGACATCTGTGTTTAGTATTTCATTAGTTATGGGCAAATTAGCTAAACAGACAAGGCAACAATTCTTTATACGAATAAATCCCACACACATATCTGCGGGCTGAGGAGGCATACACGTGATCACAGTCTCAAAATATTGACGTAGATCCTTGAAGTAAACATCAGTAACTCATATTTTACAACGTACAACTAATGAAGCTCATCCACAAAGCTAGAATGACTAAAAAGTATATTTGTTTTGATTTGCATCCAAACATTTTGACATAACCTTCCGTGAACTCTTTTAATTTCCTTTGCTATAGTCAAAGAATGGTCAATAATGACGTCGCGGCAAACCCCACATTTGAGTCTCGTAAATGCTACTATTTTAGTTCAGCCAATCAAGTGGCGATGCAGTAAGCTGATTGTGTGGGATTTATTTGTAGTGTTGAAAGAGTTAAATGCATATACTTACATGCAGTTTGTGGAACTCCCGGGCGTATTTCTCTTGCAGCATTTTCTTCTGTTGTTGTTCCTTCTCAGTCTCGATGACGACGTCAGGGGGAAGTAACTCCCCAAACCTCGGCTGTCTCCCGCCAGGCTCGTTGGTCGCGAATCTCAGTAACGGGATACCTATGCCACTGTCGAGGCTCTCCGCGGACCCCTGGTGTGGGGCCGGGAGTGGGGTGGGGAAGGATGGGGGGCCAGGTGGCTGGTGGAATGGTGGGGCCTGGAAGTAGCCCGGCTGAGACACCTGGGGATGGAGAACTTGCTGCCGCTGACCTTTCGGGAACACCTGACCGGGCACAGTGCGCTCCACATGCAGCAGTGGCATACTGACGTCCAGACGTCCGTCCGTACGTCTACCAGATTCCCGCGGTCCAGCCTGGCTGGGGATGGTGGGGAACCTCACGGGAGGGTTTGTGTCTTTCTCGGCTGGCACACGGAGAAAGCGTGGATACAGGTTAATGTCCGGAGTCGCGTCCTGCCCGGTGACACGATACAGCTGTACATCATGGCGGGAGTCAGGTGGACCTGTGAGTGCGGACATCCGGAGCGGGGACCCGTCAACATTCTCCTTTCCCTGCCGTAGAGTCGAGCTCGGAGACTTAGACTTGCGCCTCCCCTGCTGCGATTCCTCGTCTATTTGGAGGTTCTTCAATTCCCCAAGCACTCCTCGCATAGGTTGTTTCCCTGGCTGTTCTCCAGTTGGCTGAGATGTGGGGGGAAATGGTTCCTGATTGGCTGGTACTCCTGATGGCCACGCCTCCATTGGCTGAGGGGGCGTTCCATCGATGGCTCCCATCATTGCCATCATGCTTCTGTGCTGCACCTACATGTACAAACAGAGTACCGTATACAGTAATTGCCTGAAATATTCTGACACTATTTGTTTCTAGGAAACGTGCATATATACCTGGTTTCCTACAACACAGAGGGTCACTATATGAGACATGCTATGTGATTATTTACCTAAGAACATGGGCGATATCTCATGAAAAATTATTTACAGTAAATGATGTTGATAGTTAATAAAATTTTCATAGCAAGCATTCAGTATGTTCTATGAACATTTCGTCATCTTTCAATGTCATTTACAGAAAACAGTTTCTGTAAATAAATTTCAAGAAATATCACACATGTGCTTAGGTACAAAATCAAATGGCATGCCTCATATTATGGTTGGTATGGTTGTACTGGTGTGTCGCTATAACAACATATATAGATACAATTTGTCTTGGAAACCCTTAACAAATGGTGTCGGAATATTTAGGGTTATTATAGTAATATTGATTGTTTTTAAGTGTTTTTATTCTCCTTGTAAATGTATGCATGAAAAACGGCAGGACTTCGATAACATCAAAAAGGTAATTGCATATATTAAACTTAATCAAATGTCTCGCCTTATTCCGCCTTGACCTTGACCCTGGGGCCTTGACCTTGACCCTATAGTCCTCTATTCATCTACATATCATAGTAAAGGGATGTATAAAGTTTGATGACTGTAGCTGATAAGGTGTTGAAGTAATGACCGTAACACGAAAACTTAACATTGAATGTTGACGCCGCCGCCGCCGACGACGCCGCTACCAACGACTATGGAAAAGCAAAACCTATGTCTCGCTTTCCGCTTTCACGGGTGAGACAAAAATTGAATATTTATGCTTGCATTATAGATCTATATTAAGCTACAGGGGCCGTTTCACTAAACTGTGTACGACTATGAAATGTTTGTTAATCTTCGACTATGAAATGTTCGTAAGTGCAAAATTATGATAGTTTGTTTGTAAATTTCTCATTAACCCTTAGACCGCTACTCACACTAATTGTCGTCTGCTGTTGCTTTTATATCATGCCTTATTTCTCAATAAAAACAGTGTTTGACAGCACTTCAGAATCATTTCCAATCCAATGGAAATGATTCTGAAGTGCTGTCAAAGCATGTTGTAAATTATTCAAAAGTGCTGTCAAAGCATGTTTTTGATGATAAAAATGGAAAATAAACAGCAGACGACAAAAAAAATAAAATAGCGGTCTAAGGGTTAACAATGTTTTCTTGTAAACAATTATTGGATTTACATTTATTGAGCATAAGATGCATATGCAGCCTATGCTCAATAAATATAAATCCATCAATTGAAATTTCCAGACGATCCTAAACTTTTATTTGTACGAAGTTTAGTGAAACGGCCCCAGGAATGTAAAAGCAGAATTGGCGCCAGACTCGCCATATATATCATAGCCCCCTTTTCTCCAGTTGCAGCCCCCGACTGACCTCCATCATGCGGCGTAGTTCTCCCCTCACGATGAACTGCAGCTGTTGGGCGAGGTCCATACCAGCCAGGTCTGGCGGGTTGCCCGGTGGGGCCAAGGGGCCGTCACTCCCCACAGCGGGGGCAGATAACCCCGGGTTGCCACCCAGAAGTCGGCCTCTACAATAGTGTATTTTTTTGTTGAAAGACATCGTTACTTCCAATGCATAATAAAATGATCACTGATCAATTGTGCTTCCTGCATTTTAAAGGTCCATTTTTACAATTTATCATCAGTTATGCTGAATTATAAACACAGCTATGTTTATTATAACGTCAACAGGGTCAATTGTATGGTGATAAATCAAGTTGAACAAGAGTGCTGAATGTCACAATAGATGCCCATCGAGGTGTAGCCAGTATACAAGGGGGGTAACTCCATGGAAAAATAAATCAGTAACACTGATGGGTATACCCCTCAGAGACTCAAACGTAAAAAGAAATTAAAGCAAATTGAACAAGAGTGTCGAAGGTCAAAACATGGAGGCATGTTGCGGCATGGCCAGTCAAAAAGGGGAGACAACTCAGTGAAAACCAATAGGGTTCCTCCACTTGCCATGTAAAACATGTGTAGCAAATTGGTTATGATCCGTCAAGTAGAATTCTAGTTATAGTGCGGACAAGGATACAGAGTGTGTAAATTAACAAGAGCTGTAGGAGAACAGCATAGCTCGACTACGAGGGTTGTCGATGTACACATAGCTTGACAAAGAAGGTGGCCACGGCCCGCATAAAAACCTTAAACAACGTTGACTAAAAACTTTAACCAAGGGAAATTAACTAAGTAATTCAAGGTTAAATGTAGGTCAATGTCAGATATAGGTAAGGGGTTATTGATGTACATCACTAGGAGATGAAGTTGTCCAAGTATGGTTGCTGTAGGCCCAGGAGTATTCCATATACAAGCTTGACTATAAACCTTAACCAAGTTTGAGTACAAAGCTTAACCAAGGGGAAATAACTAATTAATTCAAGGTTAAATGTAGGTGAAGGTAAACTATAGGTCAGGGGTTATTGATGTACATCCCTATGAGAAAAAGTTGTCCAAGTATGGTGTCTGTATGCACAATAGTATTCCATCTACAAGCTTGACTAAAAACCTTAACCAAGGTTGAATAAAAACCTTAACCAAGGGGAATTAAGTAGGTAATTCAAGGTTAAATGTAGGTCAAGGTCAAATATAGATCAGGGGTTATTGATGTACATCCCTATGAGAAAAGGTTGTCCAAGTATGGTTGGTGTAGGGCCAGGAGTATTCCATCTACAAGCTTGACTAAAAATCTTAACCACGGGGAATCACCTAAGTAATTCAAGAGGTATCATAGGTCAAGGTCAAACATAGATCAGGGGTTATTGATGTACATCACTATGAGAAAAGGTTGTCCAAGTATGGTGTCTGTATGCACAATAGTATTCCATGTACAAGCTTAACTAAAAATCTCAACCAATGTTGACTAAAAACCTTAACCAATGGGAATTAAGTAAGTAATTCAAGGTTAAATGTAGGTCAAGGTCAAATATAAGTCACGGGTTATTGATGTACATCACTAGGAGATGAAGTTGTCCAAGTATGGTGGGTGTAGGGCCAGTAGTATTCCATATACAAGCTTGACTAAAAACCTTAACCAAGGGGAATTAACTAAGTAATTCAAGAGGAAATGTGGGTCAAGGTCAAATATATATCAGGCGTTATTGATGTACATCCCTATGAGAAAAGGTTGTCCAAGTATGGTGTCTGTATGCACAATAGTATTCCATGTACAAGTTTGACTAAAAACCTTAACCAAGGTTGACTAAAAACCTTAACCAAGGGGAATTAATTACGTAATTCAAGAGGAAATGGTAGGTCAAGGTCAAATATAGATCAGGGGTTATTGATGTACATCACTAGGAGATGAAGTTGTCCAAGTGTGGTGGGTGTAGGGCCAGTAGTAATTCATATACAAGCTTGACTAAAAACCTTAACCAAGGCGTGACGGTGACGCCGACGCCGGGGTGACAACATAAGCTCTAACTATTCTTCGAATAGTCGAGCTAAAAACCTTAACCAAGGTCGACTAAAAACCTTAACCAAGGCGAATTAACTAAGTAATTCAAGGTTAAATGTGGGTCAAGGTCAAATATAGGTCAGGGGTTGTTGATGTACATCATTAGGAGATGAAGTTGTCCAAGTATGGTGGGTGTAGGGCCAGTAGTATTCCATATACAAGCTTGACGAAAAACCTTAACCAAGGGGAATTAACTAAGTAATTCAAGAGGAAATGTAGGTCAAGGTCAAATATAGATCAGGGGTTATTGATGTACATCGCTATGAGAAAAGGTTGTCCAAGTATGGTGTCTGTATGCACAATAGTATTCCATGTACAAGCTTGACTAAAAACCGTAACCAAGGTTGACTAAAAACATTAACCAAGGGCAATTAACTAAGTAATTCAAGAGGAAATGGTAGGTCAAGGTCAAATATAGATCAGGGGTTATTGATGTACATCACTAGGAGATGAAGTTGTCCAAATATGGTGGGTGTAGGGCCAGTAGTAATCCATATACAAGCTTGACTAAAAACCTTAACCAAGGCGTGACGGTGACGCCGACGCCGGGGTGACAACATAAGCTCTAACTATTCTTTGAATAGTCGAGCTAAAAACCTTAACCAAGGTCGACTAAAAACCTTAACCAAGGGGAAATAACTAAGTAATTCAAGGTTAAATGTAGGTCAAGGTCAAATATAGGTCAGGGGTTGTTGATGTACAGCACTAGGAGATGAAGTTGTCCAAGTATGGTTGGTGTAGGGCCAGGAGTATTGCATCTACAAGGTTGACTAAAAACCTTAACCAAGGGGAATTAACAAAGTAATTCAGGTCAAGGTGAAATATAGATCAGGGGTTATTGATGTACATCCCTACGAGAAAAGGTTGTCCAAGTATGGTGTATGTATGCACACTAGTATTCCATGTACAAGCTTAACTAAAAACCTTAACCAAGGTTGACTAAAAACCTTAACCAAGGGGAATTAACTAAGTAATTCAAGGATAAATGTAGGTCAAGGTCAAATATAGATCAGGGGTTGTTGATGTACATCACTAGGAGATCAAGTTGTCCAAGTATGGTTGCTGTAGGCCCAGGAGTATTCCATATACAAGCTTGACTAAAAACCTTAACCAAGGGGAATTAACTAAGTAATTCAAGAAGAAATGTAGGTCAAGGTCAAATATAGATCAGGGGTTATTGATGTACATCGCTATGAGAAAAGGTTGTCCAAGTATGGTGTCTGTATGCACAATAGTATTCCATGTACAAGCTTGACTAAAACCCTTAACCAAGGTTGACTAAAAACCTTAACCAAGGGGAATTAACTAAGAAATTCAAGAGAAAATATGTAGGTCAAGGTCAAATATAGATCAGGGGTTATTGATGTACATCACTAGGAGATGAAGTTGTCCAAGTATGGTGGGTGTAGGGCCAGGAGTATTCCATATACAAGCTTGACTAAAAACCTTAACCAAGGCGTGAAGGTGAAGCCGACGCCGACGCCGGGGTGACAACATAAGCTCTAACTATTCTTCGAATAGTCGAGTTAAAAACCTTAACCTAGGGGAATTAAGTAAGTAATTCAAGGTTAAAAATAAGTCAAGGTCAAATATAGGACAGGGGTTGTTGATGCACATCACTAGGAGATGAAGTTGTGCAAGTATATTGGGTGTAGGGCCAGGAGTATTGCATATACTAGCTCGAATAAAAACCTTAACCAAGGCGTGACGGTGACGCCGACACCAGGGTGACTACATAAGCTCTAACTATTCTTCGAATAGTCGAGCTAAAAATGGCCACCAAAGGGAGAGAAGCCATCAACAATTTTGAAAAACAATAGGGTTCTTTGTCTTGCAGTGATAAATGGCTGTGATAATGTAATAAATTCAGCATAATAAAAATTAATAAATTTATCCTTAAATTGAAAATTTCTCCCTGAAAGTAAACTTTGCTAGATAAGTATACTTTGCAATGTTGGTGAAATAGGCTACATGTAGACCAAATCATTGAAATGAGCCTCATTGGCCATTATATATTTGGCTAATGTTACAGTGGTAAACTATTATCACCTCCTGCCATCAAGCTGCCAATCGTTCAGGTGCATTTTCAGTACAGCTACCAGATGTCATTCTCATAAAAACACCTAGCAGTTGAAACGCAGGTGTCGTCATACAGCACCCAGGTGACAATATTATACAACCCAAACGTAACACCTGCACAGCTGATGACAGCTGCAGTGTCATGCCAGTGGCTATTTCATTTCATTAGTGTGAATGAATACAGCTAATTATATACTAAAATATCTACAACGTTTCATATTATAGTTGACTATATCTTGTTCAAAGCCTTTTCATATAATTTATCACATACGTTGTTTTGGCAGAAAATGTATTATATATTTCAGTGCTGAATTAATCAGTGCAGATCTATAATCGTTTTGAATTGACAAAACAAAATATGGTTTATTCTGTAAACAATAAAAAGTTACCTGTTGTCTCCAGGTGGTGCTGTACTGTTGTTATGGTTGCCACTTGATGCAGCCATGTATTTGTCATGGTTACTAATGGGCGGTGCTGCGTTACCACCACTAGGAGGCAGCGAGATGTGGGAAATATCGCCGTGGATCTCTGGTCGGATCTTACTCATGTTTGGACTGTTTCTCACAGGAGTGCTTGTCTGCATAAATGACAGCCATGATTTTGAATGTAAGACACCTGTGATGAGTTTCAAGACAGTATTTCAGAGCTCCAGATAAGCTGCGTATTTGCTTAAATACCAATTAAAATTGCCAAAAACCCAATTGAAATCAGAAGTAGCGAGTATCAAAAAACAATAACAATTTTGTGGCACCTTTATCATGCTGCAGAAAGCAATAAACAGACCACAAATATAGCATATTTTTCTTATTTTCCATGAAAACACATCTTGGTATTTCATTAGAATTGTCTCCAATACCAAGACATGTTTTCATTTAGAAGCAAACTATTCAATAATTGCTGTCTGTTGATGTGTAAACAGTAGTGTGATTTTATTTTACCCAATTAAAATTTTGAAATACCCAATTGCTTCAGAAATGATGGAGTGAAAATATTCAATTACTAATTCCTTATCTGGAGCTCTGTTTACTCTTTGCATGCTGGGAAACATGTATGATATAAATAGTTAAAAAATAACAGATGACAACAATATATTCCTTGATTTTTCCCTGTAAATATCATGAATATGTCTTGGAATTTCATTAAAATTGCTCCCCGAGCTGCTTGATTTCAGCATGTGGGTTCAATCCCCACCCTAGGCATGAAAATAACTTTCATAGTATTTCCACAACATTCAAGTACTTTGAACTAAAGAATTGAAACATATTGGCAATATTACTAGTAATGCAGGCGGTTGTGTACCTGAGGTGTGTACAAAGTATTCGACCTCTCGGGTGACGTGGCAAACTTCATGGCGTGGTTGAGGCTCGAGTTGTATTTTGTGTCCGGGCTTGTCTCTGTACGCTGGGAACTAGACCGGCCCTTCGCACTCTTCTTGCTTCTCCCCAGTCTCTCGGAGCTGCCAACATTTAATTATTTATTTATTTAATGGTGTTTAACAGCTTGTTAACAGCTACGGTCATTTTAAGACAGGTTAACGGGGTCAAATCACATATTTCACCTGTTGTGATGGGAGGGAAAAATCCCAAAAAAATCAGATTATTTGATTTATAGGTGTTTAACAGCCTATCAGCAGCTAAGGTAATTTAAGGCCGAGCCAACAGGTTTGTATTGGGGAGACAATCCCAAAGTCAGAACGGAATATTTACAGAAAAAATATATTCAGCCCTGAAATTAGAATAACCTGACCTGGTGCCAGGTCCTCACCACACCAGAGTCACTTAGCTCCACTCCCTAAAAGTAATATGATTAGTAATAGTAATAATCTTACTTAGGTACTTAGGTATAACCGGATATAACTCTCAAGTAACAAAAAGAAGCCAAAAATGTACTTGAGCCAAACCAGGGACATCGGGATTCGCTAAGAATGGAGCCCATCGTTATAAATTTACCCTTTGTATGCTCCCAACCAATCACCCATTAACACTGGGAACAATGGCAGGGTAATAATTACATCAGCCAGATTCGGGGATTACTGTAAAACCCTAAATATTTGGTACATGTATTTGGATTCAATTTGCCTTGGGAAACCCCTATTTTATAGGTATTTGGATACAATTTGCCTTGGGAAACCCCTCTTTTATAGGTATTTGGATTCAATTTGCCTTGGGAAACCCCTATTTTATAGGTATTTGGATTCAATTTGCCTTGGGAAACCCCTACCCCTATTTTATAGGTATTTGGATACAATTTGCCTTGGGAAACCCCTATTTTATAGGTATTTGGATACAATTTGCATTGGGAAACCCCTATTTTATAGGTATTTAGATACAATTTGCCTTGGGAAACCCCTATTTTATAGGTATTTGGATACAATTTGCCTTGGGAAACCCCTATTTTATAGGTACATGTATTTGGATTCAATTTGCCTTGGGAAACCCCTATTTTATAGGTATTTAGATACAATTTGCCTTGGGAAACCCCTATTTTATAGGTATTTGGATACAATTTGCCTTGGGAAACCCCTATTTTATAGGTATTTGGATACAATTTGCCTTGGGAAACCCCTATTTTATAGGTATTTGGATACAATTTGCTTTGGGAAACCCCTTGTATCCAAATACATTTTTATTGTTATTGAAATTTAATTTACAAACAATATTAGCGGTAATGACTTTCAAACTCAATATTGGTGAAATGTGAAGATGTGGCAAGGCAGATATGTGGTTGTGACTGGAAAAATGGGGGCTTATGGGATTTGTGACCAGTGTAACTCAGATCAAATAGTACATTCCTATATTGCATGTTAGAAGCATGACGGGTGTTTCATTGATGGAATTGTGAAAGGAATGGCGAACAGTGCATGTCCTGATCAGCAGACGCACAGGCTGATATGGACCTACACTGGTCACAAAACCCATAAGCCCTATTATTCCAATCACAGCCACATAGATCCAGTGTAGGGCCCATCTAATTCAACATAACACGGTTCAAATAGGTGAAGAATTTACCAGATTATTTTAATTAAATATTTCACCTTTAAAACTGAAATGTCAATTTCATTTAGTAACACACAGTTCAATAAAGTGGTTAAAACGACTACTGAAGGGAGATAGTGTTCCATCATCAGAACTACACATGTACAAATGTATGAATAGTGAAACCACATATGAGCCACGCCATTTGGTTTTATAGTAAGAACACATGTGATATCTCGTGAAAAATATGTACAAAATTATATTCCGCATTTGCTATGAGAATTTCATCACATTTCAACGTCATTTGCAGAAACTATCAGTTTCTGTAAATATATTTCATGCAAAATCGCACATGTTCGTAGGAACAAAAAAATCACATGGTGTGTCTCATATTGCTGTACAGTGAGTGTTGTCACTTCATCTTCCTTCCCCACAACTCACCCAATCGCAGACAGAGTCTGCTTCATGTCATCCTCATACTCATCTGGTTCAAGGGAGCTAACCTCGAGGGAACTGCTGTCATCACCACTGAAACTGAACAAGGGAGATAATTCACAATTAATACATTTAAATTGACTGTGGCTCAGATATCTCAGATATTCAATATGTGGTTTTTCATGAACAGTAAATGACACATATAAATCATTATCCCCAGACACTGAGGTTGAGTGCCTTTAACACTTACAATGCTGAATTAATTTGTGTCGTCTGCTGAATATTTTTTATTTTCCATTTTTCTCATAAAAAATTTGGTTTGGCAGCACTTTAGAATCATTTCAAACGGAAATGATTCTAAAATGCTGACAAACCATGTTTTTACTGAGAGAAGAGACAAAATATGACACAGCAGCAGACGACTATTTTCGGTTCCCGCACTCTAAGGATTAATGTATTCTCACTATTTTAAGCATTTACTGTACAAGGAAGTCAAGTGTTTTAATTAACTTGCCAAATATATTGTCCTTCAAAAGACTTGAGAAAGTTTTTATTTCACCATAATTGTATTAAACATTAAACTGTATATTCCACATCATCAAAACTACAGAGTTCAGCGTCGGTATAAAAGTCTTCAGCGACTGTGAAAGTGCAAGTGGCAATACTAACGTATAAAACATATAAACATAGGAAAGCACAAATATGGAGGCTGCTGGAACAAATACCGAACTACGGAAGCTCCAATGAGTCCTGCATGTCTACAAGCTTCTGCTACAACGCAAGACATGAATACAAATAACCATATTGTGAACAACAGGAAAATGTGGCCTATCGGCACACAAATGTCCCTGGTGGCAGATTAGAGAAACTCAGGTAAACAAACTTCTTAACTGGACCGACGCAGCGACACATGGATGGATACACATACACATAGTTCAAACCCTAGCCTATATGCCTCCCAGCCAGCGGGCCGTTTCATTCAACTTCGTACGACTAAAATGTTCATAAGTGCAAAACTATGATAGTCTGTAAAATTAACATTAATAATGTTTTCGTGTAAACAATTATTGGATTTGCATTTATTGAGCATAGGCTGCATATGCAGCCTATGCTCAATAAATGTAAATCCATCAATTGAAATTTCAAGACGATCCTAAATTTGCACTAACAAACATTTTAGTGAAACGGCCCCGAGGACTCAGGAGGCCCGTCGATTCTATCCAGATCTCCAAAGCATAAGCAGTAGTATACAATATAACTTTGGACATAAACATACATAACAGTAAGGGTGTTTAAAAACTTCAGCACATAACTGCAAACTTAAATTCATACATTCAAGCAAAAATTGGTTGTAATCAATGCAAATTTTGTTGTACATGCATGGTTTGTGACTGGAAAAATGGGACTTATGGGTTTTCTGTCCACTGTAGATCCAGATCAGCCTGTGCATCAACACAGTCTGATCAGGATCCACACTGTTCACCATTCCATCAATGAACCTTCCAGCATGACTCTAACAAGCAATATAGATCATTATCAGGATACATTGGTGTGCTATTTAATCAGGAGCTAAACTTGTCACAAATTCCATAAGCCCAATTACTCCAGTCACTGCCACATATATGGGCTATGATCTGATGCAACCAGGCATAGCAGCGGCGTAGCCTGAGCCTGAAAAACACTGAGGCAATACCTTTGGTCCGGCGAATGGGCACCGCGGAGCGGATCGAGGGCCTCGCCCCACCCCTGTACAATTTATGAAATCTACATCGCATTTTCTGCGTTGTGTTGTATTTTAGAGCAATATGTTCGACAACATGTTTTGCACTTTTTATATGAAACGTTTTGAAATCATAGAGAATGGCAGTTTAATTGATGTTATTTGCTTGTTCCCCGGGGTAAACACCGAGGCATAACATCACATGGTCACGAATAGTCAAATCACGATCTGCCTTTAACATGTTTAAGATGAAAGCATAAAATAATAATAAAATAAAATCCGGAAAATATAACCGAGGCAATTGCCTCGGTGTGCCTCAACGTAGCTATGGCGCTGCTTAGTTTATTCCAGACCAGTGTAGATAACAGGCATATTAATGTATAATTAATTGATTTATTGGTTGGTTGGGGTTTGACACATCAGTCGGTCTGTACAGAATTCTACACTATGTCTGACCCATAGAACAAGTAAAGTGAACATGTCATCTCTAATTTCACTCACTTTTTGAAAGAAGACATAACAAAACTACTAGTGCACCACCGCCTATCCAACCATTTCACCCCTAAGTAACTGGACTACATTAATTTTGCACCAATTCAATTGTCACAAAATGATTTTCCGACTAGTCCATTTATCAAAAGGGGCTGTTTTTGTTCTCAAAAATATGAAAATTACTTGCAAAAAGTGCAGATCCTGATGAGACGGCTCGTTACTAGCCGGCTCATCTGGATCTACACTTTTTGCCAATAACACTACACAGGCCTGTGGTGTTGAAAGGGTTTCTTATTAAAGTAATGGCCATCGTTTTTTAATGTAGTCACCATGTCTGTTTCTAAATTCTGGCTATGGTCCTGTATATTGAACCCACATAGAGATACAAATGAAGTCATGTACTAACATTAACTATGAACTGGGAAACTGTATCAGGGTTCACTGGAGAAATGGGGCTTATGAGATTTCTGACCAGTGGAGCCCCTGATCAAATAGCACACGTATGTAACCTGATAACGATCTGTATTGCTTGTTAGCAGCATGGCGGGTATTTTATTGATGAAATGGGACACAGTGCAGATCCTGATCAGACTGTGCAGATGCACAGGCTGATTTGGATCTACAATGGTCACAAAACCCATAAGCCCAATTTCTCTAGTCACAGCCACATATGATATTTGAATTGAACTGAATTGAATGGTGCTTAACGCTGTGGCATGGAATACACCATGGACGCGGCTCACCTTGGAGCATATACAAATGCGTTAGTCGTGTATGGCCAATGCACAATCGACTGAGGACAACTTCATATTTGAACATGACGACCTGAACAATATGCATTTCATGTGCGGTTTTATAGCACCCAGAGTTGCCACAGGATTCCTAGCCTTGCCTGCTGATCATCCCTTTTATCAGGTAACGAGCTTTGTATTGGCCGAATACATACTTACTGATAACGTAATGTCGCATCAGACATTAACCTCATATGAGTATCCAGGTTACAATGAATTGAAAACTGATGTTTCATTGGTCGAACGGCTTACATTACGTTACCAAATGATTTGTCAGTGTAATTGTCAAAGGAAACCAAGCAGCGTTCTTTTCAACAAAATCTATTTTATATTTGACCATCGGCTAGCATTACACGTTACCTGATAAATAGAATACCAGCCTAGTGTCTGTTGAAATCAAGTTTACTCGGCTTGGCTCGGAAACAGTAGGAATTACTCGGCGAACCTTGGAATTACTAAGCATTTCGTAGCCTTGCCTGATCACCTGATATCAAAAGACACTAGACTGCCATTCTCTATATATTAGTCCAGAGTTGGTAATGCTCCAAGGCACTAGCTACATGTCATGTCAACATACACAATAAATGTCGACTTGTATCAACAGCACATCAACTATAAACAAGTTGGGCCATGATCGGACCAAGGTCCCATTGTTTTTGTGACCAGTGTGGGAGCAGGTCAGCCTACTTCAAATAGTTTGCTCAGTCATATTACTCTGTGTTCGGTTAGAAACATGCTGATTATTATCAGGCTGCGAGTAGTAGGCAAGAACATGATCAGAATTGACAAAGCTCAATTCTGTCACTGTCAGATAGCGGGGCGTGTCTAGATTTTAGTAGACAAGAGTAAGTGAGCATGTGTTTATACACACCAAGTATATACTAAAAAAGATTTTGTTAAAACTTTGTAAGCAGTTAACACTTAGAATGCGGGAAACGACAATAGTCTTCTGCTGTTGTTCCATATTTTGTCTTTTTCTCAAGAAAAATAAATGGTTTGGCAGCACTTTAGAATCATTTCCATTGGAAATGATTCTAAAGTGCTGCCAGACCACGTTTTTGTTGAGAAAAATTGAAATAAAAATAAACAGCAGACAACAAAATTTAAGTCAGCAATGTAAGGGTGAAAGCAAACTTATAAATTATATTGATGTGGTTGATACAGGTAGCCAATATCAAGCTAGGTCCAGCCACAGGCATTCGGCATGTTTCAAATTTCTTCGGTATTACCATATACATGTATATGTATGGACAACAAGGCTTTTAGCTTTGGTTGGACACGACCTTGTATCGCAACAAATTCCGTGATTTTATTAACGCTAACAATATATTTTGGCAGAAAGTGCACATGTTCATTTGAGAAGTATTGTTATCTTGCTGAAATAGCATAGTTAGAACATAATTATGAAAAGACTATTGATATATAGTTGGTTTTCTACAGGCTTGTGTCCGACAAGCTGCTATAAACCTTACTATAAATAACAAAGCAAATGGAGAACTTTATGTTAATCTCAAGGGACATAATCATTGTATTTTAAACAGTATTACTACGCCGTTTATATATAGCTGTACCGAAGAAGCCGAGACACGCCAAATGCCTGTGGTTCCAGTGAAAGCAAATTAAATATCCATAAACATTACAGTCATACACAAATTAGCATGCTGTTAATGGCCTTACAAATGTATAGAGTTTATTAAAATAATATGCGTTTATTTTAATCGAAATTCATTTTCAGACCGATATTGAACATGCAAAAAAACACCGATAGGGCCTATGTATATGTGGCTGTGACTGGAGAAAAAGTCAGTCTGTCTGTGAAACACCCATGATGCTGGTAACATGCAATACAGATCATTATCCGGCTACAGGAGCGTGTTATTTGATCAGCAGCTACACTGGTCATAAATTCCATAAGACCCATTTCTACAATCACTGCCACATATGCATATTGTTTAACTATTCTCTTTGTTTGCTACAGAACAGTAGGGAGCTGGACAGAAACACTTCCTAAAATGATTCTGAAAAGATTCTGAAAGTGTTTGGTGAAGTTTCTTTGATGATTTTTTGTTTGTTTGTTTGTTGGGGTTTAACGGCCTATCAACAGCTAAGGTCATTTAAGGCCAGGTCAATGGGTTTTAGTACTAAATCCCATATATTACCTGTACAAGTACATGTACATGTTCAAGTACATGTACAAATGGGGGGAAAATCCCAAAATCAGAACTGAATATTTACAATAACAAAACTATATATTCAGCCCTGAAATCAGAATAATCCTGATCTGATGCCAGGTCCTCGCCACACCAGAATCACTTGGCCCCTCCCAAAAGCAGTAGGATCAGTAATAATCTTACTACTTTTATAATGGGCAATAACCCAATTCAACTCCAAGATAACTAAAGAGCCAAAGATAAAAACGTACCTGAGGACCAAACCAATTACGATGGGATGGTCGCGGCCCACATGTCGCGCGTGCCGAGGCTTTGATAGTATACCGAAAATCTTCAACGAAAAACCTTAACCCGGACACACGGACGTACGCCAATGTGCCAAGTATATCGCGCTGTCCGCAAGCAGGTGCGACAAAAAATTATTTCACATTTCGGAATTTCATTCTGATTAAATATGTTGGTGTTATATACATGTATGTTAGACACTTATGCATCAGTCAATGTGAATCCCCGCACCCCCCCTCCGGGGGAGGGGCGGGGCTTTACCGGGGCATACATCGGGGCTTTTACCTTTCATGATGCCCCGCAGTGCGGGGACTTTACCGGGGCTTTTACAAATGGGCCGGGACACACCCCGGGGGCTTTACCGGGGTTTTAACCGGGCTTTACCTGGGCATACCCCGGGGCTTAACATTTCATGATGCCCCGCAGTGCGGGGCTTTTACCGGGGCTTTCACAGCAGCGAAAATATAAGCCCCGCTATTCCCCCGGAGGGGGGGTGCGGGGACTTACATTGACTGATGCATTACTTAGCTTATGGATATTTTTTCTTCATTATATAGACATGTAATAACACAGCCACTAATTGGTCCATAGTCATGTGACAGAATAGTTTACCCAATAATGGTGATTGTCTTCATTAACCCTTTCAACACCACAGCCCTGTATAGTGGTATTGGCAAAAAGTGTAGATCCAGATGAGCCGGCTCGTGACGAGCAGTCTCATCAGGATCTGCACTTTTTGCAAGTAATTTTCATATTTTTGAGAGCAAAAAACACCCATTTTTCATAAATGGACTAGTCTGGAAATCAGATGAATTGATGGATTTACATTTATTGAGCATAGGCTGCATATGCATTGTGAATGTGAAATTTACAGATTATCATAATTTTGCACTTACGACCATTTTAGTCTTACGAAGTTTAGTGAAACGACCCCCTGGAGAGCACTATTTTGTCACAGCGTGAACGCTCAATCAGTGACTATGAACTAGCTACAAACCATCAGCACAGATAAGCAGTGAATCGGCTCTTGGAAGTTTTTAAACTTAGACAAATACTTCTGCCATTGTCTGTGACAAATGAAGAAACTAGAGAATAATAGCCTGGCCATGCTGCTTATCTGTGGGAAGTCCAATCAAAGAACACGTAATTACTACGCCATCCAGTCTCGAGTGTCCGGTACTTACTGCTGCTTTTTGCTGCTGAAATCACATTTACCGACATATACCTCATGTATCACGTATAACTTACTAACATTACATACTATTTAGAACATGAAAGTACAGTCGAACACCAGTATCTCGAAGTCAAAGGGAGCTCGTCCATATAGTTAAGACAGGACTAGGTTCGAGATAGCGATGATGTGACATGGTCGAATATTTTCGCGAAAAATATGAAATCATTTTATCCATTACACCACGAGTAAACTCACAAATTAACTAATGACCAAAGGTAGTAAGATTATCAACATTACAAGGTGGCGTAATGACTCTCAGTGACTTGCGTAAATGACCAGCATGATATGCTTAATGAATCGTGACAAACACTCAAATATATCCAGGTAGACTAATTAGGCAAACAACCTGAGGTAGGTGTGAATTTATTTTGTTTTGTTTGATAATATGTTTGGAAAATTAGTGTCAACCAAATCGATCTTGGCAGCCAGGCACTTTATAAGCAATTTATCCAAGCGTTTATATGATCGAGATAGCGAAGAGTTTTTAACGTATTTTTATATGGCGGGGACAGAATGAACAGTCGAGATAGAGAACATGTTCGAGATATTATTAAACAAATAAGGATATAATTCGGGACTGTAGTGAATCATCGAGATAGGGGATATCATCGAGATACTGATGTTCGAGATACTGGTGCTCGACTGTATAATATTTATGAATATGAACTCTCTCTAAATTTGAAAATCAAGCAATTTGCTTTCGTAAGCATACACATTTTTCAGGTATGTTTTGCTTTATTAGAGACCAATTTAGAGATAATTCTCAAAAACATGTATTACTCCACTTTATAATAGCCCAATATCCTACTTCAGCTAAATATCTCTTTGTGAATTTCACACTATTTATTCCTCAAGTGTATAATAACTACTTTTTGATTAGAGTTTCATTTAACAAGACCATCAAACGTCCTGACTTTGAGCCTCAGAACTGAGGATCTTAAAAAGTATGTGAATGTAGCCACTCTCCCATTGATGACCTATTGTCCAAATGCAGCCTTGAAATCAGGCAGGTTGATTGGCTGAGACTGAGCCAAACTTACAGAATTTAGACCACAAGATCAGATTATGTGCTCAATACGTTTTGTAAGT